>JACBWV010000045.1:332495-402904 GCA_013435795.1 Chlamydomonas sp. ICE-L | reverse complement strand
GGAAGGGAGGAAGGGAGTAAGTGAGGGAGGAAGGGAGGAAGGAAGGAAAATAAACCAGCAACAAACAGGAGGGCTGTTGGAAATATTTGGTTGTAATTAGGGTTGCTAAGCAAACGTTTTTATTTCTATATATTTATAAACATATACATATATTTACGTATAAAAACGTATATACAAATTAGGCACTTCTTGAGAAAATATTTGTACATGAGTTCAAAGGTATTGCCGTGTTGCCGATTTCATTGGTATCACATGTCAACTCTCAGAAAAATAATCTAGCAAGTTTAGGTTGTCCAAATCTCAGAAAAGAAATCTCGACCAGAAAGCGTGTCGACCAAGAAGCGCGGTGCCAATCTAAGGGAGCCATCAAATGCCAGTTGGTATATTATATAACTGTATGAGTGTATAATAATATAAGCACATAACGGTATTGCAATATTGTCCATGTTTACATTGCACTAGGCTTGCACCATCAATCCTTCAAGCCCACGTAGGAGCACAGCTTGTGGAATGGAAGGCTAGGTGGTGCTCTGATAAGTGGGCCATCCTGGATATCTAGATCAACCATAAGGCTATATGTTTATAAAATAATGCATGTGAATGGTGAATGTTATTGCATATTGTGATAGAGGAGGTCAAAAGCTTTCCAATGCGTATATAAGGTCGATTTGAGAAAAAACTATCAGGCGTATTTATTCGTATAAACGTAGTAACGTATATTATACGTTTATATGTCGGCCCAACCCTAGTCATAATCAATTTCAATGCCACCCATCCATCTATCCAACAAAGCGCGCTTGCAAGAGCAAATGAACGGGCGGCCGCACCCTTGTTGACACTAAACCGTAGGATCAAGAGTCCAGCTAGCACAACAACGGTGTGTTTCGCTGGTTAGTTGGAACAAGTACAAGTGGACCTAACGGTTTAGGGGAAACAAGGGTGCTCACGAGCAAATACCGTTAGCACAAGGGTGTATATGCCATGTAAACGGTTGGGTTGGCCGGTCCATTTTAGCAGTGTATCCACCAATGGAATAATATGGAAAGTACCTTGTGGTCACTTTTGATATTTGTGGTTAAACTCATGTAGCCTGCAGCCTCGACCACACAGTAGATGTCTGGGTTGCCCAGCCAGTCCCAATCTGTATCGCTGAAGATGATGCTGGCACAACCATCCGCACTAGTGGTTATGCTTGAGTTCATAAGCTCATCAGTGCCATAATCCTCATCATAGCAGCGCACATTGGCTCCTGCCAGGCTGGTGGTGGTTCCAGCCTCCCTCTGCTGAGTGCAGATGCGAATGATGCCTGAAAGGATGAAAGGGTGTGCCGCAAGTTGCATACTTGGAAGGTGAACAAGTAAGTGAGTGAATGCCTCTTGGAAGGTGAACAAGTAAGTGAGTGAATGCCTCTTGGAAGGTGAACAAGTAAGTGAGTGAATGCCCCTTGGAAGGTGAACCAGTAAGTGAGTGAATGCCCCTTGGAAGGTGAACCAGTAAGTGAGTGCCTCTAGCACTGGTGCCTGGCAGGCTGGTGGTGACTCCAGCCTCCCTTAGCTGGGTGCAGATGTGAATGATGCCAGAAAAGGGCGGAAGGGTGTGGTGCAAGTTGGATATTTGGAAGGTGACCCAGTAAGTGAGTGAATGCCTCCAGCACTGGCGCCAGGCATACTGACAGTGACTCCAGCCTCCCTCAAGTCTGGACACAGATTTGATAATGCCACTGTTAATTTTTGGGGCTGCGCGGAGCAGCTTCTAGGCAGCTCCCTTTCCTTTCGAGTCCAGTAGGGCACCAGGAAAAAATTAATCATCATCATCATTCCCTGTCCTTGAGCAACACCTGAAGCTAGGTAGTGTGTCTGAAATATGATATGACAAGCTTTATAATGTTGCTTCAAGCATTGGGTTTAACCCAGTGGCTAGCTATTGGAGCTGGCGGGAAGCTGGCATGAGTAGCCCAGAAATGAAACAGTGAATCATGCTTGAAAAGAGCTGGAGAGCATGGCATGGGCTGGTCGTTTGTAATTCTAAAAATAAAATAACGCCTCTGACACTGCCCCCTGAAAGCACGGCAGATGAGAATAATGGCTGTGAAAGAGCGGCAGACCATGGCATGAGTTGGTCGCTTGGGATTTCGGACCATACAAATGATGCCCTGTAATTTAATGTGCAGTAAGATGGCATCCACACTGGGGCAAGAGAGGCTTGCAGGGTTTCCAGGCACTATTTCTTTTTTTAGCTACGCATATCAGCTTTTATCCAGCTCCATTATCCAACCACTGGGTCAAGCTCAAAGCCTTCAGCAACACTGGAATGCATGTACTGTCAGCTTTCAAATGCACTTCCTAGATTCAGGTTTGGCTGAAGGACGGGGCAGGGGAGCTGCCTAGAAGCTGCTAAATGTAGCCCCCAGAAGAAGCAGTGGTTCGGAATAGCAACATGCATGGATGGGCATGCTGACCCTTTGATCTCCAGGACAGTCGAGTTACAGGGCCTGTGCATTCTAATGCACTCTTCATAGCAAGACCAGTCAATATATATGACTTCACATCAGAACTATTATCAGGCAGACCAGCCAACATGCACAAAGAAACGAAGACCTAACCAGAGGCGTCAAATGTTTGCCTAGTACCGGCCCACAGAACTTGCGCAAGGGGGTAGGTTGGGCCGTGCAATACTCGTAAGTTCGTAGGGTAGTATAGTGTACGGCAAGGGGGCATATCATATTTTGTAAACGCAAGCATTGCAATTTGAAACGGAGTACCGACCTTTTTGCCAGGAGTTGTGACTATCTCTCTGGATGTCCAACATCTAGTTTGGAATGCCTGTCCGGACGTTCAAAGCAGTTTTCAACACCTCCAAACAATCTATCAAGTTTTTTTGCGGGCTGAGATTTGCGTACAACTCGACGAGGTTGCGACTAACTGAACGGACATGCGAGTGTCAGCTAACTAGGGTTGGGAAGGAATCATTTATTTTGACTTTATCTGTCGTATAAACATATGAACGTATGAAGAAATTATAAACTTCTCGAGAAAATACTTTTAAATTGGAGGAGAAGCGCGGTACCGATGTAAGGGAGCCATTCAACGCCAGTTGGTATAGTATCTACGTGTTTAATAATATAACTCTATTGCAATAGTTTCCATGTTCACATTGCACTAGGCTTGCACCATCAATCCACCAAGCCCTCATGGGAGCTCAATGGAATGAAAATGTAGGTGACACTCTGATATCTGTGCCTGATATCTGGCTATCTAAATCAAACTTTGGGCAAAATTTAAACAAAATGGTAGACATGAAAGGTTATTTGTATTGCATTTTGTGATAGAGGAGGTCAGTAGCTTTCCAATGAGCTATCTGATTAAAAGATTGAATGAGAATCGAGAAACTTAAATGCCGGGGAGCATGCTGTACTTTTCAACGTACACTACTCATCCGTTTGTACATACGCATGAATATAATGAATATACGTTCAGAGAAAAAATCATACGTATGAATATGCGTATGATCATATGAACGTTTGATCATAAATATGTCGGCCCAGCCCTACAGATAACGCACGAGCTCAGATATGCTACTAGCCTAACAGCCTGTTGAGTTGAGAATTAGTTAGCAGGGGGGGGGGGGGGGGGGGGGGGGGGGGGAACTCGACCTGCTTTGACCGATGGTGCTTCGAACAGCGCAAACAAGAAGAAGCACAGCACGTAGCCTCGAAGCTTCGGCCAATCAGCCGGTTTTGCGGGAGCTGTCATGTTAGACCTGCGGGATAGTGGCAGAAGTATGGGTTGGACACGAGGATAATCCGAGCGGACAGGAGCAGGAGGGGATGGACGAAATCCGAGGGGATCCAAAGGTTCCGAGGGGAGGGGAAGCCTGATGGTCGATGGAGGGAGGTCGGTAATGTAAGACAGCCAGTGGTTAGACCCACCTGTTGCTCAGTCACGATAATTGAGGTAACGCCTTAATGGATGACGGAAAGCTATGAGGGAAGAACCATTTATTGCATGAAGCCATGCCTAACCCGAGCGTGGAGCCATGCCTAACCTGAAATCGTACAATTACTGTCACGGGCCAGAAACGCCATATAGGTTGTAGGTTGTAGGTTGTAGGCTGTAGGTTGCCAGTGAATAAACACGCTGTCGCCTGCGAACGACTGAGCTGGCACTTGCGAATCTATCTTCTAATCTGACTAGGGCATTTAGCCCGTCGTACCGACGGCATGCCAATGGAATGACTTTTGGAGGGTTACCAACCACTCATATTCCATCCCCATTGACATTAGGTGGCTTGCAATCGTGCACAGTTGCCATGATCATCCCCATCACACGGACACTTGGAGTGGCCGATGACCACAACGCACATGTACATGCAAAACCCAAGTTAAAGACGAAACATGCTTGGGTGTGGGAGCACAGCTGCGATTGTGGTGTTGAGCACGTTGTCAGATCGCGGAGCGCAAAGAGCGCGTGTGTGTGTGTGTGTGTGTGTGTGTTTGTGTGTGTGTTTGTGTGTGTGTTTGTGTGTGTGTGTGTGTGTGTGTGTGTGCGTGTGTGTGTGTGTGTTTGTGTGTGTGTGTGTGTGTGTAGACGCAAGGTGAGAGCAGGTGAAAGTTGCGGATTTGGAATCGTCGGGGGAGGTGAAAGAGTTTAGCGTTTGAAAATTGAGGGTTGTGGTGTAAATATGCCAGATCAGCAGTCGACGATTGAGGGGGAAATGTGGCGGAAGGCGAAATGTGGCGGAAGGCGAAATGTGGCGGAAGGTGAAATGTGGCCGAAGGCGAAAGGTGGCGGAAGGCGAAAGGTGGCGGAAGGCGAAGTATGGCGGAAGGCGAAATGTTACAGACCATCATGAAATGCTTGCCAGATAAGCCGTACCATTGCCCTAAGCCCCGTACGGTCGGGCGGGCAACGAAATTTTAGTAGTACTACAGAAAGAGGGGAGCGCGAGGGCGCGAAATGGTCGCTTTTATGGGCCGAACGGCAAAAGGCACTGAAAACTTTGGAAGTGGTAGGAAGTTTGAGGCACCATGCCGAGCAACCTTGGACGGGCGGACGGCTAGAAAAAATTGTTGGTGCCAATCCGCGATGATGACAGGTCAGCCGCTTTCATGAAAGGTTAGCAAGCATAGGGATGGGCATATATATGATTCGTGTACTGCTTTTACCTAATCTTCCCGCCAACCTACAACCTACACCTACAGCCTACAGCGTGTCTGGCCTTTCGCCAGAATTCCGTTACATTCCAGGACTGTTTAGCACGATTTCAGGTTAGGGTTTGAACAAGCTCCATCTTATAGGCAGTGCCTTCTTTACCATGTCACTCATCTCAGTCATCGTGGCAGAGAGGTCGATCACAGGAGCAACAGGTGCGTCTTTCCACTGCCTTTATTATATCATTGATCTCCCTCCATTGACCATCCCTCTTCCCCTCCCCTCGGAACCTTTGGATACCCCCGGATCTCGATTCCCCTTGAATTGTTCGTCGATCCGCCCAGATTCGCCTATATCCCCTCCCGTCCGCTTGGATAATCCTCGGCTCTAACCCATACTTCTGCCACACATCCGCAGGTCCATAATGACGGCTTCCGCAAAAGCGGCTGATTGGCCGAGGTTTCGAGGCTTCTTGCTGTGCTTCATCGTGTTTGCCCTTTCTGAAGTATCATCCGCCGAAGCAGGTGAATCTTTCTGCCACCCTCCTTCGCTCGCTTTTGATCTGTCGAGTCCTTCCCACCGCCCAACCTCGCATTGTATTCCTGAACTGGAATATGTAGATATAAGGCTACCCTCACCTGCAGTCCACATGGCACATATACGAATCACCATAGGTTGCACTGAATCACTCCACGCTGACACAATTATGTCATCGGTTTTCGTGGGAAGCACTGCGTACAAATAGGTACAGCGTAGTAGTACGCTGTTATGGACGCCATCAGTTTTTGATGAAATTCAGATCGGGAAGTACCGTGTGAAAGTTGAATATCAACGGGTAAGCATCCCCATCCATGCATGTTGCTATTCTTAGACTTCAATATTGTTTAACCTGATGGTGATATTGCGGCATCCCTCAAGTCGTAACTTACAGTTCGTTGGGACTAGGACGAGCAGTGGATAAATGAGTCCCGCGATTTTTATCGAAATATCCGCACGTGTATGCAAATTATAATAACTCCTTATTCCTTCCCTCCGCCCAACCCCGCACCCTATCCCAGATCCGGACTATCTTGGCTACCCCGGGCTAACCCTGCCTCTTGTACGGGCGAGAGCCCCACTGTAATAAGTGGCTGCCGCGAGCTTCTCGGCTTAGGCAAACAAACAATGTATTGTCATGAAATCGTGACCTTCATCACATTATTGCCTGAAGTTGGACTGACCTCTTCACTGCTTGCCTTCCCCCGGCTTCTGTAGCATTCCCTCCACTGCCCCCCCCCCCCCCCCCCCCCCTGCTTATGCAGCCTACCCTCCACTGCTTGCCTACTCCCCGCTTATGTAGCCTACCCTCCTCAGCTACCACCAGTCGTTGTCAGCTACCACCTTATCATCCTCATCTGCCAAGTGTGACTCCTTGCCTACCATCTACTCATCCTCAGCTACCATGTGTGACTCCTTGGCTACCATCTAGTCATCCTCAGCTACCAAGTGTGACTCCTTGGCTACCATCTCATATCATGTTCAAGCACCTGAGGCGCAAGTTGGTTGGCATCTGTACAAGCTGTCCTTCCATCCTCCTATCACATGTCTGTCCACTCCCTTTTCTATATATTTCCCCTCTCCCCACCTTAAACCCTCCCCCATTAATATACACCAACCCATCTAAACCTCCTCCAGTCCGACCCTGTCCAATCATAACCCATCCTCCATCCTTACCACAATCCCATCCTTACCATCCTTCCCATCACTTACCCTTCTCCCATCCTTACCCTACATCTCATCCCTACCCTCCTACTCCCAGCCTTAAAAAACTCATACATCCTAACCCATTGCCCATCATTATTCTCCTTCATCCTTTCAATCCTCCCATCATTACCCTTCTACATCAGAAACCTCCTCCCATCCTACCTACTCATCCTTACCCTCTTACATACTGACCTCCCCCATCCAGACCCTCCTCCCATCCTGGACCTCCTCCCTCCTGACACGCAGCATACACAGAAAGAACCGCCTCCAATCATGACAAGACTCACAGCATTACCCGACTCCACCTAACCTCCTCCCATCCTAACCCATCTCCCACCCTTATTCTCCTTCCATCCTTTCCCTCCTCCCATTCTTACCCTCCTCCCATCCTTACCCTCCCTGTCCAACCTCCTCCCACCCTTACCCTCCTCCCATGCGCTCTATGTGTCTTGCTCTAGGTAAATCATGCAAGGAGTGTATTTTGGTACTTGCATTTGACTGAACAGTTATTAATAAAAGTAGGAACATGGTTGTTGCATGAACAAGTTCATTTGGAGACTAGGATGCGCTGTGAATCAAAGCACAATTGTATGCAAATGATTCGTATGCATGAATCTAAGCAAATTCGCGAATTGCTGAGTCCTTCCCACCACCCCACTATGCACCTTATTCCAGATCCAGACTATCTATATAATACGTACCCTTCCTCACTACCCCCCTTTGGCTACAACCTGTCATCCTATTTTACCAACCATTTCCCTTGTGTTGTGTTCCCTGCAGTGAATATCAATATGGGGGAGACTGTCACCTGGAAGGAGGCTGCGGATGAATGTACCTCTAGAGGAATGGAGCTTGCAAGCGCGGCTGATGTGTTCACCACTGGCATTTAATTGTGGTTGCCACGTCTGACACTTGGGTTCCTGTTGCTGATAAAGTCAACGAATGGATCCAGGTTTCTGTGAATGATATAGCGCGCTTGTGCAAAACCCACTGTGACAACTTTGGAGGCTGCCCATCTTGGGGAGTACTGAAAGCACCTGTTGACTACAGAGGGCTCGTCATGTGCACACCTCGTAAAGGTAGGAACATGCTTGTTGCTTGAGCATGTTATGCTTGTGCACTTATGTTCTTCTACACCCTTACCCTCCCATCGTTTTCCTCCCATCATTACCATCCTATGCCGTTCCCTCCCCTCTATTAACCCAATACCCCACTAACTGTCTCCAGGCCTGCACCTACGCCGTCAGAATCATGCCTATGCAGTGTCGGTAGTAGCTACACGCTGCTCTTGCACCCTTACCCTCCCATCCTTGCCCTCCTCCCATCCTTACTGTCACTCTACCCTCTGTTAACCCGCTCCCCTCAATTAAACCCACCAGATGTCTCCAGGCCCCCACCTACACTTTAGATCAGTTCAAAGCGCTGAGAGCAAAGTGGTTAGCACCATTATTCTCGGATAATAGAGTCAGGGTGGGGGGGTGGGGGGGGTTGGTGTGGCGGGGAGGGGGGGGGGGAGGGGAGGTGGGGGGGGGGAGGGGGGGGGGGGGTGGGAGGGGGGGGGGGTGGGGGGTGGGGGGGGGGGGGGGGAGGGGGGGGGGGAGGGGGGGGGGGGGGGTGAAACGCACCGACGGAAACGGCCACACAATAGGGACGAAGACACAGAAGGAAGGGAAAACCTTTCCCTCCTCCAATACTTGCCCTCCTCCCATGCACCCTTAATCTCCTCCCATGCTCTACCCTATGTGTCTTGCTTATTGTTAATCATGCAAGGAGTGTGTTTTGGTACTTGCATCTGACTGGCCAGTCATTACCAAAAGTAGGAACACGGTTGATTGTCGCATGAACAAGTTAAGTTGGAGACTAGGATGCGCAGTAAATCCATGCACAAATGTATGCAAATGATTCAGAATGCATGAATCTAAACAAATTCTGTAAGCGATGAGTCATTCCCACCACCCCACTATGCGCCTTATTCCAGATCTAGACTATCTATATAATACGGTACCCTTCCTCTCACCCCTCCTTAAGCTACAACCTGTGGTCCTATTTAACGAACCATTTCCCTTGTGTTGTGTTTCCTGCAGTGAATATCAATATGGGGAAGACTGTCAATATGGGGAAGACTGTCACCTGGAAGGAGGCTGCGGATGAATGTACCTCTACAGGAATGGAGCTTGCAAGCGCGGCTGATGTGTGCACCACTGGCATTCCTAATGTGGTTGCCACGACTGACACTTGGGTTCCTGTTGCTGATAAAGTCAATGAATGGATCTCGGTTTCTGTGAATGATAAAGCGCGCTTGTGCAAAACCCACTGTGACAACTTTGGAGGCTGCCCATCCTGGGGGGGGAGTATACTGAAAAGCGCTGTTGTTGGACTACAGAGGGGCCGTCATGTTGACACCTCGAAAGGTAGGAACAGGCTTGTTGCTGTGAGAAAGTTATGCCTGTGCACTTGTGGCTCCTACACCCTTACCCTCCCATCATACCATCCCTGCCCGTCCCTCCCATTCTATTAACCCAAGACCCCACTAAATGTCTCCAGCCCCAGTAAATACGCCCCCCCAATGCGGGATCATTGTATAAGTACTGGGCAGATGGTTGTGTCCAGTATCCGCTACAAGATGCTCATGCAACCTTACCCCCCATCCTTCCCTCCTCATCCTAACTGTCCCATTGCCCTCTGACTCCCCTCCCTATTAACCACACGAAACATCTCCAAGGCCACCAGCTACACTTTCAGATCATGTCAAGGACTGAGGCCCCGTTGGTTGGATTACTGTTTTGAAGAAAAAAGGGGGGGGAAAGCTGCACTTGTACCCTGACCCTCCGATCTTCACTCCTACACATGTCTTTTCCCTCCCTTCTATATGGCCACCTGTCCCACCACAAACCCCAACCCACTACAGCCAGGCACCACTAACTTTTGATCATTATACACATGAGGCAAGTTGGTTAGTATCTTCTACACACCACGCGGAACACAGGCCCGACCCAGCCAGGCCCGCGCCCAGAGGGGGCAGGCGCCCCGCCGGGACAGGGGCCAGACGGAACGCCCACGGAGAGAGCACCCCCAGCACGAAGAGGCAGACGCCACAGCCGACCGGCCGCCACGGAAGATAACCGGCGCCAGCATGAAAAGACTTCCTCCTTGCCTAACCCTCCTCCATACCTTACCCTCCTCCCACCCCTTAAAATAAAATCCCACTTATTTAGAACCCCCCTCCTCCCCTCTTATACCCCTACCTCCTGACCCTCTCCCATCCTACCCTCCTCCCACCCCCATACCCTCTCCCATCTGACCATCCTCCACCGACCCTCCTCCCATCCGGACCCTCACCCATCCTAACCCTTCCAATCCTTACCCTCCTCCATCCTGATCTTCCTACCAACCCTCCCTCCCTTCTTCCCTTCCCTATCCTGACCTTCCTCCCATCAGGAACACAGCCGGACAACCGGGTGATAAACAAAAAAAGGCGGAACGAACGAGAAAAAGGAAAGAAAGAAAAAAACAGGCAAAACGAAGAAAAGCAAGGAAAAGGAAAAAAAGGACAATAAGAAAAACCGGGATCAGGCCCCAAGAATTACCCCCGCCTAACAACCCCCTTACAAGATACCACCCGTTATCCTCATACACACCTCGTACCCTCCTCCCAGTCGGAAACTTCTACCAAACTACCATCACTAACAACCTTAACCAATCCTCCCACCCTTATCCTCTCCCATCCGTTACCCTCCTCCCACCCTTACCCTCCTCCCATCCTTACCCTCCTCCCATGTTCTGCCGTACGTGTCTTGCTCAACGTGAATCATGCAAGGAGTGTTTTGGTACCTGCATTTGACTTGCCAGTCAATACCAAAAGTAGGAACAAGGTTGTTGCATGAACAAGTTAAGTTGGAGACTAGGATGCGCAGTGAATCCATGCACAAATATATATACAAATTATTAAGAATACATGAATATAAACAAATCTTGAAGCGCTGAGTCCTTTCCACTGCCCACTACGTACCATATTTCAGATGCAGACTATCTGTATAATACGTACCCTTCCTCACGCCCCCCCTTAAGCTACAACCTGTGGTTCTATTTAACGAACCATTTCCCTTGTGTTGTGTTTCCTGCAGTGAATATCAATATTGGGGGAGACTCTGTCAATTATGGGGAAGATGTCACCTGCGCAAGGAGGTGCGGATGAAGTACCTCACCAGAATGGAGCCTTGCAAGCGCCGGCTGATGGTGCACAACTGGCATTCTAATGTGAGGCCACGTCTGACACTTGGGTTCCTGTTGCTGATAAAGTCAATGAATGGATCTCGGTTTCTGTGAATGATAAAGCGCGCTTGTGCAAAACCCACTGTGACAACTTTGGAGGCTGCCCATCCTGGGGAGTACTGAAAGCGCCTGTTGACTACAGAGGGCTCGTCATGTGCACACCTCGTAAAGGTAGGAACATGCTTGTTGCGTGAGCAAGTTATGCCTGTGCACTTGTGTGCTCCTACACCCTTACCCTCCCATCATTACCATCCCCTGCCCGTGCCCTCCCCTCTATTAACCCAAGACCCCACTAACTGTCTCCAGCCCCGTAAATACGCTGCCGGGATCATGTCTAAGTACTGGGCAGTGAGTTGGTCAGTATCCGCTACAAGCTGCTCATGCAACCTTACCCTCCCATCCTTTCCCTCCTCTCATCCGAAAGGGTCCAAGGCCCAATCTGCTGCCAATCTATTATTAAACCCCTAACGCGAACTATCTCAGGCCCCCCCACCCTACCACTTTTTTCAGGATCATGTTTAAAGGACCCTGAGGCGCATGTCCATGGTGGTGTGTGCATATTGTAAAAGCTGCAATTTGTACCTTAACAGCCTAGCCGGACAGAAGCCGAGAAAAGGAAGGGGCACGAACAGGAAGGCACCACGCCCAACCAAACACCACCCACATACACTCCAGGCCCCCCCACCTACCCGTTTAGATCATTATAGACCTGAGCAGTGGTTAGTATCTTCTACACACCCTCTTGCACCCGTCCCGACCCAGCCTTGCCGCCTACTTCGCCCTTTTCACTGCTTCCCATCGTATGCCATGCTCCCATACCTTCCATCCCCTCCCCCCATATATTAGTAAACCCCCCACTCCAATCTCGGTTCCTCCCATCCTTACCTTGCCTCCCTTTCCTAGCCCTGCTTCCCTCCTTACCCTCCTCCCTTCCTGACCCTTCTCCCACCCATACCCTCCTCCCATCCTGACCCTCCTCCCATCCTGACCCTCCTCCAATCCTGACCTCCTCCAATCCTTAACCCTCCTCCATCATTACCCTCCTAACATCCTTGCTCTTCCTACCCTTACCCTCCTCCCTTCTTACCCTTCTCCTATCGTGACCTTCCTCCCAGCCGGACCACGCCGGCAACCTACCACCGACCGGCCGGACCCGGCCGAAAAACCCGGACCCGCCGCCACACCCGGACCCGCCGCCGAGACGGACCCGAGTAAAACAACGGACCAGCAGCAAACATGAACGCAAAGCCCGAGCCGGACCGACGACAACGACCAGACGACAACCAGAAACTAGCGAGCCGGACACGAGGCCCAGGCGGACAAGCCGCAAAGACGGAACAGCCGCAAACCAGGACACGCAGCCCACCATAGAATAATCCCAGCCGGACCGACGTCCACACCCTTACATTCCGCCAGCCGGAAACCAGTCCCCACAAGGTTACTGCCTTACGTGTCTTGCTCAACGTGAATCATGCAAGGAGTGTTTTGGTACCTGCATTTTGACTTGCCAGTCAATACCAAAAGTAGGAACATGATTGTTGCATGAACAAGTTAAGTTGGAAACTAGGACGCGCAGTGAATCCATGCACAAATATATGCAAATTATTTAGAATACATGAATATAAACAAATCTTGAAGCGCTGAGTCCTTTCCACTGCCCACTACGTACCATATTCCAGATGCAGACTATCTGTATAATACGGTACCCTTCCTCACGCCCCCCCTTAAGCTACAACCTGTGGTCCTATTTAACTAACCATTTCCCTTGTGTTGTGTTCCCTGCAGTGAAAATCAATATGGGGAAAACTGTCACCTGGAAGGAGGCTGCGGATGAATGTACCTCTACAGGAATGGAGCTTGCAAGCGCGGCAGATGTGTGCACCAATGGTATTCCTGATGTGGTTGCCACGTCTGACACTTGGGTTCCTGTTGCTGATAAAGTCAATGAATGGATCACGGTTTCTGTGAATGATAAAGCGCGCTTGTGCAAAACCCACTGTGACAACTTTGGAGGCTGCCCATCCTGGGAAGTATTGAAAGCGCCTGTTGACTACAGAGGGCTCGTCATGTGCACACCTCGTAAAGGTAGGAACATGCTTGTGGCGAGAGCAAGTTATGCTTGTGCACTCATGTGCTCCGACACCCTTACCCTCCCATCATTTACCATCCCATGCCCGTCCCCTCCCCTCTATTAACCCAAGACCCCACTAACTGTCTGCAGGCCCGCACCTACGCTGCCAGGATCATGTCTAAGTACTGGGCAGTGAGTTGGTCAGTATCCGCTACAAGCTGCTCATGCACCCTTACCCTCCCATCCTTTCCCTCCTCTCATCCTAACTGTCCCATGCCCATCTGCTCCCCACTATTAATCCCACCAACTCTCTCCAGGCCCCCAGCTACACTTTCAGATCAAGTTCCTGAAGCCCAAGTTGGTTGGCATCTGTACAAGCTGCACTTGTACCCTTACCCTCCTATCCTTCCATCCTTCTATCACATGTCTTTCCCCTCCCTTCTATTGCACCCACTGTCCCAACCACAACCCCACCCACTACCTCCAGGCCCCCACCTACACGTTTAGATCATATAGCACCTGAGCAAGTTGGTTAGTATCTTCTACACACCCCTCTTGCACACTTACCTCCAGAAGGGCCAGGACGAAAGGTAAGAGGGGGCGCCGGGCGAGCAGCATGGGGACCGGCGACAGACGGAGAAGCACAAGAGAGAGAAGAACCACCCCGCCCGAGGACCGGCCGCCGAAAAGCCGGACAGGCGCCCGGAGATGAAAACGACGGAAGACGGGACAGAAGAAAGGACGAAACGAGAAGCAAAACCAAGAAGAAACAGAAAAGCCGGAAAGAGACAGGAGGGGAAACCCAGCAAAGAAGAGAAAACTCCCTTCCGACCCTCCTTCCCTTCCTGAAACCTCCTCCACCCATAACCATCCTCCAATCTTTGTGACCCTCCTCCAATACTGACCCTCCTCCCATCCTGAACACCCTGACCATATACCAACTCCCATCCTACACTCCACCCATCCTCTGCTTATTCCTAACCCCTTACCCTCCTCACTTCTTAAATTTATCCTATAGTGAAAAACCCTTCGAGAAAAGACAGTGAGCTACTCCTCGCTATTCCCATAAGGTACGAAGGAAAATAATACAGTATCAAAGGAAGAAAGGTAAGGCGTATATGGAAATAGATATTTAGCGAAAAAGCAATAGATGGAACAATTACTAAGGAATAAGTCAAGAAAAACAAAGGAACAAGACCAGAAGAGAAGGACTCCTTCTATCAGACAGAAAACTAATAGGCCAAAAGGAAGACAAAAAATATGTAGGAAAAGGTATCATAGAAATTATACCCAATATGGAATTTTTGCTACTTTCCCTTAGTCCTTTCTCAAGAACCATAGAAAGGACGAGCAAAAAGGACCCGAAAAGACAAAAAAGGAACCGCGCAGAGAAGGGAGAAAAGAAGAACAGGGAGGAACAGCAGCACAGAAGGAAAGGAAGAACAAAAGGACCAGACCAAAACCGAGCCTCCTCCAAATCCTTACCCTCCTCCACCTACACTCCTCCCATCCTAAACACTCCTCCCATGTATGCCCTTACGTGTGTCGTGACTCAACGTGATTGAATCATGCACGGAGTTGTTTTGGTACTGCATTTGACTTGCCAGTCAATACCAAAAGTAGGAACATGATTGTTGCATGAACAAGTTAAGTTGGAAACTAGGACGCGCAGTGAATCCATGCACAAATATATGCAAATTATTTAGAATACATGAATATAAACAAATCTTGAAGCGCTGAGTCCTTCCACTGCCCACTACGTACCATATTCCAGATGCAGACTATCTGTATAATACGGTACCCTTCCTCACACCCCCCCTTAAGCTACAACCTGTGGTCCTATTTAACTAACCATTTCCCTTGTGTTGTGTTCCCTGCAGTGAAAATCAATATGGGGAAGACTGTCACCTGGAAGGAGGCTGCGGATGAATGTACCTCTACAGGAATGGAGCTTGCAAGCGCGGCAGATGTGTGCACCAATGGTATTCCTGATGTGGTTGCCACGTCTGACACTTGGGTTCCTGTTGCTGATAAAGTCAATGAATGGATCTCGATTTCAGTGAATGATAAAGCGCGCTTGTGCAAAACCCACTGTGACAACTTTGGAGGCTGCCCATCCTGGGAAGTATTGAAAGCGCCTGTTGACTACAGAGGGCTCGTCATGTGCACACCTCGTAAAGGTAGGAACATGCTTGTTGCGAGAGCAAGTTATGCTTGTGCACTCATGTGCTCCGACACCCTTACCCTCCCATCATTACCATCCCATGCCCGTCTCCTCCCCTCTATTAACCCAAGACCCCACTAACTGTCTGCAGGCCCGCACCTACGCTGCCAGGATCATGTCTAAGTACTGGGCAGTGAGTTGGTCAGTATCCACTACAAGCTGCTCATGCACCCTTACCCTCCCATCCTTTCCCTCCTCTCATCCTAACTGTCCCATGCCCATCTGCTCCCCTCTATTAACCCCACCAACTCTCCAGGCCCCCACCAACACTTTCAGATCATGTTCAAGGACCTGAGGCGCATGTTGGTTGGCATCTGTACAAGCTGCACTTGTACCCTTAACCTCCTATCCTTCCATCCTCCTATCACATGTCTTTTCCCTCCCTTATATTGCACCCACTGTCCCAACCACAACCCCACCCACTACCTCCAGGCCCCCACCTACACGTTTAGATCATATAGCACCTGAGCAAGTTGGTTAGTATCTTCTACACACCCTCTTGCACCCTTCCCTACCCATCCTTGCCCTCCTCCCATCCTTTTCCTTCTCCCATCTGTTCCCTTCTCCCATACTTACCATCCCCATATATAGTACCCCCCCTCCCATCCTCGTCCTCCTCCCATCCTTACCTTCCTCCCTTCCTAACCCTCCTTCCATCCTTACCCTCCTCCCTTCCTAACTCTCCTCCCATCCTTACCCTCCTCCCATCCTTACCATCCCCTTATTTAATACCCCCCTCCCATCCTTATCCCCCTCCCTTCCTGACCCTCTTCCCTTCCTGACCCTCCTCCCACCCATACCCTCCTCCCATCCTGACCCTCCTCCCATCCTGACCCTCCTCCCATCCTTACCCTCCTCCCATCCTTACCCTCCTCCCATCCTTGCTCTTCCCACCTTTACCCTCCTCCCTTCTTACCCTTCTCCTATCGTGACCTTCCTCCCATCCTTACCCTCCTTCCAACCTTACCCTCCTCTTTTCCTGACCCTCCTCCCACCCTTACCCTCCTCCCATCCTTACCCTCCTCCCACCCTTACCCTCCTCCCACCCTTATCCTCCTCCCATCCTTACCCTCCTCCCACCCTTACCCTCCTCCCATCCTAACCCTCCTTCCATGTACTGCCTTACGTGTCTTGCTCAACGTGAATCATGCAAGGAGTGTTTTGGTACCTGCATTTGACTTGCCAGTCAATACCAAAAGTAGGAACATGATTGTTGCATGAACAAGTTAAGTTGGAAACTAGGACGCGCAGTGAATCCATGCACAAATATATGCAAATTATTTAGAATACATGAATATAAACAAATCTTGAAGCGCTGAGTCCTTTCCACTGCCCACTACGTACCATATTCCAGATGCAGACTATCTGTATAATACGGTACCCTTCCTCACGCCCCTCCTTAAGCTACAACCTGTGGTCCTATTTAACTAACCATTTCCCTTGTGTTGTGTTCCCTGCAGTGAAAATCAATATGGGGAAGACTGTCACCAGGAAGGGGGCTGCGGATGAATGTACCTCTACAGGAATGGAGCTTGCAAGCGCGGCAGATGTGTGCACCAATGGTATTCCTGATGTGGTTGCCACGTCTGACACTTGGGTTCCTGTTGCTGATAAAGTCAATGAATGGATCTCGGTTTCTGTGAATGATAAAGCGCGCTTGTGCAAAACCCACTGTGACAACTTTGGAGGCTGCCCATCCTGGGGAGTATTGAAAGCGCCTGTTGACTACAGAGGGCTCGTCATGTGCACACCTCGTAAAGGTAGGAACATGCTTGTTGCGAGAGCAAGTTATGCTTGTGCACTCATGTGCTCCGACACCCTTACCCTCCCATCATTACCATCCCATGCCCGTCCCCTCCCCTCTATTAACCCAAGACCCCACTAACTGTCTGCAGGCCCGCACCTACGCTGCCAGGATCATGTCTAAGTACTGGGCAGTGAGTTGGTCAGTATCCACTACAAGCTGCTTATGCACCCTTACCCTCCCATCCTTTCCCTCCTCTCATCCTAACTGTCCCATGCCCATCTGCATCCCTCTATTAACCCCACCAACTCTCTCCAAGCCCCCACCTACACTTTCAGATCATGTTCAAGCACCTGAGGCGCAAGTTGGTTGGCACCTGTACAAGCTGCACTTGTACCCTTACCCTCCTATCCTTCCATCCTCCTATCACATGTCCAGTTTCCAGCCCCCCACCTACTTTCCTCCCTCGCTTTTTGTGTTTGACACTCTTTGTGCTTGTAAGACACCTTTGCCTCACCCCCAACCCAACCCTCGTTGTGACTTTGGACAGCATTTTGATTTTAGGAAAACTGAATCCCTACTTTGTGCAACCACAGGTCCTGCAACCACAGGTCCTGGAACTGAATCTAGCTGCCAACCTGGGGATGTCTGCAACACTGCGGAGGGTCCTGGCGTCTGCGCACCGGGCAGTGTGGCAGAGGGACCTGGAGAGTGCCTTGCTGGTGCTACTTTTGAGGATGTTCCTGATATCCCAACCAATGAGGTTGCTCAGGTTATGAGTTGGATCAAAGCCCAGGTCACCAACGCTGAGAATCCTTTCTGCTGGAAAGACTCCTACGGCCGGGGAGTTGGAACTATTCCAGGACGTGTGGCGGACTGCCCCTCTACCTACACTAACAATGGAGGCACATGCGGTCGCGGAGCTGATTCTATTTCGGCTGGTTCCTTGGTTGCTGATTGCCCCTCTGGCTACACAAACATGGGCCTTACCGGCTACAGGGGACCAAGCACTTACTCAAAGAAATGCACAATCCCTATTTTTGGGCCAAAGTATGGTTGCACAGACAGCTACACTGATAATGGCTGCTTTTGCGGCAGGGGAGCTAGCAGCCTGGGTCCAAGCTCTATGGTATGCCCAAGCGGATACTTCCGGAGTTTCATCACTGCACGCTGCCACAAGAATTGCCCCGATGGTTACACGAACACTGGAGAAACATGTTTTCGGGGAGTTTCAACCTTGGGCATAGGTTCTATGGTCTGCCAGGCTGGTGAGGAGAGGATTCTGGCCCGCTGCTTTCCAAAACGGGGAGGAGCAAGCTGGGCTGTGCTATACAAGGTGCAGGACAGGTTTTTATGGCGTGGGCCCTGTCTGCTGGTCAAGCTGTGACGAGAATCAGGTCGACTGTGCAGCTGCATGCGCCAAGACTTCAAAAGACTGTGCGCTTGCAGTTGTGGATCAGATTATTACACCACTTGTTGTTGCGGCAAATGTTGTCACTTTAGGCATAGCGGGGTCAGGTAAAACTGTTGTCGAAGGCACCACTAATGCGGTCAAGGTTGGCAACAAGTTTGTGGTTTCAAGTACAAAGGCTGGCAGGTTATTCCTTAAGGCTGTTAACTTGTTGCAAAGTGTCCAGCCAGCAGGTCTGAAGACTGGTGCCAACATCGTCAAAAGGATCAGTCATGCCAAGACTGGGAAGCCCTACAAGGTAGTCTTACTCAGGCTGAAGGTGACGTTGGAGACATATCAGGCTATGCAAAACTACCGCAGGGCATATGCAGAAGACTTTGCCGCCCAAACAAGTGTTGAGGTCAACAATATGCTGGACATTTACTTCATGCCTGCCACCGCACTGTTCCTGAAGGAATCCTGGTCAGACATCGAGATGAAGGAGATGGCCGCTGCGAACGGTTGGCAGATTGCAGATACTGCTTTGGCAGCCGCCAGCATCTTTGACATTACTGGCATTCTGGGTGTAGTTAGTGCATATGCTAAGCCCATCTGTGGCCCGGTTGTTGCCCCCCCATGTAGGGGAGCTGGAGCGCTATCATTTTGCCTGGATGGTTGAGCTTTATGTTGGGTGATAACATCTCATGTTTGGAGAATCTGAAGAATCCTCGGTTGCATTTATCAGGTTTGTGATCAGGTTTTTTGTAGTTTCAAGTGATTGTGCTCAAATTTTGAAGTGCTTCCGACACAATCCTTTAGCAACTTCGAAGTTACTTATTGACAAGTCAGTTTTAACAGAAGAGA
Organism: Chlamydomonas sp. ICE-L; assembly: GCA_013435795.1. NCBI lineage: Eukaryota > Viridiplantae > Chlorophyta > Chlorophyceae > Chlamydomonadales > Chlamydomonadaceae > Chlamydomonas > Chlamydomonas sp. ICE-L. Next base: position 383,446 of record JACBWV010000045.1, on the reverse strand, counting down.
CGCTAGTTACGGTACTCTCTTAGCCATTCAATATAACACACATTTAGCACGTGCCATTTGCTTTTCTACTGTTCAATTGTCTGCTATCATTATCTGTGTAAGAGTCCCACCCGTCTTCCTCCCTCTCAACATACGCATCTTTAACTTGAGCCGTCGGTGTCAAGTACTAGTTGAGATGGAGTAGAGAATATATTATTGAGCTCATCTTCTAATTATCAAAAGAAGAAAAAAGTGAACTGACTAATTATTTGACGAATACCACTACTAGTACTTCTATTGGCTAAAATAATTTGTGTACAGGATGCTTCGATTCTTGCGGTGACTGACAAGGGAACAGATTTCATATCAGCGTTTTTCCTAAGCACGATTAATCGTGCATGCACGATTATTAATGTTTCTCGCGAAATGGTCCATCGTTTTCTCAGGTCTGGGTAATGTTTTCGAGCACGCGAAACTTTGGCCTGGGCATCGTTCATGCACGATTATTAATGTTTCCGGTCGACCCAAGCGCTGGCTGCAGCATCGTGCAAAACGATTATTAATGTTTAGCATCAGCCATACTGTTGGCTCAGGCATCGCGCATCCCAAATTCCCCATCACATGGGAGCATGCTCTGGACCGGACACTGGGTGACACGCTGGACAGAATCCAGCCAGCTCATCCGGGGGAAGGCAAGGGGCAGGGGGGAGTTGAGGCCACGTACCCTGCACGTACCCCATGAAATAACCTCGTCACAGGGATTTGTGAAACCTCGAGCTCGCTTGCTGTTACGCCCCAACTCGCCACTTACTTCACTGCCAGCTCTTGCTGAAACATCTAACCTTGCAGCTTCCCCGTCACAACACTCGCTTCTCCCCCTTCTGCGCTGTTTCTCTTCCTCGCTCGCTGACTGCATTTCCATCGCGAGCTCCCCAGCATCATGCTCCTCGCTAAATATTTCAATCTACACAAGCATGGACCAGCACTGGGAGCTTCGAATCATCGATAGGCACATGTTAAAGACCAGTATTGGCCAAACCTCAGTCGCTTATGAGCGCTCACTCTGAAGCTATTCCTCCACAACTATTACAACTGCTGCTGTTGAATGGAATGCTTGACGCCCTTTTTTGACTCGCAACAGGAACAAAGCTCTGACTGGGCGCGCTTATGGCAACTATTGCTTTGCACTGGGCGGGAATGCGTGCCCTTCTACTCGCTTCCGGCATCAATGCCTAACAATTTTGCGCTGTTTGCAGAATTCCCCCGGAGCTCTGACTGACAGCTGACCCCTGCTTTTCCCCCCTACTCTTTGATTCCAGCACGGGCATAGCTGATAGCTAATGGGCATCGCATTTACTCCTACACATATCTGTCTGCTTTGTAGGAACCGAGCGAATATTGGGTTAATGAGTCGGTGGGGTGGGAAGGGTTCACTCGAGAGATGCTGCGCGCCTGCACCCAATATGCCAACTGGATGCTATTTTCCCCTGCCCTCTCACTTCGGGCAAACCTGTAAGGCATCGCAATTATAGGCAACTGAACAACAAACCCAGTAGCCATCGTGTTTAAAACCCCACCCCCGGGGCCGACCTCCAGGGGACCCGCCGGGACCCCCTACCATTTCTATCGTTTTTCTTCCAGCAAAACTGTAATCGTGCAGAATCGTTCAAAACGATTATTAATGTTTTCATGTCCCCGAAGTGCAGACCCAGGAATCGGACCCAAACGATTATTAATGTTTCGTCCAAAAACCTTAGGAAAATCACTGTTTCATATGGAACCTTCAATACGGATAGAGCATGCATGCGTGCCCATCATTCCAGCACACAGCATGAAGGGATGTTGTATGCAACCATGCCCCTCCGGTAGCATGCATGAGCAGAAGGAAAGCGGTCAAAACTAGAAGCCGTATAGAGGTCAGTCGCACGCGACAAAGGTGACCGATAAAAACGCGACGACATCTGCTTCCCGGTCACAAGTCCCCCAGTCACTCCCAGCCTGCCCAAGCAAATTATATATATATATATATGTATATATATATATATATATATATATATATATATATATATATATATATATATATATATATATATATATATATATATACCGGGGGGTATATATATACAATTATATATATATATATATACAGGGGGGGGCAGAAAGACAGATTTTGGACGGCACCTTCGATATGGTGTCCGATTCAGATGGGAGTTGGAATTGTGGACGTTTCATACAAAAAGAGGGGGGAAATAAAGTTGGCTAAAAGTTTTTTTACCCCACCCCCACCCCCACCCCACCCCTCCTAAAACCCAATTACCTCACCCTATTCCCCCTAAAATGGGGGTCATTCGAAAGATCTTTTAAAGCTTATTTCAGTTATGCTCTTACATCTTTCATGGGGTTACCCAAACGTGATTTATCGCGAATTTAAGATTTGGGCCGCTTTGGTTGAAAACAACTTTGGACCCCTCTAACTTTTGTACAACTTTATTTTTGGCTCAAAAAAAACTCGTATATATATATATATATATATATAAATATATGTATATATCCGCACTGATTTGAGATGTTCGGTCAAGTTAGGGCGAGAATGCACAGCGAGATTTTTCATTCGGTCAACTTTGATGCGTACTTGCTATGGCACAGTGCGGTGCGTGCAGTGCGGTGCGACATGTTTCTCAATACAGTGGGAAGAATTTGCAGTCAAGTTTGTGACACGGGATGGATGCGATTCGGACATTTCTGACAGGTCCGCTGACTCACCACGTCACCTCCCGTTGTGCGCAGCGACAGGTCTCTTGGCACAAGGGAAGGTCTTGCAGAGATGCAGGAGAAAAAGCTTGTAGGAAGACGAACTGTAGCGCTACCGAAATCAGGTGGATGAACTCAGGCGGGAAAAGGACAAATCGGGGGGGATGCGCAACAGGTAGAATATGTAACGGTACGGAACCCTTCACGGGTACTCTGGCCGTCCAGCAAGGCATACGGGTACACCGTACCCGTAAGCCACGTGACGAACGCACATGATACAGTACCATACCCATGTACTGCCTCATCTCTCACAACGCACACGTTGCACATATAGACGACATATAGACACGAGGTACTCGGAATGAACTCTTCTACTACTTCCACGAAGACGTTCCTTCCCAGCCACTCGACATCCCTACCTAGGTAACCCTCCCCCTGTTCTGCTAGTTCACTCATATCAACATACATGTAAACACAGATCACGCATCACGTTACTCTAGATAACCCCTCAAGCTGCTATTAGCATCCTGAGCTGTTACACTGGTAGCGGAGCTGGTTTCGTTCCTTAGGGACCTCACGCATACACATACGCACGCATACGAATTTTTCTTTGAATTAATCGCACCCGCCAGGACATCCTGTCGGCTTTCTGGCATTTGCTGCTCGCTGTTCCTGCTCTTCCCTGTAGGCTTCGAGTACACGTAGCGCCTGTTAGGTTCTTGCAGTGAACGGTCCTGTTAGGCTCGACACGCCCTAGGCCGCCTGCGACCTGTCTTGCATGGGCATCTTTTCCTAGCCTGCCCTGCCCCTATATGGCCTACGCTCTCGATTCTTGCATTCACGTCCTGTCCTTTTGGCCATAGCTTCTAACGCTCCATTCCCGAGCATCTTGAGCGGGGTTTGATCAATTGGGCAGCATCGGCTCCATTTGCCACCTAGGCCGTACTTGCTTTAATTAGCGTACTTCACGAGCCTGTCCTGCGACTCTTCCTGCTTGCTGCATCATCTTTTGTTGCTGTCCACCTGCACGTTTGCTCATCCTGTCGCGCAATTCGGTTCGTCGTTGTCCTTCCTGGTTGCCCTGTGGTTCGTGCCTTGGCAGTGCTTTTATCCCTCATCGTATTCTGGACGAACGTGTCATATACAGTTACGCTTGAGGCATTATCAGCTCGTTACGCTCGCAAAATTTACTAGTCCTTGTGGTAGGTGATTTTTTGGCCTCTTGTAGTTGCGAGTAATTCTCCCTCTCTCGCCCACCACTCATCCCTGTCCAGCCTACTGACTTGTTCTGTCGCCTGTGCAGAATGGCATCCCACAAAACAACCAAGGTAAACGACGACGCGGCTGAACAGCCTACGATTTCGGTGGTCGACACCAATCCTGAAGGGATGGCGTCGTCTGACACTGAGCCCGACACTGAGCTCGGTGCTACGCTGGATGAGTCCGCATCTGCCGACGCGCGGCCCTCTGTCTCAGTGGGTACGCTGCAGCCTGTGGTTGCCGGCTTCGATGGTCTGGCGGCACCCTCGGGTGCGCCGACCGCTGCCCCGCCTATGCGCGCGGGCATGGCCCCAACAACGACGACGACGCCGCTGGCCGGGCCTTGCCTCGAGGAGCTCAGCGCTCGCTGGGAAGCTGGCACAGAGCGCAGGCGGCATGAGCATATGCCTGGGCACCTGATCGCGGCGGAGCAAATTGGGCACCTCCGCGCGCAGCTCGATCAGGCCGCCATCGCCAACTCGGCCCTTACCGACCAGTTTACGTCGGCGGTATCCGCTAAGGACGCCAACATCGCTGACCTGGTGCAGCGCCTCGCCGCCTCCAGCGCGGCTACCGAGGCCGCATTGGCCAATGGCGATCCTACAGAGAGGCAAGAGCTGTTAAACAGCCACTACTTCCTTGGCAGGGATTTGGCTAACAGTCGCAAGGAATTGTGCGACCTCCAGGCCGCTTTCACTCTGGCCGCCGGATCGAACCAGGCAAAGTTGTCGCCGCTCGTGGCAAATCCTTGACGGACAAGCACGATCGCCATCAGAGGGGAGGTTACGCTAATCAGAAGTCGAGGTATCCATTCAAGCGCCCCGCGGATACTAAATACCCGGGTAAGGACCTTGCATTCAATCGCGTCCAATTTACCAACTCCCCCCCCTCCGATTCTGACACTGATTCTTTCTCTTCGCAGGGACTAAGGACCACCGACGACGGCGGGGAAATGAACTCTCGCCCAGCCAAGAGCCCCAAACTGGTGGCCAACAGTAGTCGCAACCCGGCCTGTTGGCGAGGTGGTGGAGGACGTAGTGCGACGCAGCCCGCGCACATCGGCAAGCTGGGTGGATCGCCAAGGTCGCAGGTCCTCAGTTTGCAAGGTGCTGATCGCACGTTCGGGAGAGGCTCTATTAGCCGCGGCGCGGGCCGTGGTGGTCGAGGAGGATACAGACAGGGTGCTGGTCGGGGCCGTTCACAGCCCAGCGGGCCGCGGACCCCCGACTTTTCGGGTCAAGACCCTTAAAACGCCATGCATATGAACAAATCGGTCAGCGTTGGGCAGACCATCTGGCTTCAGAATGGAGCTCGCTGCTTCTTCTGTTTCCGCTACATGAGGACATGTGTGCGGTCGCTGAATGCTGACGGACGCTGCCGCACGCGGGACTTGCCTAACTGGCCGGCCCTAAATGAGACTACGTGTCCCGACTGGGCCCTTGACGGCAACGGTCCCATCCCGATTTGGGAATAGGAACCGGCCGGTCAGGTATTGACAAGCCTGGATCGTGTAATTAGCGACGATAAAGTAGTAGTAGTCGAGCCACTTGAGCTCTTGTTACAAGCTCAAGAGGAACTATTTTCTAACTTGGGCTTAACCCCAACTATTGATGTAACTTCTACTAATGCCTTGTCGTCCCCTTGTCCCCTGAAGTTCTCTACGGAGTTTGGCATGCGTGTCTCCATCGCAAACGAGTTCATATACGCTCACCCCATTCCGGAAGACATCGTGTCGGTGTTAGAACACTATTGGGAGTGCAAAAACGATGCACCCTTCGACACATCTGGTATTACATTACATTACATTACATTACATTACATGTTAAAGTCTACTTGACACCGCGAGGGTGTATGAGACTCTGTGCTTTAAACAAAAAGAAAAAGCACCCACAAAGCAAAAAACCCCATTACATCAGGGGTGTGTCGAGGACAAACAAACCAAACTCCCAACCACCGTTTTGGTGGCGTAGGTATTAAACCCCTTAGAGCCGGACCCAGATCTCAACCACTTACAGTGGCGGAGGTAAGAAGCTAACAAATGAGAAGTCACAAGAAGAAGAAAAAAAGGGATGATAAATTACGGTGCCACTAAGCAGTCCAGGGCTTCCTGTCTTGCTCTTCTACAAGTAGAAAGATAGTCGGCTAGGTTGCTCCAAAAAGACTTAGTGCCATTTCCATTCATAAAGGTTCTGAATGTGGAATCGCAGAATTCTACATTCCATACGGTTAAGTTGGTATCCTCATGGACATGCCTATAAATATCTGTAAACAGCTTCTGGTAGCGGAGGCGAATATCATTATAAAAAGGGCACTCAAACATATGCATTTCATCCTCAGGTTTTTGGAACCCACACATTTGACAGTGTCTCATTGAGCGAGGGATGTGTGCTCTATCCACCACCCTCATGGTATGTTCATCCTCCCAAAAAATGCAAGTAACGATAAACATGTCTCCACTGGAGGAAAAGCTTCAGAATGAGCGCTCATAAGCGACTGATGTTTGGCCAAGCCTATGATTTCCGGGATGGAAAAGCAGTCAGCGGGCGAGGAAGAATGATAGCGCAGGAGGAGGAGAAGAGATTGGGCCTCAACGGATTTGTTTGGCCACGAACGTGTTTAGGGGGAGCAAGTGCACTGATCATCCGAGTGGATACGGATGTGTTATCCGATAAATGCCGTAATTTCACTATACGGGTAGGGAAGCAAAATTGAATGGACGGGTAGGGAAGCAAAATTGAATGGTCGTCAAAGCGACCCCTCGCCTTTGGCCTGTTGTGTAACGGTCGTGTCAGGGTTTGTAGGTTCTAGTAGTAGCGGTTGGAACTTGGAATGTTCCATGCTGGTGACTGCCCAGGCCAGGCCCCTGGATTCCCTGGCTGAGTCTGATGGGCTGGCCAGATCTAGGTGCATCGCTCAAACCGCTTTCATCGCTAGGCCAATCTCGAAAGCGATGGGTTTCATCGCTAATAGCGACACATCGCTCAAAAGAAAAACCCTGGTCTCCAGTCTCCTCCAAGGTATGGAGTTATTTAAGGAGTATCAATCGTTCGATCACCATATGAAACCCCGCCCCAAGGGGTCACCTTCGAATAAGGTCGCCATCCAAGTATGGTATGACCCTCCCGACTCCGAACGGGCCGTCCAAATCAAAAAGGATTGGCACGCGATCAACGACGTGACAAAGGCAGTATACTTTGGCCCCGCACCTGAGGAGGGCATCCCCAGTCCAGTTGAAACCCGTCAAAAAAAACACTGGTGGTCGGACGCATTGGATCCCAAAGTTCGCGAAAAACAAATCGCTGCCAGACGGTCAACGAAGTGCATCCGTCGCAATCACGCACAACGAAATACGAATACTTCCCCCGTGCTCATGACGCGAGCCAATCGGGTATACGAAGTCAACTCCGCTGCTGCCCCCGATATGCTATTCAACGCCCGATCAGGAGCGAAGCAATTGCTCACATTGGCGGACTCGGGCGCGACAGGTTGTCTTATGGAAAAGCAAACGGCTGAGGTTCTCGGTTTGCACATCCGCCCTTGGGAAAACGAACGCGACGGATTCACTTGCGCTAACGACGGGATTATCAAAATCCGCGGGATGGTTACGCTCCCTATCCACATACAACGATATGTTGGCAAAGTGTTCGTCCATGTCGTCGACAAACTTCCTGGAGGATTAGACCTAATCCTCGGATCCGACTGGATGCGCGACGAAAAGGCCGTCCTAGACTACGATCGCATGACATTGTCGCTCAAACGGTACGGCTGCTGTATAACACCTATAAACAGGCAGCGGGACGAAACGGCTCATTCCTTCTTCACTATGGCACTTTTTTGGGCAAGTCAACCGATGACCCAGTCATTACGGGTCGCAAGGCAGCAAAGCTTTTAAAGGCTGGCGCTAACCATGTCATGGTCAATGTCCGCAAATCCCGAGCGGATTTGCGGGCGTCTAACGTCACTGCCGATGAACGGGCAAAATTGCTGACAAAATTACTGCCGTCCGACGGGTCTTTACCTGGTCCGCCGGTGGCACGCATGGATTTCGAAAATTGGATCCGCGACAACATCCTTGACCACAACGATAAAACGCTCATCTTGGCCAGCGACCTGCGCGCTCTCCTATGGAAGTATCGCAAAGTCTTCAACAATTTGCCTATGGGGACTCCTAACCATCGAGTTATACCTCGCGTCATCAAAACGCAAGACAATGCTTACGCGCCATATCGCAGAAATCGTCGCATGAGTCCAGCCGAGACCTTACTATGTGAGGAATACGTCTCCGACCTGTTGCAGCAAGGATTCATCGCCCCGAGCTCGTCCCCGTACGGTGCGCCGATTATGATCATAGCGAAACCGGGTGGAACGGGATACCGTGTTGTTTGCGATTGGCGAGCACTCAACAACATCACGATTAAAAACAGGTATCCCCTTCCCCGTATTGACGAGACCATTGATCGTCTAGGTGGAGCTACTTTGTTCAGTTCCCTAGACCTCACGTCTGGTTGTTACCAAATACGAATTTCGGACGAGGACGCGCCGAAGACTGCGTTCACTACCCCGATGGGTCAGTATGAATTTAAAGTCCTTGGGATGGGTCTGGCGAACGCGCCGGCCACATTCCAAGCGGTCATGAACCAAATATTTGCGCCCTAATTTCACAAGTTCGTCGTGGTCTACTTAGACGATATCTTGGTTTACGGACGCACTCCGGCGGAGCACTTGGCCAACTTGGCCACAGTTCTCCAGGTCCTCCAGGACAACGAATTCTACGCGAAACTCTCCAAATGTTCCTTCAACAAAACAGAAGTTGAATTCCTGGGTCATTACATTGGACGCGACGGAATTAAAGTTGATCCGAAAAAGGTTAGCACAGTCCGTGACTGGCCTACCCCGAAAACGGCAAAAGAGATCGGCTCATTCCTAGGTTTGTGCAATTATTTTCGCAAATGTATCCAAGGCTATTCGTCTCTCGCTGCCCCTCTTCAAACCTTGTCTAACATCAAGGGTGAACTGGGCCCCTTGTTCAAACAGGAACATCTCGTCTCATTCGAAGGCCTCAAAGAAGCTTTGCTATCCGCTCCAGTCCTCGCACTGCCGGATTTCAGCAAACCTTTCGAAGTCATTACCGACGCATATTTGCTTGGTACGGGCGCGGTGCTCTTACAAGATAAACACCCCATCGCCTTCGCCAGCAAGAAGTATATCCCAGCGGAGCTGAATTATACAACGATGGAACAAGAAATGCTAGCGATCGTCCACGCGTTGACCGAGTGGCGATGCTACCTCGAAGGTCCCCACATGACATTGGTCACTGACCACAATCCGCTCACTTATTTCGACACCAAGGCGGTCCTTTCACGACGCATGGGCCGATGGCAGGAGGACCTTGCGCCCTTTAGCTATACTTGGGAGTATCGCGTGGGTTGCAATAATATGGCAGACCCGGTCAGTCGCAATCCCAACCTCTCTGCCCCCGCCGACGTCGCGGTTGCGCACCAGCTGTTGGTCTTCTCTCTCTTTGTCAGCGAATGCCGGCCTCGATCGAAAAAGCAACGTCCTATTGCAGTCGGTCCCGCGGTCGTTGACATCCTACTCCGCCCACCTACGGTCCTCCCCGTCCCTTCGGTTCCGGTCAAGGAAACGCGACGACGCAGTCGGCATATGCCCGCTGCGTCGACTCCCTCCTCTTCGTCCATCATGGATCGAATTTTGGCTGGCTACAAAAAGGACTCAAACTTCACGCCGGGCTGCAAGCGCCTCCGCAATAAGTTTTCCAGAAACGGTTACTGGTTCAAGAAGAACAAGTACGGGCGCGAATTTTTGTGTGTCCCCCTCGACGCAGCACTTTGCCTGGATATTATCCGCGAAGCTCACAACCCTATTTACATGGGCCATTGCGGTCGCACTTAGACATTGGAGCTGGTCGCCCGCACTTTTACATGGGCCAAAGTCACGGCAGATGTTACCGCCTTCATCCAACAATGCCATAAGTGCCAAACGAACAAGCCCGGTAACGCAAAGCCTAACGGTACCATGGTTCCCGTGGAGATTCCTGAGAAATTCTGGGAGTGCGTCTCCACCGACCTTATTACGGCGCTTCCGCCGACTTCTTCTGGCCATGATGCCATCGCAGTGTTCGTCGACAAACTGTCGAAGATGGTTCATGTCGAACCTTGTCATACTACGATAAACGCAGAGGAGTTTGCTTCCTTATACCTGAATCGTGTCATCCGATATCATGGTATCCCAAAGAAACTCCTCAGTGATCGCAATGCGCGATTCACAGGCCATTTCGGCGTGGCTCTCCATCGATTGATGGGCACGCGACACGCGTTTTTGACTGCGTTTCATCCTCAAACTGATGGTCAGACGGAACGCATGAACCGAGTCATCGAGGACATGATTCGCCATTACGTGGGGCCGTACCACGACGATTGGGATAAGTCCTTGGCGCTTGTGGAATTTGCGATCAACAATTCCTACCAAGAGTCCATTCAAAACACACCCTTTCGGGCGTACTTTGGTTACGACCCTACGACACCGCTCAAGGCAGAGGTCGAATCGAAATGCCCGGCTGCCAACAATTGGTGGGCCGATCACATTGAACGACAAGATCAATGCAAGGCATGCATGCAAGCCGCTCAAGATCGGCAGAAAGCCCATTACGATAAACGACGAACGGAGGTTTTCTACAACCTTGGTGATAAAGTTCTCTTGTCCACCCGCAATGTGAAGTTCAAAGCAACGGGTAAACCAAAATTTACGCCTCGTTTTGTTGGCCCCTACACAATTACGGAATGCATTGGTCCACGCGACGAGGTCACCGGAGTCGTCCGGCAAGTCACGGCGTGCCGCTTGGCTTTGCCCAAGATGATGCGCATCCACCCCGTGTTTCACGTGGGTTTGATCAAGCATTGCAATTGGCGCTCCGATGGCGTTGTCCATGTTGGACTACCGCTTGAGTTCGACTCCGACGGCGCTCCGAATTGGAATATCCAATGCATCATGCGCGAGAAGTCGCGTGTCATAGGCACATCCAACAAACGACGTCTCGAATACTTGGTCCGATGGCAAGACTTCGGTATTGAGCAAGACACTTGGGAACTCACCAAGGCGGTCAAGAAAAGTGCCCCTCACATCGTCGATGCATGGAACTCACATGTCACGCCCGTTGTGTCCCGACGTACGTCGAAAAAACGGGCCCATCACCAACCCATCGCACTCGACGCATACGAAACGGCGGTCAGATTGCTTTATTCATAAAGCTATCTTTCCCGGAGTACTCAAAAGGGATGTTAAATGGTTCTCTCCGAAACCAACTTGATTCATCAAGTATATTTTGAGCACGGCACATACGACTACGACTGGTATTCACATCCCACCTTTCTTACGATCAGATGCGGGGTCCGCATCTCTTCTGGAGGGGGGGGGAGTGTAACGGTACAGAACCCTTCACGGGTACTCTGGCCGTCCAGCAAGGCATACGGGTACACCGTACCCGAAAGCCACGTGACGAACGCACATGATACAATACCATACCCATGTACTGCCTCATCTCTCACAACGCACACGTTGCGCATATAGACACGAGCTACTCGGAATGAACTCTTCTACTACTTCCACGAAGACGTTCCTTCCCAGCCACTCGACATCCCTACCTAGGTAACCCTCCCCCTGTTCTGCTAGTTCACTCATATCAACATACACGTAAACACACATCACGCATCACGTTACTCTAGATAACCCCTCAAGCTGCTATTAGCATCCTGAGCTGTTACAGCAGGTAGGGCTGAGAATATTTTCAGCATGGTCAGCATTGGATAGGGCCCACCTTAGAGCTTGGTGTGCTTGTGTAGTGGAGTTAGGAATGTCCACCAGGGAGCCCCCAGTCCAGATGGTAAGAAAGGGGTCTTGGTTAGAGCCAAAGAGCTGATCAGCAGGGCTGGTAGAAGAGAAGCTGGTGAGGCCTTGGTCGTAGCTAAGAGGTTTAGAAGTACGATGGTGAGTAATGCCCAGGGCAGCTGCAGCTTGGTAGAGGAGGGGAGAAAGAGTGTTGGTGGCGGCAGGAGCAGCTCTGTATCTGGTGAAGATAGAGGGCAGCTAAGTCAGTGTGATATGTCCCTCCTAGGGTCAGTTGGTTCCATTTGGTAGGGTGGTGATTTTTGAAGTGGTCATAGTTTTGTTTGAGAGAGGTAAGTCTGTCGTTGGGAATGTGCCCAAGACAATGACCAGTGTGCTCGTATTGTTCAATCATTTCTTTCCATATTACCATTTCCCGGACAATTCCTCCATATTCTGGATGTATTCCAACGGCCGGCAATCCGTATGTATGACTATCGCCGTGTTATTTAATATATGTCCCCATTCTTTGATGGCATTAATTACACTTAGCATTTCTTGTTCTATGGCCGCGTAGTTTCTTTCCACTGATTTGTATTGTTGGCTGGTATATGCAACTTCTTGTCCTTCTCTGAACAATATGGCTCTAGTTCCGGTATCGGTTGTTAATGTAACTATTTTGACCATTTCGGCGTTCTTTGATTTTGTACGTATTGCATGACGGTCCTCCGGACTTATTTGCTTTTCCGGCGTTCTATAGTTTTGCTCCGCTTTGTTTTGTAGTACTCCTCCGCTGAATTTGTATCCCATAATTACATCTACGGTTTTTTGAATTTGCAGCTTACTATTTTTGTGCAACATTCAGTATGTTGGTTTAATTTTATTAATGCTTGGCCGTTTTCCGTTTCCTCTTGTTCTTCTTGCTTACATAATTGATATACGTATTTGTTCATCATTTTTTCCATCACCACAGACTCTCAGTGGTGTGACCGTAGTCTTGTTCTTGCAAGTCTTTATCGGTTTACTTGTTAGTTCCCAAATTTGAGTCTCCGGTATTTTTATTTTGAAATAGCCGGATTTCAATTCCCACGGTTTTGCTTGCATTTTACTCACTTCCGCTTGTCCATTGGATGTATTCATCCGCTTAGGTAATATCCGGTGTTTATTTTCATATTTCATCTTCTCCGCTATTTTATCCGTTGACCTCTTTTTCTTTTTATGCCCAATTCGAAGCCGAATTTCATACATTACTTGTTTCCTGTTACGCATGTTCGCTTATTCCTTATCCGCTTGCGCCGTAATCTCAATTTGCTTTTTCTCTAGTGAATCTCCGGTTGTTTCTTGCTTTGTCCACTTTTATTTTTCAGGTAGCGGACCTTTATAAAATTGGCACATTGAAACGGGTTTAGGTCTTTACTTGTTACAATGTCCAACTGTCTTTTACCGGAGCAACTCAACTTTTCTCGTATCTTATAAAAAAATTGTTCACTTCTCCATTTCTTAATACTATTGTTGTTCGGGCCCGGACTTGTGTCATATGTCCGACCGGCAACATCCTGTTTAATCCTTTTTAGGCATCCCAGAAACCTGGCTGTCCATAGGAACCGGAGCTTTTCTACCGGAGCATTGTGCTCCGTATATCGCCGTATAATTTTGCTTATTTTTGAAGCATTTTAAACCTATCCGGTGTTCCTTTAGCCATTTAGCCTGTCCGTTGCTAACAGTCTTGTTATGGCCGGTTCCTTCGGTGATTGTGCACTGTAGCTTTTGTGCTTGAATCTTGGTCTTCGTCCTTGCCTTCGGTGGTACTTCTGGTGTTGTTGACCTTTCTGCTTTCGGTCTCCTTTACTCTGTGGCTGCGGCGGCACCTCCGGTACTCCGGTACTTTGTCGGTACTTAGTGATCACGGCGGCTTGTGGTATCGGTGACTCTCCTGCTTCTTGTCTCCATTACTCGCCTTGTTCGGAGGTTTCTCACCCTGTTTCGGAGATTCCTGTTCCTCTTCTCTCAGCGTTGGTTTGAAATCCGGCGTTGGCATGAAGCCCATTTTGCACCACGCAATCCACTTTTGTAGCATCCCCAGAGTGGTGGACGCCGTCAACGGCACCCAGATTCGCCACCCTGTTTTCGCTGTTCTATCGTCCTCTCTCAGGTCGAGTAGCGCCTCCTTGATCCTATGCTTGTGGTGGGTCCTCCGGTGTTCAGACACCTTACCCTTCAGTCCTTGAACGTAATTCTCTAGGTCCTCCGCTAATTCTGTGGTAGCCCACAGGAATGTGGCGTGATCACCGTCGTTGCATCCCGTTAGGTTGTGCAGTTTTCTTTTGTCAATCTCAGCCTTCAGGTCCGCTCTTCTTTTAGAGACTGACTCTATCTTTTCTCTATCATGCTTGTTTGCCCACTTCCTCTGTTCGTACATAGAGTCCAATATCTTCGTTGCTGACACGTCCATCAGGACCTCATTCACGGGAATCCTAGTTTTCCTAGTTCTTCGTGGCACCATATCCTTGCCTGCTCCGGATAGAGGTTCTTCCTCCTCTTCATTGTCCTCCGGTCGCCGCTTCTTTGTGCTGTTCATACTCTTTTGTATCGGCTGCTTTCTCTCCTTCCGTCTTTCCGCCTTTATTCTGCCGTGCTCCGTTAGTCTGTCCACCATATGGCACTCGGGGAAGTGGCAATTTCGGACCGTCCGCAATAATGCATTAAGCGGTCCGCAATTCTGCGCTTCCTCTCCTTTTCTTCGGCTTCCTTTCGCATTTGTGCTTTCGCTGCCCTCTTCACTTTCTCAGCTTTCTTGCGTTGCTCCTCCCGTTCGCTCATCTCATTGATGTACGCCATTTTTGATACCAGCTGCGCCAATTTATTTTCCGTTTCCGAAAATTGCCGCATCATGGTTTCATAGGTCTTGCTTCGATCCTCTGCCTTCTGCGCTGCTGCCTTTTCATTTCTCCGGTAGTTTTCCAGCGCTTGGCTGACCTCGGCAATTGATGCTTCTGTATCTTTTCCAAACTGTTGTGCATGTATTTCATCCACTGTCTGGTAGTGCAGCTCCATGCATGATCTCATGTTGAATGAATGAGATCGTTGAATTCCTCCGGTGGCCATGCACCTTGGTCTTGTTGGTCGCTGATTTCTCCTACCTCCGGATGTCTCTAATCTCCGGATGTGTTCTTCTGTATTCATGGCTTTATCGCCGGATTGATCTCCTTGGTCTTCCGGATCTTCCATATCTGTGATTACATCAGATTGGTTCGTTAATTTAACCATCCATGGTATAAAGTGACACTCTTTTCCATTTTTAATTTTAAGGGGGCCTATCGGCCGTCCCTTCCCCATGTGGGGGTTAATCTGCACGCTTCGTGGCTGCCTTTCGGCTTCCGCCACTTTTCCTGATTCTTTCGAATTCAGTTGTAATTATGATGCCGGCATGAGTGCCTGCGTGTCCTGCCTCGGATTTCGGCACGGTTTCCATCTAGTCGATGCTTTCTCTGGTATATCTTCTATCCGCCCTTCAACTTTCTTCGAATTCTGTAACGGACCTACTTTGTCTTTATTACTTGACGGCTTCATTCACGAAGCCCGTCGCTATCCTGACGATTTCCACTTTGTCCTGCCAGTGGCTCTTGTAGATTTCCCTTTTCTTCTTTCTTGCGGATCGTGACGCTGACAGCTCCGAGAACCAGTGTTAGGTGGGAACTTATCTCCTAGAGCTTACCTAGCTAGGACAAAGGAGTAGGGGTTATGAGCTAGGCCGCTAGGGGGTATGTAGGTCCAGACGTAGTTCTGAGTTCGAGTAAGGTTAACTCGAATCGGTAGGGGTCGGATACTTTGGTTTATGCCGAGTGTGACTCAGCTAACTAACTGGAGCAGTACTATGACGAAGTACGTACTGCCCAGGTCTAACGGTCCCGAGGGACCGTTAGTCTGAACCTCCGGAGGAGATTCAGGATACTTCCGGTTACTTCAACTCACCTCCGTACCGGTAACACATCTCCGCATAAGTACCCGGTAGTTCCAGGTACCGGAGATAACCCTAGCTAAGATAGGTAAGTCGGGCTCCGAGGAGGTATCCTCCGGGCGGCTAGACTTATAACGGTAGTTCTCCCATCATTACACTATGCTTAGGGATGTTTGTTGCAGACTTCTTTAGCTCCCATTCTTGCACCCATTGCCTCGAATCACTTCGATGGGATTTTGTGAAGTGTACCCAATACATTTTGTGGGCATCAGTACAGAGCATGGTTTTTTTCAAGGGACGTACCAGATGGAATTCGTGATACCACAGCTTGTAGGGGCAGATGGACGGACATGTGGTCTGTTGCGACTTCCATGGTCATGGGTTTGTTTCTTGGAGGCATTACTTGCGCTTCAGTTTGTGTTACCTCAACGTCGGTCCAATACTGCGTTTTTGTAGCGGCCAGTCTCTCAAGGTGGTCATCTGCTCTGCTTAATTTTGGTGGAGCCTGATTTTTGGACCAATTTGAGGAAAAAGCCGAGGCTGGCCTGCCCACTCTTGCCCGGAAACAGCTGTAATGTCATTTGCGAGGTCAGCCAGGTGTTGGTCCATCAACTGGCGCTTCTGGTTCCATCAGGGGGAGGGTCCCCCTACGCTTACCCGTCTATATTTCTGGCCCCCCCTCGGTCGCTGCAAAGTACATCGTGGGGGGTTGAACCTCCTCCCCCCGCCCCCCCCACGGACCCATCGACGCATCATCCTAAAGCAGACGTTTGGAGAGGTCCTGGACCCCCCGCACGAGTACCTGCCTCTGACGCCTGCTCGTCTGCTGTCTGCTTAACTTGTCAACGGCTAGTTCTCCATGGGATGGCGAACCTCCCCTCCGGGAGGCACTGTAGGCATTCCTTGCTGGAAACGGAAGGCATTCCCCTCACCCCCCACCCCCCTCCCCAAAAACCCCACACCCCCCCCGTAAAACAGCCCCCCCACCCGTTCCCCCCACCCCAGCGGACAGAACCACTACCCAATGAGCAAAAAGGCAGACCAGATAGGGGAAGGCAGACGAAAAGAAAGCGAAACGACCCCAAGGCATCGTCCCCAACTGGGGGGCGTCCCCCGCTCCGTTACGTATCACTGCCGTCGCACTATACAATTGCGTCTGGGAAAAACAAACCCTCTCTCGAGATGAAAATAAATGTTTCGTATTGGTTCGCCTATCCCAATTCTCGACCGTTTTATCCTCGTTTTCCCTACCCTCCGCTCTTCCAAGGCAGGCCCACTCATGGCTTGCTATTGTCCATATTGCGTTGGAGCTGGCGCCCAAAGGTTAACGGGACCTCCCAGCTCCCAGCACTTGGTCTCCGGGATTTGGTTTACAAAAACAAATTGATTCACATTGCCGCGTCCGGCAGAGCTCCGAAAGCTGATGGGACACCCCTTTTGGGGCGTGGGCATATCAATCGAACGGACACAAATTCGACCCGGGCTTGCTTAGGGGTCAAGTCCGCCCGCCAGCCGACCAGCCCCCGGCTGGTACAACTGCAACACTTTTTGCAACACCTATGCCCCCTAGGCCAAACTTTGCCCCCAACCTCTCCCCGCCACCCGTCCCCCCCCCCGCCCCCCATTGCCCCCCCCCCCCCCCCACCCACCCCCCACGCGTCCTCTGGAACCTCGTGCCACACTGGGCCACTCAGTTGGAAGTATCGCCAAAACTTCCTTGTCGCCCACAACACCCCCCCCATGTAAAAACAAGAGCCCTCTAGGGGTAGGTCACGTACTAATCGATTCCCAGATTCTCTGAAGGCTGACCCTCTCCTTTCCCGCACCGCCCACAACTCTCGCCATCCTCTGCCTTCCGGCGCCCTTCGTACTTATAGTATCGTGTCGTTTTGTTGCGTTAGCTGGCTGGGGGCCATCGCCCAACACCCTTAGCTAACTTTTACTGATAACCCTACTTCTCTACTTCGTTTATAGCGTTTTATTGCGAATCTGTTACCTGAATCCATTTATACCTGTACCCTATCCGTGCGTACACCCTGTCACACCGTTGCTAAATCAACTCCACCGCACCGATACCCTTTATTCCCTATTACAACACACTTCAAACTCTGACCAACAGCATAGCTCGGCATCCCCCGCCCCGAGGCCAATTGGCCCCCGAATCCAGAAGGAAAAACCCGCCTTGAGCAAAAAAAATCGGCAGGGACCAGGAATTTCAAAAATTCCCTCAGAATTCAAGTTCAAAAAAAACAAAAAAAAAAAAACAAAATGTTCAAAAAACCCAACATGGTGGGTCGAACTCCTGCCTCTGGGTCTCGAACAGACAAGGCCATATCAGGCTTGCTTCCAGGCCCAATAATCCATTTTCCACCAACCCCCCTCCCCCGGCCGCACTTTTTCGAAAAAACTATGGGTTCTTTATCGCAAGGGGATGATTCTAAAAACCGGGTGGTTTATTGCAACTTGCAAAATCTCCCAGTTTAAAAAACACTTATCAATCATGGTATCAGACTCAAGAAGTTATATTTTATGTTTACAATCATTTGAGGGCAGAGAGGTGCAGAGACTTTAGTAGAAAGACACCTCGAGGAGATTAGGGATGACCTCACTTGCAAAACCACAACGTAGCAGTCCGTTGACCAACCCACTAACGCCCACTCTACTCGATCCTTCACTTAGAGGGCCCCACGCGTATACTCAACTCAGTCCCAACCCTGCACCTGTGAGCATGCCAGCAGTAGTTTCTGCCCGCACCGCTGGTGGCTCAAGTGTATCCCATGGCCGTGGGAATGGCGGCTGTTAGGTATCATTGTGTGTTGTTGGCAGAAGAAATTGTCGAATCCACCGATGTGTCTCTTGGTGGCTTTTGGTTTTTCAAAGTTGGCGAGGGGAACAACGGATTGCCATTATCGGGTTAGTTTTTGTTTGGTTTTTTTTTTTTTAAAGGGAGGGCCTGCAAAGGCCAAAACAAGAACCGGGATCAAAACTGAATGGGTTACCAATGGATTGGTGACTCCTTTGAGTCCTTGGATGAACTCTTTTATGCCATTGGTACTTCCATAGTTCCATCTGCTGGAGTGTTCAAGGGATGCCCTTGAAGATTTGAATGGGCGAATATGCTGCAGAATTCTACTGCAAGGTCACCTAAAATAAGTGGGAGCTTAACGGTGGCCGGTGAAATTGAATACCACATTTTAACGTTTGTTTACTTATTCCATTATTGGAGGGCGGGACTCTGTCCCTGCTTTAGTTCTTAAAGCGGCCTCGTTAGCACTTCTGGGATCCAGGTGGAAATGGAAGAACATTGTAAGGTGGGGGAGTTTGGCTGGGGCGGCTATTTCTGTTAAAAAGATAACGCCAGGTCTTGAGGGTTGTGTGTTCTAAGGGCAGGGTAGTCCAGACGCACGTCCTACTATTCCCGTGCGTGCCCCAAGGACGCAAAATGGGGAGGGCCGTTGCGTCCACTAGGATGCCCCCAACAATTGGCAAGGGGGGGACGGTTGCGGGGTTCCCGGACGGGCAGGCATCATAGCCATAGAATTGGTTGCGTCCATCCGGGGGACGCCAGGGTTTTTGGAAGTGGTTGGAGTCTCACTTTTACCCTAATTATGTTCTCATGGGGCGCTCCCAATGCGCCTCAATACTGCCGCGCCCAGTTGCGCAATTGCGTCTGAATGCGGTCCGAACTCGAGCAAGTAGAGCGAGTGTCTAAGTTGGGTGGTTGGCAGGGAAGCAAAAGGACCTCTCTTCAGCACACCATAATTTGAAATGAAACCTCGATCCCTAAAATCCCCCACATGCCCCCAGGACCTGGATGAGTGGAATGAAGCGGGGTCTCAAACAGCACCCTAGTCTAAAGCCTTATAATGCTTTTAATGGTTGATCATTCATTCTGTCGATTTTTGAGTTGATTGTGAATCGATTATTTGATCTCCAAAAATTATTCGACCGTCAAAAATTGTAACGGTTACAGACTTCTCACAGGGCTATGGGACCGCTTATTAGACCTTTAGGTACAGGTACTTACCTTTGGTTCTAAAGTAGTAATAAAAAGTAAAATACTGGGCTCTTCTACGCACGAAGAGACAGGTACTTCTTGTCTCATGTACTGCCTCTCCACAAGCACGGGGGCCTGCCGGCTTGCCTTACAATACCGCGATTGCTCTTCTTTCCACGGCCATTCATCATTATACTATTGACGAGCCTTCGAGAACATTCCTTACCATCCCTTATCATTAAACTTGCACTAACCATTAATAAAGTGACGTAGTATATAATTATAGATCTAAGCTGACCCTCCGAAACCTTTTTAGCTAAGGCTCCTGTCAATTCTAAGGCTATTTATCTCTTCCTTTCGTGGTGCAAATTAACCCCTTCCGCCGTGGGCTTCTGAGGGCTGCACACTGGTTACGGGAAGCAGTCGCGCTTCCAGCGGATTTCTTTGCTTTTCAAATTGGGCACAAAACTCCAAGATTTCAGTTTCAGAATTTTCTCTTCCATTTATGGAATTCGCATCTCTTCTTTTCGTCATTCCTATTTCTTAGATTATAGTCTCGTCCTTAAATATAGATACTTCGTTCGATATACTTTTTTTTTATATTATTTTATTAGGCAGCAAAAAATCTAGCCGTCCAGATCTCTGGCCAAGAAGATTGCCGAATTAGTGATTTAGGGACCCACCCGGCCCGCGCCAGGTTTGATGCATCCTGGCCCCTCGCCCATGTTCCTTCCATCCGGACCATTTCCCGCGGGAAAGGGATAAGGTGGCCAGCACGGTCCCTTCCTATTGGCGTTTATCAACTGAGGAGCCCCAATCCGTGGGATCCGCCCCATGGGCTGGTGTTCAGGATTGCAAATTCGGCCAACCATCGAGCATCACCACGAATGGAGGCGAGGTCCCTGCAGGGGGGGCTGCGCTTCGTTGGGGTCGTACTCTTTTGTTCCGGCCTGAGCCGGGCCATTGGCGGTTCTTGCAATCTGAGGATTGCCCTGACTGGGTTTCCCTCGGTGTCCGACTCTGTCGTCACCTTAATCCTGAGATGGACCACAGGCGAGTCACGCACCGTCCAGGCCCAGGGGCCGCGTCCTTTCATCCGTGTCCAAACAAAATTTGGCTGACGGGCAGATGGGCAACGGATTACGAAATACGATATGAGTATCTGGCATGAATGTCACTTGTTGTGGAACGATATATTCCAGACGCCACCAACCTGGGTCTATTCCCCTCCATCGGGGGTCTTAAACCACAGCGTTGCATTCCGGTGGAACGCCTTCGGTTCATCCACAAAAAAAAACGTCCGAGATCCTGGGGCCCACCAGTTGGTGGTCCGAAGCGGGACACCACTTAGGTGGGTGGTGTTTGTCCCTGGTCGAAAGGTTGAAGGTTATACCCCTGTGATGATATGCTGGGGTTATTCCCCCAGGGCCCCAGGGTCCCTGGCCCGCGGGCTGACCTTGCAAAGTGGAATTCAAGGGGCCTACTAAAAAGGGACGAGTTCGAGGAGATACTCTCTAGCTGCGGCAAGGGGCCCCTATTGATACGGGTCACTGGTTCACCGAACATCTCTCTATAATCCGGGATGTGCTTGGCCCCGGGACTGGAGGACGAGGAGGAGGATCCCTGCCAATGAAGCGTTTTCGCTTGGTCCGCATCCGCGACCTCAAGAAAGTCCAAGTTATACCACCGTCTCTGCGAATTGATTGCACGGTCAATTGACGTCAAGGCATTGTTGATGGGGGAGGACCTTCCGAAAGAGGAATGGGGGGCGAAGCTGTCTGAGATGGGATTTATTTGTCCCTCCCATCGTAGTGACCCAATCTTGGCAGGGACATGCTAGGCTTGGAGATTGGAACTCAATGCGGGCTTCTAAGCAATTGACTGAGTCCTCCAATTTGAGGAGCATTCAGCGGGTCCCATCTTGTTTACTTGCGCGGATCTCTCCCCACCAATTGAATAGTTGACCCCACTTACGCAGGCATGAGACTAAGTTGGCACTGCTTTTGTATGGCACGGGTGTAAGCCACAAAGTTTGCATGATTTGATCGCAACATGTGTCCTCATGCTTTCGGATTCCAAGCTGCCTTTTCCATGATCGGAATAGACTGTCACCACTCTCCGGTTTCCCGTATTTTTAAGTTACCAAATTTCTGCTAACTCCGCCCCGTTTTTTACTTAACCCCCTTGTTCCCCTTTACCTTCAGAGAGGTCTCGGGGCTCAAGGGAATGGGATATTTGCACGTCTTCGAGCAGGGACCTTTGGTCCGGTCCGAGCGGAAGATGGCAAGGACATGATAGGGAGTCCGGCAAGCAGGCGGGTTGACTTATGCCGCCTCTTGCTAGCTTAGCTCGTTCCCAAGCTTTTCCAAGAGGAAAATCGGCAGAGGAATCCGCTCGCAGGGGGATAGTGGCGTTTCTCATCCCATTCACGTTGCGCCCCGTTCAGCTCCCCGATTGGGACGTCGGGGGGGGCTGAGCGCTTCAATTAACTAGGATCGTGGGTTTTATGAGCTTTTGGCATGGACAAGGTTCGCCGTGGATGAGCACTCATATGTCCCGACCCCTTTTGCCGGTTTCAAGTTTTATGGGCACGGACCCCAAAGGGGCCTGCATGGCTGACCTACAGAGGGAACCAGATCCGGGACATTCCCCCCCCCCCCCCCCCCCCTACAGCAAAACCACAATTGTACCGTGGCCATCACCCTGACTCATGGATGTTGTCGGACTCTGGTCTGGAAATCTTTTGATTATCTTGCGGACGACGGATACGTTGTATGTGCCGTTGCCACAGCCCCCTCCCACCAGGAAAAACGGGATTTGTTGAAAGATTCCCGCTCCCTGCAGACTCGCATGCTCCTTCTTACTCCAAGGCGGCTAACACCCTCAAGCGTTCTCAGTGGTTCTTCGGTTCACCTGAGCCATTTCAAAAAGGCGAACGAACGAAGTTTTTGAAAGTTGGCTTGCAAATGTCACCCCTAAAGGTCGCGGTTTCTATAAGGCGCAGGTTGCTCGGCCCGACGGACCCCGGTCCCTGTGTTAAATGTAAAAGGAAAAGGCCCTCTGCGGAAGGGAAGCGTCCAGTCAGGTTTTGGGCCGTTTGTCTTTTTCATGAATGGGGACGCACCTTGGAGGCCCCTTATGCCAGCGGAAAGAGGCTCATCTTGCCATTTCTCGGGATCTAGGGATGAGTTCCTTTAACGGGTTGGCTGGTTGGCGAGAGTACCAGGTTAACCACAATTCGTGATTTGCAAGTGGTCAAAAAGGCTAATACGTTGGCCCATTTGGGCCGGGACAAGGGTTCGATGGCTGACACGCTTGGTTTGAAAGATTTTACCTACTAGCCAGGTGACGTATGACGGCTTCTTCTTAAGCTGTGGATGCCAAACTCGCTGTCAGAGAGGCGAGGGCGAGAAAAGCGGGACTATGTCTCCGGTACACCGTCCTGAGCCTCTTGACAAGACTAGGGATGTCAAAGCTTCCCCGGTCAACTCAGGCAGGTGATTGATTTCAGTGGGTTGTTAGGGCCCCTATAAGTTGTAATTCAGGAAGGGTTGCCCTTCTCGTTGCGTATTTAATGCAAAAGCAGTCCACTGCACCCATTCACTGTTGGTTGTTCTTTGGATTGTTTGCTTGCTCCTGTTGGCTGGACCGCAAGCGGGGACAGATCGGTTAGGACCAACTCAGGGTTCGGAACATACAGGTAGTAGTCTCGGACTAACTCCCCACACCCCTCGGACGGTGGTCGGGTCAGTCAACACCCCCATAGTGGCGATTGATTCGAGTTCGGATTCGATTGAAACGGTGCGGCGAGCGGTTGGTCATTCCGGATTGTGTTATCGGTACACCAAATCCTCCCTTGCCTCCTTTGTTGGAAAAAGAAGCAGATTTTCCCCTCCGAACTCCTCCAAGCCTACGGCTCGCCCACGGGCCCAGGTTACGCCCAGTCCCATGCAGGCTATAGTCGCGTTCGCCAAGGTGCTGCTGAGTCGACCGCTAGTCTCCCCCCTCCTCCTGTAAACCCGGGGCTGTTCCTTCTCCATTTTTGGGCCCCTCGTTCAGGTGGGTGATTTCGGGTGGAGGTTAGATTTGAAAGTACGAAAATTAACTGAAGATTCAGGAAAGAGCTTACGCTCTTTCCTCCTTTTGACGAGAACTGGGGTGGACCCTGGGACGGTATTGGATTGGGGAGCTCGAAAGCTCAGAGACGTGGAGAGGGGAGGAGTGGGAGAGTTGCGGTTGGTGAGACGGTGTTGTCCGTTATTTGCAGCTATGGTCAAAAAAGTAACATCAAAGTGATTGGGGGATTCGTTCTTCATGTTCATTGCCTCATTATTGCTTGCCCTGCAACGGCGCCCTCAAGCCGCATTACGATACACTTTTCCGCCAATGGTGAGTTTCTCCGGGGTTCGAAATTTGGGCCAGCATCCTCGTGGATCCAGTACCTCCTTCACTCAGAATTACTTTACTGAAGGCACCGAGTTTAGCGGAGACCCGCTTACAACGAAGGAATGTCCAGGACAGTTTCATTGGTGGGCGTCGGTTTTTTCAGGGTTATTACCATCGGATCAGGCGGAGTTACCGGCTGGGGTCCCTGACTTGACCCCTCGTGAGAACTGGTTTTTAATTTTTTTTCGGAAAAATCCAAGGGTTGCTTAGAAATCTTGTAATGTCGGGTGTCCTACCCCTCGGCTGCGAAATTCCGAACTTACTGTTTCGAGACTGTGGCAAAAGAGACTGTGGAAGAATTCTTGTTCCAATATCTCAAAATGGACGAACGCTAGGAGCTTCTTCGGTCCGCGGGGGAAGGTCAGTTTTAGAGGGCTACCTCGCTAGGAACAAACTTGGGTGGTTAAAGGGTTCCCCAACAGTCGGAACCGCATAGGAACGAAATGACGCACAAAAAACCCGATTTCCGGCGCGGCACAAGAGCCTGTGCGCCCTTTTGGTTACGTCTCTGCTTTTTTTGAAAATCGGGGTCCATTTTGCAGCCGACATTCCCCTAAGACCCCATCTGATTAAACTTCTGATTGTGATGATTCGCAGTAAGAGGAAGGAGGACGGGCGGGCTGCGGAAAGTAGTGAGTTAGTAGCTAGGACATGATGGGACATTACCTATAACGTTTTCCGCCAGGATGGGTCCCCTCCTCGACGGAGGTACGACGGTGGTCGTGGGGTTGAGAGGTCGCTCTGCACAAAACTACCGCCCTCCTCCTACGGGTCCGACTTTCGGGTAATCAATGGTTTCGTCGCAAGATTTTGCGTTGGTGGGTTTTTTGTTGCTTCGGCTTCGGTTCTAACTCTAGACAGAGGGGGGCCAAGGTTTTCGGGGCTATGGGCCAAAGGGGGGGTGGCCGGGGCCGGGGGCCCAACAGTACTATGGGTCCATTCATTTGGGTCGTCAAGTTAGCGACCGGAGATTTCAAGGGGAAAAGGAACCTAATTTAGCCCCAATGCACATGAAACATTCCAGGAAGTGTGGGCCAGTCCATTTGGGTTCCAGCAGGGTTCTCGATGCTTTTTGGTGTTTCATATTATAAGAGGGCTCAGTGCATTCTGGGGACGATACCCCATGGCCGAAGTGGGTGGGGCTTGGTCCGAGATTTGACCCGAACAAACCAGTGGCGCACTTCGGGACCAAGGGACACTTGCCTTCTTCCTGGAATTTGGAAAACAGGGGAGAAGATGTGAGGATAAACAATGGCCCCATTCCTGCCCATGGGCCACTAGGAAGTGGGCCGGCCCGGGGTCATTGAAGTAGGCCCCCTGGACCCGAAAGTAAGTTAAAAGATGCCGTTCAAAGAGTTGTTTTTCCCTTTAGACAAATTACCTTGGGCGGCCCAGTTATCCCAGTTTAGAAAAAACTTTGGAGCTTGTATGTTGGGCTTAACCCCTACCATTGAGTAACGGCACTAATGGGACATCTTCCATGTCCCCACAAATATCCACGGAAGCATGGCATTGGCTATGTTTCGGTTGGCTGGATTATTGCGTTTTTATTGCTTTCATTCTCCCTGCGATGCAGTTTGCAGTCTTCCGGAATCGAAACATAATTGGGAAGCAAAAAAAATGACTCTCCATATGAACGTTCCGGTTATATTTTCGTTCTTACCTAGTTTCAAAGCTAGGTGAGTTCGGCACAAAAAAAGTCTCTCGGTTACTCCTTTTTACTGGCGGGGGCATGGAAAACTTCCTTAAGGAGTAACTCGATTCGGCTATAAAACAAATTAATTGCCCCCTCCGGATGGTTCCACCCTCGGGGAGCATGTCTACTCAGGTTGTTGGTAATATCGCCTGATTCATGAAAAAGCGCTGTTGTCTATGATTTTTTGAAAAATGGGCACGCGGATAAAACGATACTACGAAAGCAGTTTCGTTGATTTTGGAGGTCCCGGAGCGGAAAAAAACCGAAAGTCCCTGCCTTGGTATGGCCCATTTTTTCCAGGACTAAGAAAAGAAACACTTGGTGGAGGAACAACGGAGGTCGAGACCCCAAAAGGCAGGAGCAATGCAGGATTATCGCCCGG
The DNA here is from genome assembly GCA_013435795.1 of Chlamydomonas sp. ICE-L. Lineage (NCBI taxonomy): Eukaryota > Viridiplantae > Chlorophyta > Chlorophyceae > Chlamydomonadales > Chlamydomonadaceae > Chlamydomonas > Chlamydomonas sp. ICE-L. Next base: position 357,135 of record JACBWV010000045.1, on the reverse strand, counting down.
TCGCCCCACCAAAGCATAACACAGACGAGAATAATCAATCGTTTCTTTTCCGGGGGGATACCAACGCTTTCCCCGCGGTCAAACTTAAAAGCGAATATTGGACGACTTTATGAAGTTAATACAAAAGACTGGCCCAGGATATGATCTTTTAAGGCATGCTCTGGTTTCAAATCAGGATGGTACGTTGGCCGATTCCGGCGCTTACGGGGGTTGTTGTTTGGATGGCTTCAAGGAACCATGTCTGAAACGGTTAGGCCTGCATTTTTCGGCCATGGCCGGAGGGCATTGGCACCGAATGGCTTTTCAGGCTTCACGGTATGGTTGCGAAAAACGAAGGTATTCATTGGGATCATGGTACAAGCCAACTTTTTGCGCCAAGCATTCAGCGATTTTTTCAAAAGGTTCTGCCTCATGTCCATTGTCGTCGATAAAACTCCTGGTGGGGTCTGACCTCATCATCGGGGTACGTTGGAATGGTGACGAAAATAAAAAAAAGGCCATCTCGATTATGACGGGAACATGCCGGGCACCTTAATTCTCAAAAAGCTGGTTGTATTGTAGAATATCAATTCCAGTAAACAGGAACGGAGAAGAATTGTTCCGTTCATTGTTCTTTCAACTATGCGCACTTTTCCTGGTGGATTTCATCGTGACTGTCATTTCCGGGTGGGATCGTTTGAAAGGGCAGCGAAAGTAGTTTTTGATTTTTGAAAAAAGTTTTTTGAAAGGGCTGGGCGCAAAAATCCAAAAAATTTATGCAGTAACATACGTGATTTCGTCGAGTGGACTACCCCGCCCCTCTAATGTATTCGGGCCACCGAGACCAGCGGACCTCCCGTGGGGCTGTCCCTTCTAAAGGGCACTTCCCCGTGGAACCATCTTTCCAACCCCACTGAGTTGATAAGTCGACGTCGGGGACCGTGGGGTTAAGGAAAAATTGTCCAGAACATGGAGATCCCTGGCCCTCATGCCCGCCGCGTTGGGTCCGATAATTGTTGCATTATTAAAATTTCATAGAAAGAAGTGTTCAACGCTCTTCCCCATGCAAAAATCCTAAGCAATTGGGATGGATATTCCTCATGTTATTTATTAAGGGGGAACCTGAGGAGAAAACGATGTTTATGGCCATCATATCGTCGCAATCACGGCATGAAGCCCAGGCTTGAACGACGGGTCTTTGCGAGAAATACGTGGGCTGGCTTTGTTAAAAGCAAACTCGTGACATTTCATTACCCAAGCTCATCCCATATGGAGGGCCCCGATTATGATCATTGAAAACCGGACTGGTTTCGGGGTGACGGCACGCCCCTTCCCAAATTTTATCCTACTTCATGTCGTTCTTGATTGCCCTGATCCCCCACCTTGTTCGGTTTTTAGATACGCGTCAGTTTGAGAACTTGCGAGCGCTAATAAAAACATTACGATATCTCAGAACAGATACCCCCTTCCTCGTACATTGACTGGAAACCATCGATAGAATGAAGCGGGGCTATATTTTAGCCTCCTGGGACCTTAAATCTTAGGATTATTACCAGAGAATTCGAAGATTGTCGGGGGGACGGAAAGGGAAACGCGCCTTTAAAAACGGCTTTACCCCCCCGAGGGGTCAGTGTATGAATTCAAAAGTGCTGGGGCAATGGGTTTGCGGAACCGCTCCAGCAAATTTTTCCAGGGGGCGAAGTAATGAACAAGAGATTGCTCCTTACTTGCACAAGTCTCGTGGTGGGGTTCTAATTTCTCGGATGATATCCTGGTTTACGGTCTCTAAAAATCCGAAGAAGAAAAAAAAAAAGGAAATGAAAAAACACCGCCAAGCAGGCTAACTCGAAAAGGTCCTGCAGGTATCTTACAAAGGCCGGAGATTTTATGCGACAAGTTGTCTAAAGGTGCAACTTCAAACCAACAATCGAAAAAATTAATTCTTAGGCCACATTAAAAAAACAATTTTTTTGTCGTGACGGCTTGTTCAAGTTATATCCGAAAAAAACAGTTAGCTTACCTCCGAGATGGGGCAACCCTAGCATGAGAAAACACGTTCAACAGTCTGGGGTTTGACAATCATGTACGAAAGTTCATCAGGGATATTCGTTTCCATGGCGCTCCTCTTTCGGAAACTTACAAAAACTTAAAAGGCTGATTCTATTTTGGACGCGAAAAAAATGTGACCAGCGGCTTCATTCATTCCGCTTTTGGAAAGGGTTGGAAAAACGGCTTTGACTTCGGCCCCGGTTTCTCAGCTGGCACGATTTAGACAAGGCCTTCGGGAGGTTATTTCCGACGGCTTCTCTGTTAGCAACAGGCGCGCGTTTTACTACAGGATTATAATTTATAAATTACCCTTATCGCTTTACTCCCAGCCAAAAAACACCAAAAAAAGTAAATCCCGCATTGACAAAGAAAAACTTACTGTGTTCGCTTTTTGACAGGGGGAAATAATGCTTGGTACGTCCATGCGTTGACGAAAATGGGCGGTGGTATGTTGGGGAGGGGTCCCGGGGGGGGGGGGAAATTTATGGACTTAGGTGGATGACTTTGGTCACGGACATAAAACCCTCTTACTACTTCGGATACCAAAGAGTGGTTCCTCTTTTTCTCGTCGGCCAGGGGCATGGTTGGCCAATGGAAACTCTCGCGCCTTTTCATTATTAACATGGGAAGCTATAGGCGGACGTATTACGTTGGATGATCAATCAGTCGTAATTTCCTAAACTTGTCTACCATCCGGCGGGATCCCACGATTCTTTCACTCACCTCATGGTCTATTTATAACTCGCTGTCGGTATCTCAGGAGTGCAAGCCCGGAGGTTCGTTCGAAAAAAAAAAAAAAACAAAACAAAAAAAAAAAAAAAAAAAAAACAAAAAAAAAAAAACAGAAGATTCCGGGGTTCAACTCTACCAATCAAAATTCCATCATGGATTAGGATCTTATGAGAGGGTACGCGTGCTTGCCACTTTTTCGGCTGCGGGCAACAAACGTCTGCGAGGGACAAGTTCTCAACGCGACGGTTTTGGTTTTTCAAGAATCCAAAGCACAGGACGGGAATTACTTGATTTTGTGTCCCAGACAACCAAAGTTCTAGGCAGGATATCATCGGGAAAAACAACCATTGATCCGATCTAATGGGGTTCATGCGGTCGCCCAAAACCGCCTTGAATGGTCACCAAGGTACATTTCACTGGGGATGCAGTAACTGGGCGGACCTCAAGGGTCACGAAATTTCATCAACGTTGTTCATTTCGTGTGTCAGGCAACAGAGGGAAGGGGAAAACTCGAAGGAAAGCCTCCTTGGTGGCCACGTTGTTCAGGTCGAAATCCCTTTAACAGTTTGGGATTTGCTGTTTTAGCCCGGATTTGGGATTAAACAGGCCTGCCTTCCTTACGGCCTTCGGGTATCATGATGATATAGCCGTTTTCGTTGGAATAATAAGCTATCAAAATGGTTGCAGGGTCGCCGCCTATGTCGACTACAGTTTTCGGGATTGGGCCGGGCTTTGAGGCTATTGATCTGGGACACAGTTGGTCGCCACCACGGTAAGGGTATCCTAAGAAGGGGGGCGGCTACTCCAGTGTTCGAGACGCGCGGTTGTAACAGGCCATTATTGGCCCGAACTTCACTTCAAGGGGGTCTCAGTGGGGGAAAACCCGCCCAAGTCCTTGTCAACGCATTCCACCCTCAGAACGGACGGTTCGACGGAGCGTTATGAATAGTGTTATTCGAAAAAAAGAATATGTTAGCCATCACGTCGGTTCCTTACCACGCGATGATGGGGACCCAATCCTGGCTCTTGTCGATTGCCTATAAAACTCGTGGCAAGATAAGAATCCATTCTCAAAAAACACCCCCGTTTTGCGACTTACTTGGGGTTATGACCCTCGTATACACCTGGCCGCTGCAGGTCGGTACTCGGAAAATGCCCCCGGGTGCTCCAGTCATGGTGGGCTTCCCAAAATTGACCGCCAAAACGCATTTGGCAGAAGAAGACTGGCCTCAAGGCAGCCCAAAGTAGGCAAAAAGCGAACTACGACACGCGTTGCCGCGAAGTGACGTTCTCGATTGGAGAACAAGTCCTCCTTTCTACCAGGAATATGAAATTCAAAGCGACAGGCAAACCTAAATTTGTCCCTCGCTGGGTCGGACCATATACAATCTCTGGGGTAATTGGTCCGCGAGACGAGGTCACTTGGGAAGTCCGACAAGTTACCGCGTGTCGCCTGGACCTACCAAAAATGATGAAGCTTCATCCGGTGTTTCATGTCGGCCTTCTCAAACCTTGGCACTCTGACGGTCACCGCACCTCGGTCAGCCCGTTGAGTTCGACAACCGATGGTCGCCCACTGGGACTGAGCGGCATGTATCATGCGCCAGAAGTCCCGCGTGATTAAAAACTCGTCCAAACGCCCGTGAGGAATACCTCATCCGTTGGACGGGGTATGGCATTGAGCAAGACACATGGGAATCCGCCAAAGAAATCAAATAAAAGTCACCTCAGATCGTTACAGCTTGGCTGCAACCGGTCTCAGAAAGACCGCGTTTATCGTACCGGGTCACGATCAAACGAAAGAATCCTTCTACTTGAGGATCCGGAGTTGGCACGAAAGGGATGTTCAATGGTCCCCTCCGGGACCAACTTGTTTCTTCTGCAAGTATATTTTGAGCCCACGAACGACTCTTCTAGGTGTTCCACCTTTTCCACCCTTACGTTAGATGCGGGTTCCGCATCTCTTCACGGAGGGGGGGAGTGTAACGTACAGACCTCCTTCATCACAGGCTCTGACCGTTATTAGACCTTTAGGTATAGTCATACCTTTGGTCTAAGTAACAACGTACGCACAAAGAGACAGTACTTTCTCATGTACTGCCTCTCTCACAAGCACGCCTGCCGGCTGCCTTACAATACCGGATTGCTCTCTTCACGGCCATCATCATTATACCTATTGACGAGCCTTCGAGAACATCCTACATCCCTTATCATACTTAACAACTAACCATACTAAGTGACGTAGTATCCTATAGATACTAGCTAGACCTCCGAACCTTATGCTAAGCTCCTGTCAATCTAGCTATTATCTCTTCTCGTGTGCACTACCCTTCCGCCGTGGCTTCTGAGCTGTCACACAAAATGCAATCTCGCGGCACGCCCAATGCTCCGACCAAGCAGCGAAGGCTGGATGATTTTTGTGTTGCCAAGCCCCCTGCTGCTGCTGCTGCTGCCGCCGCTACTGTTGCAGCCACTGCACACTGTCCAGAAATAATATGTAAAAGAGTCAATGAGATGGAATGGGCCGCAGTGGGACGCATCAAGCATGGAGAAAAATTGAGACGCAGTGGGCCGCAGTGGGACGCATCAAGCTGCTGTTGCTGTGGGAGGGGGAAAGAGGAATTTTTGGGACGCAACCTTCAAACTTTACAGCGTCCCATGACGCAACCTACGAAATTGGCTGCGTCCCTGGACGCAACCTACCCATTTGGGTGCGTCCCAGAAAGCAACTCCTGGGGTCCGTTTGGACAACCCTGGTCCTAAGATGAGCTCAACGAGAACAGAAATCTCGTGTAGAACAGAAGGTTAAAAGCTCATTTGATTTTGATTTTCTGTACGAATACAAACCGTGAAAGCATGGCCTATCGATCCTTTAGCCTTTGGGGATTTGAAGCTAGAGGTGTACATGTCAGAAAAGTTACCACAAGGATAACTGGCTTGTGGCAGCCAAGCGTTCATAGCGACGTTGCTTTTTGATCCTTCGATGTCGGCTCTTCCTATCATTGTAAAGCAGAATTCACCAAGCGCTGGATTGTTCACCCACTAATATGGAACCGCGCCTTTCAATCGATAGAGTCGTTACACAGTGAAGACTGAAGAAGCGGATAGCTTATCATTGCAACTCGTGCGGCTATTTAGAAAAGGAAGTCTTCAGGAAGATTCTGAAGACACGTGCAGGCCATAGCTAGCCTATGTCCTGGCGGCAGGCAACCCGGGTCCTGGACGGAGCACCAGGACCACGCGTGCACTATGCCAACTCAGTGTCCGACGCAACGGACAATAACATCCCCCCCAATTCAAGGTATTCTTGGATACAAGAATCCCTGGAATTAGCTGAGGGGCATAAAGAAAATATAGGAGTAAAAGGCTGACAGGGCTATTTAGATATGCTAAAGGCTGGCAGGAGAAGCTGTAAATAATAAATTATTTGGGACAGGGTCCAAGGGGGCACGGCACATTAAGAGCAGGGATCTTCAGATCAATGTCAGTTTGCTAGGATAGCAGAAGGCAGGAAGGCTGCGGTGGGAAAGCATAAAAGGAACTAGATGGCATAAAGAACTGACTGACTGTAAACAACTTCTTTAAGGTAGACGTCCTCCTCTAGCTCATGTAATCAATCCAGATGGAGGGATAAGGTGAGGTACTTTCAATGTCATCTATAAGGTAGCATTAATTCAGAATCTGCAGACTAATGCTATGGGGAAACTGTGAGCTACAGTGATGCATCAGGGCTGCATAGGAGACAGGCTAAGGTTGCAGAGAAGCTGCCAGGTAGTTGCCAGGAGGCTGCTTCTGGCAAATACTTCCATCATGGCAGGATGGCTGTCTGGTAGTGATGATTCCCCCCATAATTTGGGTTTATCCTAAATTAGAGAATTTGCAGACATACTATAGAAGCTAGGAAAGGGACAGTAAAACAAAGGGATAGCAGTACATGAGGCAGTACAAAGCATTCCATTAATCTTAGAGTGTTCATGGCTAAAACAAGAATGAGCAATAGACTTATAGCATATTTAGGTTCCAGATGCTGGGTATCCATCAAGGTCCAGTTGGGTGTGGAGTTTCTGCAGGAGGGTGGAGAAAGATTTCCTAGACATCCTTGGGGTGTCCAGCATGTTAATAATGAATGTGAAATCCATTGGGCTCCAATGCATGCTGAGGTTGTTGACACATATGACTCTGCCCCCAGGATTCACACAGCTGATGGGGTGCATGAGCATCTTGGGCCAGGAGAATCCCAGCAATTGGTGATAATTCCCCCCCATTGTCTGACTGGAGCAAGGACGGAAGGTAGGCTGGCTTTAACAAGGTCAGGCATGTCATCTTCACCAATTGCTGGGATCAGATCTGGTAGACTGCTGGAGCTGCTGGCACTGTCTTGTGGGCGGGATGGGGCAACTGCCAGCATAGTCATCATTGTAGTGGGTTGGCTTGATCAGCTCTGGTTGGGTGACCATCATGACTAGAAAGGGAAGGCACTATGAATAAAACAGCATTTTACGAACTGGAATTTGGCTTGGAAAATTCTACGAACCCCCTCGTAAAATTTTGGGCTCTACTTCGTAAAAGCGGACACCCCATCGTAATTTAAGGTTTACCAACTAGGATTTGATGGTTCGTAAACTGAATGGAGCTGGTTCGTAAAATTCCGGCACCCTTTTATTACGAACTAGGATTTGATAGTTCGTAAACTAAATGGTGCTGGTTCGTAAAATACCGGGCACCCTTCGTGGAATAACCCTCCTTGAATACAGGGAATTTGGTCCCGGATTGTACAGGGAATTTGGTCCCGGATTGTAGTATTTAATACTGGACCGACCCTTTTCTTATTCTGTAAATTCGGGACCTGGGCTCCGGGCTAGGTTAGGTTCCGGGTATTTCAGGGATTGGGTCCCGGTAATTTTTTCTAGGCAGTGCTTGCACTGGAGACTTTGGATCATACGAGATGTATAGATGGATTGCAATGTTTTATTTACAGAGATTTGTAAGACTGAACAATTCGAATTCAAAAAAGTGATAATCAACAATAGCTATTATAATTTGGCCATTTACAATTTTTCCTCATTTGTGGGGGGAATTGTACCCATGAATTGGGCCTAGAAAAATGGTGCTCAGAAATATGAGTAACCTGTGCTCTGACTACTAAAATAATAAGTACCAGCCAGGAGTGCAGGAGGTTGGGCGGTTGGCCTGGAGGAGGTACGGCCACTGCATGTGGAGGTGGACCAGGTTGCAGCAACCGAGCAAGCGGCTGAGTCGCAGGTTCGGCGTCTGAGTCGTGGATTGCTTGTCGACCTTGGCCTGGACAATATGAGCATTGGATCGGGTCGTTAGCATTATTGTTTCGCGCCAGAAAAACGATTGCAAGGAAATCAGGCAAGAAAGGACCAGCAGCATTTCAAACCTTCGACTTTCAAACCTGCGCAACTACCTGCGGCATTCGAATCCTCCCTCTCCATCCGCAACACTCAATTGCAACACTCAATATTATGCATTCTGTATTTGCAGGGACCATAGCTCTGTCTTCCCTCCCAGTTCTGATGTTCCACTGTCACATGAGGCTGCTAGACAACAACGTAAGTGATAACTGAAGCTTGCTTGTAGGTGCGGTTTCGTAACAGTTGTGTGGCATAGGGAATTGTGTCTTGATTCATGCATAGGTAATGCCCACGTGCATCTGTCTATGTTTGTGTCATTGTCTCTGTCATCGTCTCTGTAACTGCATCTGTAATATGCTTCTGTCTATGTCCTGCCCTCCATTGATCTCTAGCGCATACCCTGCTCTGCACGTCACTGTCCTGCCCCTTGCCGTCCTCCCTGCCCGTCATTGCTCTGTAACGCAGGCCATGCTCTGCTAATCACCATCCTGCCCCTATCCGTGCTCCCTGCCCTTCATTGCTCTCTAACGCCAGCCCTGCTCTGCCCATTACTGTCGTCCTGTCCTTCCTCATTATCCCTGCCCCTTTTGCTCCCAAACGCCTACCCTGCTCTGCTCATCACTGTCGTCTTGCCCCTTGCAATTATCCCTGCCCCTCTTTGCTCTCTATCGCATGCCCTGCCGTGTTCATCACTGCCGTCTTGCCCCTTGACATTATCCCTGTCCCTCCTTACTGCCTAACGCCTATCCTGCTCTGCTCATCACTGCCGTCTTGCCCCTTGCCATTGTCCCTGCCCCTCTTTGCTCTCTATCGAATGCCCTGCCTTGTTCATCACTGCCATCTCGCCTCTTGCAATTATCCCTGCCCCTCCTTACTCCCTAACGCCTACCCTGCTCTGCTCATCACTGTCGTCTTGCCCCTTGCAATTGTCCCTGCCCCTCTGTGCTCTGTAACGCCTGCCCTGCTCTGCTCATCACTGTCCTCCTGCCCCTTGCCATTATCCCTGCCCCTCTTCGCTCTCTAACGCCTGCGCTCCCTTGTTCATCACCTTCGTCCTGCCCTTGCCATTATACCTGCCCCTCCTTACTCCCTAACACCTACCCTGCCCTGCTCATCACTGTCGTCTTTTATTCCCCTTGACATTATCCCTGCCCCTCTTCGCTCTATAACGCCTGCCCTCCCTTGTTCATCACTGTCGTCCTGCCCCTTGCCATTATCCCTGCCTCTCTTTGCTCTCTAACTCCTGCCCTCCCTTGTTCATCACTGTCGTCCTGCCCCTTGCCATTATCCCTGCCTCTCTTTGCTCTCTATTGCATGCCCTGCCTTGTTCATCACTGCCGTCCTGCCTCTTGCCCTCCCTGTCCCTCCTCACTTCCTAACACCTACCCTGCTCTGCTCATCACTGTCGTCTTGCCTCTGCTATTATCCCATCCCCTCCTTACTCCCTACCACCTACCCTGCTCTGCTCATCACTGTCGTCTTGCCCCTTGCCATTGTCCCTGCCCCTCTTTGCTCTCTATTGCATGCCCTGCTTTTTTCAACACTGCCGTCTTGCCTCTTGCCATTATCCCTGCCCCTCCTTACTCCCTACCACCTACCCTGCTCTGCTCATCACTGTCGTCTTGCCCCTTGCCATTGTCCCTACCCCTCTTTGCTCTCTATCACATTCCCTGCCTTGTTGATTACTGATGATTATCCCTGCCCCTCCTTACTCCCTAACGCCTACCCTGCTCTGCTCATCACTGTCGTCCTGCCCCTTGCCATTATCCCTGCCTCTCTTTGCTCTATATTGCATGCCCTGCCGTGTTCATCACTGCCGTCCTGCCTCTTGCCGTCCTTGTCCCTCCTCACTTCCTAACACCTACCCTGCTCTACTCATCACTGTCGTCTTGCCTCTGCCATTATCCCAGCCCCTCCGTCCTTACTCCCTACCACCTACCCTGCTCTACGCATCACTGTCGTCTTGCCTCTGCCATTATCCCTGCCCCTCCTTACTCCCTAACACCTACCCTGCCCTGCTCATCACTGTCGTCTTTTATTCCCCTTGCCATTATCCCTGCCCCTCTTCGCTCTATAACGCCTGCCCTCCCTTGTTCATCACTGTCGTCCTGCCCCTTGCCATTATCCCTGCCTCTCTTTGCTCTCTAACGCCTGCCCTCCCTTGTTCATCACTGTCGTCCTGCCCCTTGCCATTATCCCTGCCTCTCTTTGCTCTCTATTGCATGCCCTGCCTTGTTCATCACTGCCGTCCTGCCTCTTGCCCTCCCTGTCCCTCCTCACTTCCTAACACCTACCCTGCTCTGCTCATCACTGTCGTCTTGCCTCTGCCATTATCCCATCCCCTCCTTACTCCCTACCACCTACCCTGCTCTGCTCATCACTGTCGTCTTGCCCCTTGCCATTGTCCCTGCCCCTCTTTGCTCTCAATTGCATGCCCTGCTTTTTTCATCACTGCCGTCTTGCCTCTTGCCATTATCCCTGCCCCTCCTTACTCCCTACCACCTACCCTGCTCTGCTCATCACTGTCGTCTTGCCCCTTGCCATTGTCCCTGCCCCTCTTTGCTCTCTATCGCATTCCCTGCCTTGTTGATTACTGATGATTATCCCTGCCCCTCCTTACTCCCTAACGCCTACCCTGCTCTGCTCATCACTGTCGTCCTGCCCCTTGCCATTATCCCTGCCTCTCTTTGCTCTATATTGCATGCCCTGCCGTGTTCATCACTGCCGTCCTGCCTCTTGCCGTCCTTGTCCCTCCTCACTTCCTAACACCTACCCTGCTCTACTCATCACTGTCGTCTTGCCTCTGCCATTATCCCAGCCCCTCCGTCCTTACTCCCTACCACCTACCCTGCTCTACTCATCACTGTCGTCTTGCCTCTGCCATTATCCCTGCCCCTCCTTACTCCCTAACACCTACCCTGCCCTGCTCATCACTGTCGTCTTTTATTCCCCTTGCCATTATCCCTGCCCCTCTTCGCTCTATAAACGCCTGCCCTCCCTTGTTCATCACTGTCGTCCTGCCCCTTGCCATTATCCCTGCCTCTCTTTGCTCTCTAACGCCTGCCCTCCCTTGTTCATCACTGTCGTCCTGCCCCTTGCCATTATCCCTGCCTCTCTTTGCTCTCTATTGCATGCCCTGCCTTGTTCATCACTGCCGTCCTGCCTCTTGCCCTCCCTGTCCCTCCTCACTTCCTAACACCTACCCTGCTCTGCTCATCACTGTCGTCTTGCCTCTGCCATTATCCCATCCCCTCCTTACTCCCTACCACCTACCCTGCTCTGCTCATCACTGTCGTCTTGCCCCTTGCCATTGTCCCTGCCCCTCTTTGCTCTCAATTGCATGCCCTGCTTTTTCATCACTGCCGTCTTGCCTCTTGCCATTATCCCTGCCCCTCCTTACTCCCTACCACCTACCCTGCTCTGCTCATCACTGTCGTCTTGCCCCTTGCCATTGTCCCTGCCCCTCTTTGCTCTCTATCGCATTCCCTGCCTTGTTGATTACTGATGATTATCCCTGCCCCTCCTTACTCCCTAACGCCTGCCCTCCCTTGTTCATCACTGTCGTCCTGCCCCTTGCCATTATCCCTGCCTCTCTTTGCTCTATATTGCATGCCCTGCCGTGTTCATCACTGCCGTCCTGCCTCCTGCCGTCCATGTCCCTCCTCACTTCCTAACACCTACCCTGCTCTACTCATCACTGTCGTCTTGCCTCTGCCATTATCCCAGCCCCTCCGTCCTTACTCCCTACCACCTACCCTGCTCTACTCATCACTGTCGTCTTGCCTCTGCCATTATCCCTGCCCCTCCTTACTCCCTAACACCTACCCTGCCCTGCTCATCACTGTCGTATTTTATTCCCCTTGCCATTATCCCTGCCCCTCTTCGCTCTATAACGCCTGCCCTCCCTTGTTCATCACTGTCGTCCTGCCCCTTGCCATTATCCCTGCCTCTCTTTGCTCTCTAACGCCTGCCCTCCCTTGTTCATCACTGTCGTCCTGCCCCTTGCCATTATCCCTGCCTCTCTTTGCTCTCTATTGCATGCCCTGCCTTGTTCATCACAGCCGTCCTGCCTCTTGCCCTCCCTGTCCCTCCTCACTTCCTAACACCTACCCTGCTCTGCTCATCACTGTCGTCTTGCCTCTGCCATTATCCCATCCCCTCCTAACTCCCTACCACCTACCCTGCTCTGCTCATCACTGTCGTCTTGCCCCTTGCCATTGTCCCTGCCCCTCTTTGCTCTCTATTGCATGCCCTGCTTTTTTCATCACTGCCGTCTTGCCTCTTGCCATTATCCCTGCCCCTCCTTACTCCCTACCACCTACCCTGCTCTGCTCATCACTGTCGTCTTGCCCCTTGCCATTGTCCCTGCCCCTCTTTGCTCTCTATCGCATTCCCTGCCTTGTTGATTACTGATGATTATCCCTGCCCCTCCCTACTCCTGCCCTCCCTTGTTATCCTGCCCCTCCCTAACGCCTGCCCTGCCTTGTTCATCACTGTCGTCCTGCCCCTTGCCATTATCCCTGCCTCTCTTTGCTCTATATTGCATGCCCTGCCTTGTTCATCACTGCCGTCCTGCCTCTTGCCGTCCTTGTCCCTCCTCACTTCCTAACACCTACCCTGCTCTACTCATCACTGTCGTCTTGCCTCTGCCATTATCCCAGCCCCTCCGTCCTTACTCCCTACCACCTACCCTGCTCTACTCATCACTGTCGTCTTGCCTCTGCCATTATCCCTGCCCCTCCTTACTCCCTAACACCTACCCTGCCCTGCTCATCACTGTCGTATTTTATTCCCCTTGCCATTATCCCTGCCCCTCTTCGCTCTATAACGCCTGCCCTCCCTTGTTCATCACTGTCTTCCTGCCCCTTGCCATTATCCCTGCCTCTCTTTGCTCTCTAACGCCTGCCCTCCCTTGTTCATCACTGTCGTCCTGCCCCTTGCCATTATCCCTGCCTCTCTTTGCTCTCTATTGCATGCCCTGCCTTGTTCATCACTGCCGTCCTGCCTCTTGCCCTCCCTGTCCCTCCTCACTTCCTAACACCTACCCTGCTCTGCTCATCACTGTCGTCTTGCCTCTTGCCATTATCCCTGCCCCTCCTTACTCCCTACCACCTACCCTGCTCTGCTCATCACTGTCGTCTTGCCCCTTGCCATTGTCCCTGCCCCTCTTTGCTCTCTATCGCATTCCCTGCCTTGTTGATTACTGATGATTATCCCTGCCCCTCCTTACTCCCTAACGCCTGCCCTCCCTTGTTCATCACTGTCGTCCTGCCCCTTGCCATTATCCCTGCCTCTCTTTGCTCTATATTGCATGCCCTGCCGTGTTCATCACTGCCGTCCTGCCTCCTGCCGTCCTTGTCCCCTCCTCACTTCCTAACACCTACCCTGCTCTACTCATCACTGTCGTCTTGCCTCTGCCATTATCCCAGCCCCTCCGTCCTTATTCCCTACCACCTACCCTGCTCTACTCATCACTGTCGTCTTGCCTCTGCCATTATCCCTGCCCCTCCTTACTCCCTAACACCTACCCTGCCCTGCTCATCACTGTCGTATTTTATTCCCCTTGCCATTATCCCTGCCCCTCTTCGCTCTATAACGCCTGCCCTCCCTTGTTCATCACTGTCTTCCTGCCCCTTGCCATTATCCCTGCCTCTCTTTGCTCTCTAACGCCTGCCCTCCCTTGCTCATCACTGTCGTCCTGCCCCTTGCCATTATCCCTGCCTCTCTTTGCTCTCTATTGCATGCCCTGCCATGTTCATCACTGCCGTCCTGCCTCTTGCCCTCCCTGTCCCTCCTCACTTCCTAACACCTACCCTGCTCTGCTCATCACTGTCGTCTTGCCTCTGCCATTATCCCATCCCCTCCTTACTCCCTACCACCTACCCTGCTCTGCTCATCACTGTCGTCTTGCCCCTTGCCATTGTCCCTGCCCCTCTTTGCTCTCTATTGCATGCCCTGCTTTTTTCATCACTGCCGTCTTGCCTCTTGCCATTATCCCTGCCCCTCCTTACTCCCTACCACCTACCCTGCTCTGCTCATCACTGTCGTCTTGCCCCTTGCCATTGTCCCTGCCCCTCTTTGCTCTCTATCGCATTCCCTGCCTTTGTTGATTACTGATGATTATCCCTGCCCCTCCTTACTCCCTAACGCCTGCCCTCCCTTGTTCATCACTGTCGTCCTGCCCCTTGCCATTATCCCTGCCTCTCTTTGCTCTATATTGCATGCCCTGCCTTGTTCATCACTGCCGTCCTGCCTCCTGCCGTCCTTGTCCCTCCTTACTTCCTAACACCTACCCTGCTCTACTCATCACTGTCGTCTTGCCTCTGCCATTATCCCAGCCCCTCCGTCCTTATTCCCTACCACCTACCCTGCTCTACTCATCACTGTCGTCTTGCCTCTGCCATTATCCCTGCCCCTCCTTACTCCCTAACACCTACCCTGCCCTGCTTATCACTATCGTATTTTATTCCCCTTGCCATTATCCCTGCCCCTCTTCGCCCTATAACGCCTGCCCTCCCTTGTTCATCACTGTCGTCCTGCCCCTTGCCATTATCCCTGCCTCTCTTTGCTCTCTAACGCCTGCCCTCCCTTGTTCATCACTGTCGTCCTGCCCCTTGCCATTATCCCTGCCTCTCTTTGCTCTCTATTGCATGCCCTGCCTTGTTCATCACTGCCGTCCTGCCTCTTGCCCTCCCTGTCCCTCCTCACTTCCTAACACCTACCCTGCTCTGCTCATCACTGTCGTCTTGCCTCTGCCATTATCCCATCCCCTCCTTACTCCCTACCACCTACCCTGCTCTGCTCATCACTGTCGTCTTGCCCCTTGCCATTGTCCCTGCCCCTCTTTGCTCTCTATTGCATGCCCTGCTTTTTCATCACTGCCGTCTTGCCTCTTGCCATTATCCCTGCCCCTCCTTACTTCCTACCACCTACCCTGCTCTGCTCATCACTGTCGTCTTGCCCCTTGCCATTGTCCCTGCCCCTCTTTGCTCTCTATCGCATTCCCTGCCTTGTTGATTACTGATGATTATCCCTGCCCCTCCTTACTCCCTAACGCCTGCCCTCCCTTGTTCATCACTGTCGTCCTGCCCCTTGCCATTATCCCTGCCTCTCTTTGCTCTATATTGCATGCCCTGCCGTGTTCATCACTGCCGTCCTGCCTCTTGCCGTCCTTGTCCCTCCTCACTTCCTAACACCTACCCTGCTCTACTCATCACTGTCGTCTTGCCTCTGCCATTATCCCAGCCCCTCCGTCCTTACTCCCTACCACCTACCCTGCTCTACTCATCACTGTCGTCTTGCCTCTGCCATTATCCCTGCCCCTCCTTACTCCCTAACACCTACCCTGCCCTGCTCATCACTGTCGTATTTTATTCCCTTGCCATTATCCCTGCCCCTCTTCTCCCTATAACGCCTGCCCTCCCTTGTTTCTTCCCTATAACGCCTGCCCTCGCCTTGTTCAATCATCACTGTCGTCCTGCCCCTTGCCATTATCCCTGCCTCTCTTTGCTCTCTAAACGCCTGCCCTCCCTTGTTCATCACTGTCGTCCCTGCCCCTTGCCATTATCCCTTCCTCTCTTTGCTCTCTATTGCATGCCCTGCCTTGTTCATCACTGCAATCCTGCCTCTAGCCCTCCCCTGTCCCTCCTCACTTCCTAACACCTACCCTGCTCTGCTCATCACTGCCGTCTTTGCCTCTTGCCATTATCCCTGCCCCTCCTTACTTCCCTACCACCTACCCCTGCTCTGCTCATCACTGTCGTCTTGCCCCTTGCCATTGTCCCTGCCCCTCTTTGCTCTCTATCACATTCCCTGCCTTGTTGATTACTGATGATTATCCCTGCCACCTCCTTACTCCCCTAACGCCTGCCCTCCCTTGTTCATCACTTGTCGTCCTGCCCCTTGCCATTATCCCTAGCCTCTCTTTGCTCTATATTGCATGCCCCTGCCGTGTTCATCACTGCCGTCCTGCATCCTTGCCGTCCATGTCCCTCCTCACTTCCTAACACCTACCCTGCTCTACTCATCACTGTCGTCTTGCCTCTGCCATTATCCCAGCCCCTCCGTTCTTACTCCCTACCACCTACCCTGCTCTACTCATCACTGTCGTCTTGCCTCTGCCATTATCCCTGCCCCTCCTCACTCCCTAACACCTACCCTGCCCTGCTCATCACTGTCGTATTTTATTCCCCTTGCCATTATCCCTGCCCCTCTACGCTCTATAACGCCTGCCCTCCCTTGTTCATCACTGTCGTCCTGCCCCTTGCCATTATCCCTGCCTCTCTTTGCTCTCTAACGCCTGCCCTCCCTTGTTCATCACTGTCGTCCTGACCCTTGCCATTATCCCTGCCTCTCTTTGCTCTCTATTGCATGCCCTGCCTTGTTCATCACTGCCGTCCTGCCTCTTGCCCTCCCTGTCCCTCCTCACTTCCTAACACCTACCCTGCTCTGCTCATCACTGTCGTCTTGCCTCTGCCATTATCCCAGCCCCTCCTTACTCCCTACCACCTACCCTGCTCTGCTCATCACTGTCGTCTTGCCCCTTGCCATTGTCCCTGCCCCTCTTTGCTCTCTATTGCATGCCCTGCTTTTTTCATCACTGCCGTCTTGCCTCTTGCCATTATCCCTGCCCCTCCTTACTCCCTACCACCTACCCTGCTCTGCTCATCACTGTCGTCTTGCCCCTTGCCATTGTCCCTGCCCCTCTTTGCTCTCTATCGCATTCCCTGCCTTGTTGATTACTGATGATTATCCCTGCCCCTCCTTACTCCCTAACGCCTGCCCTCCCTTGTTCATCACTGTCGTCCTGCCCCTTGCCATTATCCCTGCCTCTCTTTGCTCTATATTGCATGCCCTGCCTTGTTCATCACTGCCGTCCTGCCTCCTGCCGTCCTTGTCCCTCCTTACTTCCTAACACCTACCCTGCTCTACTCATCACTGTCGTCTTGCCTCTGCCATTATCCCAGCCCCTCCGTCCTTACTCCCTACCACCTACCCTGCTCTACTCATCACTGTCGTCTTGCCTCTGCCATTATCCCTGCCCCTCCTCACTCCCTAACACCTACCCTGCCCTGCTCATCACTATCGTCTTTTATTCCCCTTGCCATTATCCCTGCCCCTCTTCGCCCTATAACGCCTGCCCTCCCTTGTTCATCACTGTCGTCCTGCCCCTTGCCATTATCCCTGCCTCTCTTTGCTCTCTAACGCCTGCCCTCCCTTGTTCATCACTGTCGTCCTGCCCCTTGCCATTATCCCTGCCTCTCTTTGCTCTCTATTGCATGCCCTGCCTTGTTCATCACTGCCGTCCTGCCTCTTGCCCTCCCTGTCCCTCCTCACTTCCTAACACCTACCCTGCTCTGCTTATCACTGTCGTCTTGCCTCTGCCATTATCCCAGCCCCTCCTTACTCCCTACCACCTACCCTGCTCTGCTCATCACTGTCGTCTTGCCCCTTGCCATTGTCCCTGCCCCTCTTTGCTCTTTATTGCATGCCCTGCTTTTTTCATCACTGCCGTCTTGCCTCTTGCCATTATCCCTGCCCCTCCTTACTCCCTACCACCTACCCTGCTCTGCTCATCACTGTCGTCTTGCCCCTTGCCATTGTCCCTGCCCCTCTTTGCTCTCTATCGCATTCCCTGCCTTGTTGATTACTGATGATTATCCCTGCCCCTCCTTACTCCCTAACGCCTGCCCTCCCTTGTTCATCACTGTCGTCCTGCCCCTTGCCATTATCCCTGCCTCTCTTTGCTCTATATTGCATGCCCTGTGCCGTGTTCATCACTGCCGTCCCTGCCTCCTGCCGTCCTTGTCCCTCCTTACTTCCTAACACCTACCCTGCTCTACTCATCACTGTCGTCTTGCCTCTGCCATTATCCCAGCCCCTCCGTCCTTACTCCCTACCACCTACCCTGCTCTACTCATCACTGTCGTCTTGCCTCTGCCATTATCCCTGCCCCTCCTTACTCCCTAACACCTACCCTGCCCTGCTCATCACTATCGTATTTTATTCCCCTTGCCATTATCCCTGCCCCTCTTCGCCCTATAACGCCTGCCCTCCCTTGTTCATCACTGTCGTCCTGCCCCTTGCCATTATCCCTGCCTCTCTTTGCTCTCTAACGCCTGCCCTCCCTTGTTCATCACTGTCGTCCTGCCCCTTGCCATTATCCCTGCCTCTCTTGCTCTCTATTGCATTCCCTGCCTTGTTCATTCACTGCCGTCCTGCCTCTTGCCCTCCCTGTCCCTCCTCACTTCCTAACACCTACCCTGCTCTGCTCATCACTGTCGTCTTGCCTCTGCCATTATCCCATCCCCTCCTTACCTCCCTACCACCTACCCTGCTCTGCTCATCACTGTCGTCTTGCCCCTTGCCATTGTCCCTGCCCCTCTTTGCTCTCTATTGCATGCCCTGCCTTTTTCATCACTGCCGTCTTGCCTCTTGCCATTATCCCTGCCCCTCCTTACTCCCTACCACCTACCCTGCTCTGCTCATCACTGTCGTCTTGCCCCTTGCCATTGTCCCTGCCCCTCTTTGCTCTCTATCGCATTCCCTGCCTTGTTGATTACTGATGATTATCCCTGCCCCTCCTTACTCCCTAACGCCTGCCCTCCCTTGTTCATCACTGTCGTCCTGCCCCTTGCCATTATCCTGCCTCTCTTTGCTCTATATTGCATGCCCTGCCTTGTTCAAGCACTGACGTCTTGCCTCTTGCCGTCCTTGTCCCTCCTCACTTCCTAACACCCTACCCTGCTCCTAACTCATCACTGTCGTCTTGCCTCTGCCATTATCCCAGCCCTCCGTCCTTATTCCCTACCACCTACCCTGCTCTACTCATCACGTGACGTCGTCTTGGCCTCTTGCCCTTATCCTAATCCCTGGCCCACTCCTTACCACTCCCCTAACACCTACCCTTTTGGGGACCTGCTCCTCACGTCGTATTTATTCCCCTTGCCATTATCCCTTCCCCCTCTCTTCCTCTATAACGCCCTGCCTGGCCCTCCCTTGTTCACACTCACTGTCGTCCTGCCCCTGCCATTATCCCTGCCTCTCGTGCTCTCTATTTGCATTGCCCCCTTCCCTTGTTCATCACTGTCGTCCTGCCCCTGCCATTATCCCTCGCCGTCTCTTTTGCTCTCTATTGCATGCCCTTGCCGCTTGTTCATCACTGCCGCACTTGCCGTCCCTGCCTCTGTCCCTCCCTTTTGCCCTCCTCCACTCTTAAAAATCCTACCCCTGCCCGCTTCTCCTGCTCATCACGACTGCCGCTTGCCTCTGCCATGTCCCTCGCCCGGTCCCCTCCTTAACTATACTCCCTAAACACCTCCCTGCTCTGCTCATCACTGTCGTCCTTGCCCCTTGCCATTGTCCCTGCCCCTCTTTGCTCTCTATCGCATTCCCTGCCTTGTTGATTACTGATGATTATCCCTGCCCCTCCTTACTCCCTAACGCCTGCCCTCCCTTGTTCATCACTGTCGTCCTGCCCCTTGCCATTATCCCTGCCTCCTCTTTGCTCTATATTGCATGCCCTGCCTTGTTCATCACTGCCGTCCTGCCTCTTGCCGTCCTTGTCCCTCCTCACTTCTCCTAACATAACAACACCTACCCTGCACTCTACCTTCACCTGGTCGTCTTGCCATCTGCCATAATCCCCCAGCCGCCCCTCCGTCCCTTATTCCCTACCACCACCCTGTCCTCCTCATCCTGTCGTCTTGGTCCTCTGCCATTATCCCTGCCATCTCCCATCCCTGCCCCTCCTTACTTACCCCTAACCCTACACCTACACTGCCTATACCCTGCCCCTGCTCTCACTGTCCGTATTTTATTTCCCCCTGCCATTTATCCAGTTGAGTAAGGAGGGGCAGGGGATAATAATCAGTAATCAACAAGGCAGGGAAATGCGATCTAGAGAGCATAAAAGAGGGGGCAGGGACAATGGGCAAGAGGGCAAGACGCAGGATGGCAGAGCAGGGTATCAGGTGGTAGGGCACGACTCGTATAAGGAGGGTGCAGGGATAAGGCAAGAGGCAAGACGGAAGTGATGATGACAAAAAGCAAAAAAGCAGGCATGCCACTAGAGAGCAAAGGGGGCAAGGGACAATGGCAAGGGGCAAGACGACAGTTGATTGAGCAGAAGCAGGGTTAGGTGGTTAGGGAGTACGGAAGGGTGATGGTATAATGCCGAGCAAGACAGACAGTGCATGAGCAGAGCAGGGTAGGTGTTAGGGAAGTGAGGAGGACAGGCGAGGGGGCAAGAGGCAGGACGGAAGTGATGAACAAGGAAGGGCGCAGGGCAATGAAATAGGAGCAAAAAGGAAAGAGAGGCAGGGGATAATGGCAAGGGCACAGAACGACAGTGTGATGAACAAGGCGAGGGCACGGCAGTAGAGAGCAAAGAGAGGCAAGGGATAATGGCAAGGGGCAGGACGACAGTTGATGATATGGGGAGGGCAGTGCGTTGGCAGGCGTGAGGGCAGGCGTGCCGTTATAGAGGGTCAAAAGAGGAGGGCAAGGGCTAATGGGCAAGGGGAAATTAAAAAATAAGAAAGTGATGAAGCCGGAAGGGTAGGTGTTAGGGGTAAGGAGGGCCGGGATAATGGCAGAGGCAAGGACGCAGTGATGAGTAGTAGAGCGGGGTAGGTGGTAGGCGAGTAAGGACGGTTGGGGTGGGGGATAATGGCAGAGGCCCAAAGGACGACAGTGTTGCATAGTACGTAGGTTTAGAGCAGGGTGGTGGGGTTAGGTAAGTGAAGGAGGGACAGGACTCGGCAAAAATAGGCAGGGACGGCAGTAAAAAAAGTTGATGATGAACACGGCAGGGCATGCAAATATAGAGCAAAGATGAGGCAAGGGATAATGGCAAGGAGGGGCACGGCCGACACGTGATGAAACAAGGGAAGGCAGGCGTTAGGGAGTAAGGATGGGGCGGGATAATCATCAGTAATCAACAGGCAGGAAATGCGGATAGAGAGCAAAGAGGGGCCGGGACAATGGCAAGGGGCAACAAGACGACAGTGATGAGCAGAGCAGGGGTAGGTGGGTAGGGCCCGTTAAGGAGGGGCAGGATGATAATGGCACAAGAGGCACGACGGCATTGATGAACACAGAAGCATGCATCGAGAGCAAAGAGGGGGGCGGGGACCAATGGCAAGGGGCAAGACGACAGTGGGAGGCAGAAGCAGGGAGGTGGTAGGGAGTAAGGAGGGGCGATGGGTATAATGGCACAGAGAAGACGGCAGGGCAGTGATGACAAACGCAGGGTATTTAAGAATGTAGGAGACAGGAGGCCAAGAGTGGCAGGAGGAGCGAAGTTGAGACGAGGCAAGACGCATGCAATTAGCAGAGCACCGCGAGAGTAGGGAGGTATCGGAGGGAGCTATGGGTAATGGCAGCGGGCAGACACATGAGAGCAAGCGGAGTTCAGTAGGATAAAGGAGGGAAGAGCAAGGCCGTGTGACAAGGCAGTAGAGAGCACAAGAGAGCAGAATCAGGAGGTGATAATGGCAAGGGCAGGACGACAGTGAATGTGAGAAAGGGAGGGCAGGCGTTTTTATAGAGGAGCACAGAGGGGCAGGTCACGGCAGGATAATGGCAAGGGGAATCGGACGACAGTTGATGACATAGGGAGGGCAGCGTTAGGAATAGAGCGAGAGGGAAGGGATAATGGCAGGGATAAACAGACCGCAGTGATGAGCTTAGAGCAGGGGGTATGGGGTTGTAGGAGTGGACTTGATAACGGTAGGGGCTGGGATAATGGGCAGAGGCAAGACGACAGTGATGAAGTAGCAGGTAGTGGTTAAGGCGAGGTGGCATTGGCAAGGGCGTGATAGTAGAAGGCTGGTTTGTACGGAAGAGTTAGGCAGTGAGGGGAGCGAAGGACGGCAGAGGCAGGACCGGCAGTGATGAACAAGGCACAGGGCATGCAATATAGAGCAAAGAGAGGCCAGGGAAACCTCGGCAAGGGGCAGGACGACAGTGATGAAACAAGGGAGGGCAGGCGTTTAGTGAGTAGCGTGGGGTAAGGTAGGGGCAGGGATAATCATCGTAAATCAACAAGGAGGGATGCGATAGAGGCAACAGGGGGCAGGGACATGGCAGGTGCAAGACGGACGTGATGAGCGAGCAAGCAGGGCTAGGTGGTCGGGACGTAGATAGGAGTGCCAGGGCTAATAGGCAAGAGGCACGACAGCGCAGGCATGTGATGAAAAAAGCAGGGCATGCAATTGAGAAGCAAAAAAGAGGGCAGGGGCATCATGGCAAAGGGGCCAAGACGCAGTGATGGAGCAGAAGCCAGGGTTAGGTGGTAGGGAGTAAGGAGGGGATGGATTAGGCTAGGCAAGGCAAGACGACATGTGAATGAGCAGAGCAGGGTAGGTGTTAGGAAGTGAGGAGGGACGGGGGGCAAGAGGCAGGACGGAAAGTGATTGTGAACAAGGCAGGGCATGCATAATAGAGACGCAAACGAGAGGCAGGGATATATGGCAAGGGGCAGGACGACAGGTGAGAAACAACGTGACGGGCATGGCTTATAGAGAGGCAAAGGAGGAAGGGATACATGGCAATGGGCAGGACGGACAGTTGATGAACAAGAGCGAGGGCAGGCGTTATGAGGAAGAGGGGCAGCGGATAATGGCAAGGGGCATATAAATAGACGAAGAGTGGATGAGCAGGGCAGCGGTGGTCCGTAGGTGTAGGGAGTAAGGAGCGGGAGGGATGATGATGGCAGAGGCAAGACGACCAGTGATGAGTAGAGCAGGGGTATAGGTGGTAGGAGTGAAGACGGCGGAGGGGCGGATAATGGCCAGAGGAAAGACGACACGTGATGATATAGAGCGGTAGGTGTTAGGAAGTGAGGAGGGACAAGGACGGCAAGAGGCAGGACGGCATTGGATGAACCAAGGCAGGGATGCAACTAAGAGCAAAGAGAGGCAGGCGTAATGGCAGGGGCAGGACGACAGTTGATGGAGAGCAGAGGGCAGGCGTTGGGAGTAAGGAGGGGCAGGGATATAATCATCCGTAATCAACAAGGCAGGGGGGAATGCGATAGAGAGAGAAGCCTCAAGAGGGGGCAGGGACAATGGGCAAGGGGGCAGACGGACGCAGTGATGAGCAGAGAGGGTTAGGTTGGTAGGGAGTTGTAAAGGAGGGGCAGGGGATCATGGCAAGAGGACAAGACGGCAGTGTGAAAAAAAGCAGGGCATTGCAATAGCAGAGCACAGAGGGTCAGAGTTACAATGGCGAAGGGGCCAAGACGACAGTGATGAGCAGAGCAGGGGTAGTGTGGTGGTGGTGAGTAAGGAGGGGCTGGGATAATGGAGAGGATAGGCAAGACGACAGTTGATGAGACGAGCAGGGATGTTAGGTTAGAAGTGAGAGGATCGGGCAGGCCCGGCAAGAGGCCGGACGGCAGTGATGAATCAAGGCATGGGCATGAAATAGAGAAGAAGAGAGGCAGGGGATAAATGGCAAGGTGGCAGGCGACGGTGATGAACAGGGAGGGCGGCGTTTAGGAGCACAAGGCAGGTATGGAATAGGAGCACACCGCTGAAGGCGGGCCTGTTAGAGGAAAGGGGCATAATGCAAGGGGAGAATAAAAGTACGACAGGTGATGGAGCAGGGCAGGGTAGGTGTTAGGGAGTAAGGAGGGGCCAGGGTCAATGGCGAGGCAAGACGACAGTGACTGGGTAGAGAGGGTAGGTGGTAGGGAGAGTAGGCGGAGGGGGCTGGGATAATGTGCAGAGTGCAAGACGACAGTGATGGACGTTAGAGGCAGGGTAGGTGTTAGGAAGCTGAGGAGGGAACAAGGACGGCAAAGAGGCAGGACGGCTAGTGAAGAACACGGGCAGGGCATCGCAATATAGAGCAAGAGAGGCAGGGGATTAATGGCAGGGGCACGGAACGACGTATGATCCGAGCAGGGAGGCGGATCTAGGGGTAAGGAGGGGCTAGGATATCAATCAGTAATCACACACGGAGGGAATGATAGCAGAGCAAAAGAGGGTGAGGGACACATGGCAAGGGGCAGACGACAGGCTGAGCAGAGCCAGGGTGTAGGTTAGGAGAAGTGAGGGGGCAGGGTAATGGCAAGAGCAAGACGGCAGTGTTGAAAGAACAGAGGGGCTGCAAAGAGAGCAAAGCGGGGCATGGGACAATGGCACAGGGGGGCAAGACGGGGGTGGAACAGTGATGAGCAGCGCAGCGGTAGGTGGTAGGGAGAAGGAGGGGCTGGGATAATGGCAGAGGCAAGACGACACGTGATGAGCGAGCAGGGTAGTGTTAGGAAGTGAGGAGGGGACAGGGGGGCGCAAGAGGCAGGAGGCAGTATGAACAAGGCAGGGCATTGCATAGAGAGCAAAGAGAGGCAGGGAGGTATGGCAAGGGGCAGGACGAAGTGATGAACAGGGACGGGCAGGGTAGAGAGCAAAAGGGAGGCAGGAAGGATAATGAAAGGGGCAGGACGACAGTGATGAACAAGGGAGGGCAGGGGTTTAGAGCGCGAAGAGGGTCAG
>JACBWV010000045.1:256981-331911 GCA_013435795.1 Chlamydomonas sp. ICE-L | reverse complement strand
ATCACTGCCGAATCCTGCAGCTCTTGCGTCACCTCTTGTCCCCTCCTCCTTCTAACACCTAACCCTGCTCTACTCATTCACTGTCGTCTTGCCTTGCCCATTATCCAAGCCCCATCCGTCTTACTCAGGGCCTACCACCTACCTGCATACTAACACTTTTAGTCTTGCCTCTGGCCATTATCCCTGCACATCCTTACTCCTAACACCTTACCATGCCTGCTCATCACTGTCGTATTTTATCCCCTGCCATATCCCTGCCCCTCTTCGCTCTCTAACGCCTTTGCCATCCCGTGCTTTAATCACACTGTCTCACGTCCTGCCCTTGCCATTATCCCTGCATCTCTTTTGCCTCTCTAACAGCCTCCTGGCCACTCCCATTGTACATCAATGTAGTCTGCCCATCTTTGCCATTATACCTGAATATATTTGCGCGTCTATTGCATGCCTGCCTTGTTCATCACTGCCCGTCCTAAGCCTAATGCACCCTCCATGTCCCTCTCAACTTCTAACAACTACCTGCTCTGCTCATCACTTGTCGTCTTGACTCTGCCATAATACCCAGCCCCTCCTTACTCCATACCACTACCATGCTTGATCATCATGTGTCTTGCCCCCGGCATTGTCCCGACCCTCTTTGCTCTATTGCAGCCCTGCTTTTTTCATTCACTGCCGTCTTGCCTCTTGAAACATCGCTAGTATAAACCACATGTCCCTCCTCCATCGCTTCCTAAACCCACCTACCTGCTCTGATCGATCACTGTAAGAGTCTTGCCTCTGCCATTGTCCTGCCCCTCTTTGATCCTCTATCTCATTCCCGCCGTGTGATTACTGATGTTTATCCCTGCCCTCCTTACTCCCTAACGCATGCCCTCCCCTGTTCATTCACTGTCGTAATGCCCAGTGCCATTATCACTGACTCCTTGATCTATATTGCATGCCACGGCCTGTCATCACTGCCGTCGCCTCTTGCCGTCTTGTCACTCTCAATTCCTAACACATACCCTGCTCTACCATAACTGTCGTCGTGCATTATAGCCCTTATCCCCAGACCCTCCGTTCCTTACTCCCTACCACTTACAGCAGAACAGGAAGCTCTACTCATCACTGTAGTCTTGCCTCTGCAATTATCCCTGCCCCTCCCTTACTCCCTAACACTACCCTGCCTGCCTCATCACTGTCGTACTTTATTCCCCTTGCCATTATCCCTGCCCCTCTTTGCTCTCTAACGCCTGCCCTCCCTTGTTCATCACTTTCGTCCTGCCCCTTGCCATTATCCCTGCCTCTCTTGCTCGCTATGCATGCCCTTGCCTTGTTCATTCACTGCACGTCCATGCCTCTTGCCCCTCAGGTCCCTCCTCACTTCCTAACACCTACCATGCTCAGCTCATCCACTGTAGTCTGCCTCTGCCAATTATCCCAGCCCCTCCTTACTCCTACCACCTACCTGCTTCTGCTATTCATGTCGTCTTGCATCCTTGCCCATTTGTACCTGCCCCTCTTGCTCTCATTGATGCCCCTGCTCTTTTTCATCACTGGCGTCTGCCTCTTGCCATTATCCCGCCCCTCCTTACTCCCTACAACCTACCCTGCTTGCTCATCACTGTTCTTCTTGCCCATTGCCATTGATTCCTGACCCCTCTTGCTCCTATGCATTTCCCTGCCTTGTTGATTAAAATGATGATTATCCCTGCCCCTCCTTACTCCCAACGCCTGCCCTCCCTTTGTTCATACTGTTCGTCCTGCCCTTGCCTTTCCATGCCTCTCTGTGCTCTCTATGATGCACTTGCCTTGTTCATCACTGCTGTCGGCCTCTGCCGTCCTTGTCCCTCCTCACTTCCTAACAACCTACCCTGCTTACTCATCACTGTCGTCTTGCCTCTGCCATTATCCAAGCCCATCCGTACCTTACTCCCTACCACCCCTGCTCTACTCATACTGTTCGTCTGCCTTTCTGCCATCATCCCTGCCCCTCCTTACTCCTAACACTACCTGCCTGCTCATCACTTTAGTTATTTTATCCCTTGCCATTATCCTGCCCCTCTTCGCTCTATAAAAAAAATGCCTCTCATTGTTCATCACTGTCGTCTGCACTTGCCATAATACCCCTTCTATCTTTGCCCTCTATTGCATGCCCTGACTTGTTCATCACTGTCGCCTGCCCCTCTGCCATTATCAAGCCTATCTTAGCTCTATATTGCATGCCCGCCTTGTCATCATTCCGTCCTGCCTCTGCCATCCTGTCCCTCCTCCTCCTAAACCTACCCTGTCTGCTCATCACTGTCGTCTTGACTCTGCCATTATACCATCCCCTCCTTATCCTACCACCTACCCTGCTCTGCCATCACTGTCGTCTTGCCCTTGCAATTGTCCCTGCCCCCTCTTTGCTCTCTTATTGCATGCCATGCTTTTTTCATCCTGCAGTCTGACTTTGCATTATACATTCCCCTCTACGCCCACCTTACCACCTACCCCTGCTTGCCCATCACGGTAGTCTTGCCCCATTGCCATTGTCCTGCACCTCTTTGCTCTCTATCGCATCCTGGACCTTGTTGATTAGCGATGATTATCCCTGCACCTCCTTACTACGACCTAAAGCTGCCCTCCTTGTTCATCATGTCGTCCTGCCCCTGCATATCCCTGCCTCTCTTTGCTTTTATATTGCATGCCCTGCCGTGTCATCAATGCGTCCTGCCTCTTGCCGTCCTTGTCCTCATTAACTCCTAACACCAACCTGTCTACTCATCCACTGGTCTTGACTCTGCCTTCTCCCAGCCCCCAACCGATCCTTACTCCCTACCACCTACCCTGCTCTACTCATCACTGTCGTCTTGCCTCTGCCATTATCCCTGCCCCTCCTTTACTCCCTAAGGGAGGAGGGTGCAGCAAGATGCCCTGCTCATAACTTGTTAATTTTATTCCCCTGCCATTATCCCTGGCCCATCTTCCTCTATACGCCTGCCATCCTCATCATCACTGTCGTCCTGCCCCTGCCATTATCCCTGCCTCTCTTGATCTACCGCCTCTGTGCCCTCCCTTGTTCCTCACTGTCGTACTGCCCCTGCCATTATCCCGCCTCTCTTTGCTCGCTATTGCATGCCGCCTGTTCATCACTTCCGTCGCCTCTTGCCCTCCAGTCCATCCTAACTTCCTAACACCTACCTGCTCTCGCATCACTGTCGTCTTGCATCTGCCATTATACCATCCCTCTTACTCCCTACCACCTACCCTGCTCTGCTCATCACGGTGTCTTGCCCTTGCATTGTCCTGCCCTATTGCTCTCTATTGACATTCCCTGCTTTTTCATCACTGCCCGTATTGCTCTCCATATCCCTGCCCTCCTTACCGCCTACCACCTACCCCTCTCTGCTAAATCACTGTCGTCTTGCCCTTGCCATGTCCCTGCCCCTCTTTGCTCTCATCGCAGTTCCCTGCCTTGTTGATTACTGATGATTATACCTGCCCTCTTACTCCCTAACGCTGCCCTCCCTTGTTTCATCACTGGTCGTCCTGCCCCTTGCATTATCCATGCCTCTATTTGCCTCTATATTGCAGGCCCTGCCGTGTTCATCACTGCCGTCCTGGCCTATTGCAGTCCTTGGCCCTCCTCACGTTCCTAACACCCACCGGCTCTACTCTCACTGTCGTCTGCCTCTGCATTATCCAGCCCCACCGTCCTTATCCCTACCACCTACCATTGAACTCTAATCACACTGTAGTCTTGCCTCTGCAATTATCCCTGCCCCTCCTACTCCCGTAACACCGACCCTGCCCCCTGCTCCTCACTTTCGTATTTTATTCCCCTTGCCATTATCCCTGCCCCTCTTCTCTATAACGCTGCCCTCCCTCATTCATCACTGTCGTCCTGCCCCTGGCCTGTATCCCTGCCCTCTCTTGCTCTCTAAGCCTTGACACTCCATTGTTCATCACTGTCGTCCTGCCCCTTCGCCATTATCCCTGCTCTCTTTGCTCTTATGCATGCCCTCTTGCCCTTGTCAATCACTTCCGTCCTGCCCTCTTGCCTCCCTGCCCTCCCAATTACTAACCTACCCTGTCTGCTCTCATTCCGTCTTGCCTCTGCCATTATACCATTCCCTCCATTACACCCTACAACCTACCCTGCTTGCTCAGCACTGTCGTCTTTGCCCTTGCCATCGTCCTGCCCTCTTTGATCTCTATTGCATGCCCATGCTATTTTCAAATGCAGTATGCTATTGAATTATTCCCTGCCCCTCCTACGCCAACACTACCACCTACCATGACTCTGCTCATCACTGTCGTCTTGCCCCTTGCCATTGTCCCTGCCCCTCTTTGCTTCTATCGATTCCCTGCATTGTTTGATTAATGATGATTATCCTGCCCCTACTTACTCCCTAACGCCTGCCCCCTCCCTTGTTCACACTGTAGTACTGCCCCTTGCCATTATCCTGGCATTCTTTGCTCTATATTGTCATTTGACCCTGCCGTGGTTCCTCACTGCCGTCCTGCTAGTGCTTCCTTGTCCCTCCTCACTTCCTAACAACCCACCCTGCTATATCATCATCTGTCGTCTGCCTCTGCCATATCCAGCCCCAACCCGTCCTTACTCCCTACCACCTATCCTGCTCTCTCAGCACTGTCGTTTGCCTCTGCCATTATCCCTTGCCCGCCTTCTCCCTAACAACTTACCCTGCCCTGAATCATCCACTTCGTATTTATTCCCCTTTCGTTGCACTATCCCTGCCCCCTTCGCTTTATAAACGCCTGCCCTACATCATTCATATGTCTTCTTTTTGGAGTGTGGGCCCAAAGAGCGAATCGCCTGCCTCTCTTGCCTCTCTAGAACGCATTGCACCTCCCTGTTCATCAGACTGTCGTCCTGCCCCTGGACAGCTTGCCAAGGATGTAGTCCCTGCCTCTCCTGGTGATACAGTCTGCTATTTGAACAATCGCTGCTTTTCGATCAAACTGCGAGATCCTTGAGGCTGCTTGCGATCCCTCCCCCCTGGTCCCTGACTCACTTCTAACACCAGTACCCTGTATGCTCACACGGTCGTCTGTGAACTCTGCCAGTATATCCAGGCCCCTCCTTTTACTCCCTGGAGTACAATAAGTTGTATTGTATATGATTCACACACGGTTTTCAGAGGTTGTTTTTTTTGTTTTGTTACCCTGCAGTCGGCTCATCACTGTAGTCTTGCCAATGGCCATGAAATGTCCCTGCCCGTCCGTCTTGCATCTCTACTTGAGTTGCCCTGCTTTTTTCTGCATTCACTTGACCGTTTGCGATAGAGGCTGATGTGCATGATCACCACGGTGGCCCACCTGGTCCTTTACTACACGCTACAAGAGAACCTACCCAATGCTATGATCCCCCAAGGTAATCAAACTGTCGTCTGTGGGCACGCCGAGCCCGTTGCACTGACGCGCTGCACACTCTGGCTTTGGCTACATCGTATACGCAATTCCCTGCCGTGTTGATTACTGATGATATCCCTGCCACCTAACTTTTACTCCACTAGACAGCGACTGACCTCCTTGTTTCATCACTGTCGGTCTGCCCACTTGCCATTATCCCTGCCTCTCTTGCTCTCGTGACTTGCATGCCCCCTGCCTGTCGTCATTCACTGTGCCGTCAAGAGCCTCTTGCGTACTTGTTCCTCCTCAATTCATAACCACTACCTGATCTACTCATCACTGTACGTATTGGACCTCGCCATTATCCCAGCCCCTCCGTCCATACTCCCTTACCACCCTACCCTGCGTCTACTCATCACTGTCGTCTTGCCTCTGCCATTATCCGGCACCCTTCCTTACTCCCTAACACCAACCATGCCACTGCTGGAATATACTGTCGGTATTATTATTCCCTTGCAATGTTAATCCTGCCCTCTTTGCTCTCTAACGCCTATTGCCCTCCCTTGTTCAATCACTTGTCGTCCGGCCCGCACATTTTGCCATTAATCCGCCTCCTGGGCTCTCTATGCAATGCCCTGCCTTGTTCATCACTGCCGTCTGCCTCTCGCCCTTCCAATGCCGCGTGGCCTCACTAGCTAACACCTACCCTGCTCTGGCTCATCACTGTTCAGGTCGTGTGTGTGGGACCGCGGAGAGAAATGCACCATTATCAGAGGGGCGAAAGGACCCCCTCCTTACGCCCTACCACCTACCTGCTCTTCATTCAAACTGTCGGGTCTGGAAATGCGGACAAGCGACCGACCAACGGTGCCAGATAAATGTAGCCAACGGTGCCATCTTTGACACTCTCTATTGCAGTTGCGACCCCCTTGCTTTTTCATCACGCCGTCTGCCTCTGGCCATTATCCCTGGCCCCTTCACGCTTACTCCCTACCAACGCCTAGCCGCTGCTCTGCTCATCACTGTCGTCTTTCCCCTTGCAATTGTCCCTGCCCCTATTGCTCCTATCGCATTCCCTGCCTTGTTGATTACTGATGATTATCCCTGCCCCTCCTTACTCCCTAACGCCGCCCCATCCTTGTTCGATCACGTGTAGTCCTGCCCCTCTGAAATTATCCAAGCCTTATAGGGCTCTATATTGCATGCCTGCCTTGTTCATCGACTGCCGTCCTGCCTCAGCTGCCGTCCTTGTCCCTCCTCACTTCTAACACCTACCTGCTCTACTCATCACTTGTCGTCTTTGCCTCGGCCATTCTCCCAGGCCCATCCGTCCTTAACCCTACACCTACCCTGCTCTATCATCACTGTCGTCTTGCCTCTTGAGACCATATCCTGCCCCTCACCTAACTCCCTAACACCTACCCTGCCCTGCTCATAACTGTAGTATTTTATTCCCCTTGCCATTATCCCTGCCCCTCTTGCTCTATAACGAGATGCCATCCCTGTTCATCCCACTGTAGTCCTGCCCCTGCCATTAACTGCCCCTTCTCTTGCTCTCTTTGCATGCCCTGCCTTGTTTAATCACGCCGTCCTGCCTCTTCGCCCTTCCTGTCCCTCCTCACTTCCTAACACCTTAAACTGCTCTTGACTATCAGACTGTCGTTTTCCTAATGCCAATTATCCCATCCCCTCCTTACCCCTACCACCTACCCTGCTCTGATAATCACTGTCGTCTTGCCCCTTGCCATGGTCCCTGGCCCCTCTTTGATATCTATTGCATGCCCTGCCTTTTTTCGCCAAAGATGAACATCTGATTCTTGATCTGCATTATACTTGCCCCTCCTTACTCCTACCACACACCCTGCTCTGCTCATCACTGTGTCGTGCTTGCCCATTGCCATTGTCCTGCCCTCTTGTCTTTGCTCTCTATCGCATTCCCTGCCTTGTTGATTACTGATGATTATCCTGCCCCTCCTTACTCCCTAACGCCTGCCCTCCCCTTGTTCATCACTGTCGTCTGCCCCTTGCCATTATCCCTGCCTCTCTTTGCTCTATATGCATGCCCTGCCTTGTTCATCACTGCCGTCCTGCCTCTTGCCGTCCTTGTCCCTCCTCACTTCCTAACACCTACCCTGCTCTACTCATCACTGTCGTCTTGCCTCTGCCATTATCCCAGCCCCTCCGTCCTTACTCCCTACCACCTACCCTGCTCTACTCATCATGTCGTCTTGCCTCTGCCATTATCCCTGCCCCTCCTTACTCCCTAACACCTACCCTGACCTGATCATCACTGTCGTATTTTATTCCCCTTGCCATGATTCCCCGCCCCTCACTCTTCGCTCTATAACGCCTGCCCTCCATCGGCTCTCACTGTCGTCCTGCCCCTTGCCATTTTCCCTGCCTCTCTTTGCTCTCTAACGCCTGCCCTCCCTTGTTCATCACTGTCGTCAGCCCCTTGCCATTATCCCTGCCTCTCTTTGCTCTCTACTGCATGCCCTGCCTTGTTCATCACTGCCGTCCTGCCTCTTGCCCTCCCTGTCCCTCCTCATTTCCTAACACCTACCCTGCTCTGCTCATCACTGTCGTCTTGCCTCTGCCATTATCCCATCCCCTCCTTATTCCCTACCACCTACCCTGCTCTGCTCATCACTGTCGTCTTGCCCCTGGCCATTGTCCCTGACCCTCTTTGCCTTCTAGTGCAGCCCTGCTTTTTTCACCACTGCAGTCTGCATCTTGCCCTTAATCCCTGCCCTCCTTACTCCCTACCAACCTTACCGCTCTGCTATAACTGTCGTCTGCCCCTTGACATGTCGCCCTGCCACCTCTTGATATCTATCGCATTCCCTGCCTTGTTGATAATTGATGATTATCATGACCCTCCTTACTCCCTAACGCCTGCCCATCCCTTGTTTCATCACTGCGTCCTGCCCTTGCCAGGATCCTGCCTCTCTTTTGCTCTATATTTGCATGGCCCCTGCCTTGTTAATCACTGCCGTCATGCCTCTTGACCGTACTTGTCCCTCTCACTGTCCTAACACTACCCTGATCTATCATCAACTGTAGTCGTGCTCTTTGCAAATATCCCAGGCTCTCCGTCCTTACTCCACTACCACCTACACTGCTGCTCTATCATCACGTCGTCTTGCATCTGCCATTATACCTGCCCCTCCTTACTCCCTAATACCTACCCTGCCCTGCTCATCACTGTCGTATTTTATTCCCCTTGCCATTATCCCTGCCCCCTATTCCCTCTATAAAGCCTGCCCTCCCTCGGTCATCAATGTCTTCGTCCTGCCCACTTGCCATTTTCCCGCCTCCTTTTGATCTCTAACGCCCATGCCCTCCTTGTCATCACTGTCGTCCACCCCTTGCCATTATCCCTGCCTCTCTTTGCTCTCTATTGCATGCCCTGCCTTGTCATCACTGAGTCCTGCCTCTTGCCCTCCCTGTCCCTTCCTCCCACTCCTTAACACCACACCATGCTCTGCTGCGTTTTCATCACTGTCGTCTTTGCCTCTGCCATTATCACATCCATAATACTCCTACCACCTACCTGATCATCTGCTCATCAATGTCGTTCTGACCCTGGCAATGGTCCATGCCCCTCGTTGCTCTCTATGCATGCCCGACTGCTTTTTTCACCACGCGTCTTGCTCTTGCCATTATCCTGCCCATCCTTACTCCCTACACCTACCCTGCTCTGACTCATCACGTCGTCTTGCCCCTTGCCATTGTCCTGCCCCTCTTTGCTCTCTATCGCATTCCCTGCCTTGTGATTACTGATGAGTATCCCTTGCCCCTCCTACTCCCTAACGCCTGCCCTCCTTGTCATCACGTCGTACTTGTACCTTGCAATTATCCCTGCCTATCTTTGCATATATATTGCAGGCCCTGACTTGTCTGGTTCATCACTGCCGCGTCCTGCCTCTTGGTCCTTGTCCCTAATCATCTAACACCTACCCTGCTCTACTATCCACTGTCGTCTTGGCGCCATCTGCACATGCAGAGTACGGTCGCAGGCATAGCACCCCTCCGTCCTACTCCCTGTACCAATACCCTGCTCTACATCATCACTGTAGTCTTGCCTCTTGACATATCCCTGCCCCTCTTACTCCCTAAACACTACCCTGCCATGCTCATACTGTAGTATTTTTTCCCCTTGCCATTATACCTGCCCTCTATGCTCTCTAACGCCTTGCCCTCCCTTGGTCATCACTTCGTCCTGCTCTTTGCATTAATCCCTGCCTCTCGTTGCTCTCTATTGCATTGCCTCTGCCTGTTCATCACGCCGTCCTGCATCTTGCCCTTCTGTCCCTCCTCACTTCTAACCACCTACCCTGCTCTGCTCAATCACGGGTCGTCTTGCCTCTGGCCATTATCCCAGCCCCTCCTTACTCCTACCAACTACCCTGCTCTGCTCAGTCACTGTGTATGGAGCCCGTGCCATTGTCCCTGTGGCCCCTTTTGCTCTCTATTGCATTGCCCTGCTTTTTTCATCATGCCGTCTTGACTGTCTTGCCATTATCCCTGCCCCTCCTGTACTCCCTACCACCTTACACCTGCTGATGCTCATCACTGTCGTCTTGCCCTTGCCAAATTGTCCCTGCCCATCTTTGCTCTCATCGCATTCAGCCTGCCTTGTTGATTAATCATGATTATTCCGTGCACCTCTTACTACCTAACGCCTGCCCTCCCTTGTCATCACTGGTCGTCCTGCTTTACATTCTCCCGCCTCTCTTGCCTATATATTGCATGCCCTGCCTGCTGTTCAATCACTGCGGGACGTCCTGGCTTGATTGCCGTCCTGTCCCTCCTCACTTCCTAAGACCTCCATGCTCTACTCATCACTGTCGTTTGCCTCTGCCTTAGCCCAGCCCCCTCCGTCCTTTACTCCACCACCTACCATGCTCTACTCATCACTGTGGTATGCCTCTGCCATTATCCCTTGCCCCTCCGTATCCCTAACACCTAACCTGCACTGATGCATCACTGTCGTATTTTAGCCCCTTGCCATTATTCCCCTGCACCCTCTCGCTCTATAACGCCTGCCATCCCTCGTTAATCACTGTAGTTCCTGCCCCTTGCATTTTTTCCTTGCTCATCTTGACTCGCTTACGCCTGCCTCCCTTGTTTCATCACTGTCGTCCAGCCCCATTGCCATTATCCCGGCATCTCTTTGCTCTCTATTGCAGCCTGCCTGTTCATAACTGCCGTCCTGCCTCTGCCCTCCCTGTCCCTCCTCACTTCCAACAACCCTACCCGTGCATCGCTAATCACTGTCGTTTGCCTCTGCCATTAATCCCATCCCCTCCTTACTCCCTACACCTCCGCTGCTCTGATATCACTGTCGTCTTGCCCCTTGGACATTGTCCCTGCCCCTCTTGCTCTCTATTGCATGCCATATTTTTTCACCACTGCCGTCTTGCCTCTTGCCATTAACCCTGCCCCCTCCTTACTCCCTACCCACCTTACCCTGCTCTGCTCATCACAGTCGTCTGCCCCTTGCCATTGTCCCTGACCCTCTTGCTCTCTATCCATTCCCTGCCTTGTTGGATTACTGATGATTATCCCTGCCCCTCCTTAATAACTAACCCTACCCTTCCTGTGTCTACGAATGCCCTGCCTTGTTCATTCATTGCCGGGATTGCAATCTTGCCATTATCCGGCCTCCTTCTTATCCCTACGCCTACCCTGCTCGCACATCACTGCGTTTTCCCTGCCCTTGTCCTGCCCTATACTACCCAACACCTACCCGCTCTGCCTCTCACTGTTGTCTTGCCCCTTGCCATATCCTGCCTCCTCTGTGCTCTCCAACACCCTGCCTCCTTATTCATCACTGCCGTCTGCGCCCTTGCAATTGTCCTGCACCTCTTTTGCTTCTATTAGAGCCTTGCCTCGGTCATCAATGCCGTCTGCCCCTGCATGGTCCCGCCCTCTTTACCCCTCTAACAACTACCCTACTCTGCAATTCACTGTCGTCTTGCCCTGGCAATTGTCCCACCCCCTTCTGTGTCATCTAACGCTATCTGCTGCTCATGATACAGTTTTGCCCTGCCATTGTCCCTGCACTTTTGCTCTCTATCGCAGACCCTGCCTTGTTCCTCATTGCCGTCTTGCACATGCCATTATACCATGCCCCTCTTAACTCCCTAACACCTACCTGCTCTGCTCATCACTACGTATGCCTGCCATTACCCTTGTGCTATCTTAGCTTTTAACGCCGCCTTCTTATCATCACTGTCAGTCCTGCCCTCTTGCATTATCTCTGCCCTCATTCACCCACCCACTTATGATGGCCTTTTCTGCTTGCTCATCCACGCCATCTTCCCTTGACATTATCTCTGCTTCTCCTTACTACCCGAAAGCCTATCCGGGTCTGCTCATCATGCCGATGCACCATGCCATTGTCCCTACCCCTCTTGCTCTCTGATCGCATGCCCTGCCTTGTTGTTCTATCATTGCTCTTTCCTCATGCATGATCCTGACCATTCTTTACTTCCCTAGCTTTTTCTTTCTTTCCTACCTGCTCTGCACATCACTGTGCTTTCACTTGCCCATTTCCCTGACCCTCGGTGCTATCTAAAGTCTGCGCTCTGACTCATCACTTAGTCTTGCCCTCTTGCCATTATCCCTGCCTCTGGTTTGTCTCCAACCACCTTGTCTCCTCCTTATTCATCATTGCGTCTGGCCCCTTGCCATTGTCCCTGCCCTCTGTATCTCCTAACACCTACCTTGCGCTGCTCAATCACGTTGTCTGCCCCTGCCTTATCCCTTCCTCTCTTTTGCTCTCCAACACCTGCCGCCCTTGGTTCATCATGTCGTCGTGCCCCTTTTGCCATTTATCCGCCCCTCTTCTGCTCTCCTTTATCGCATGCCCTGCCTCGGCTCACTGCCGTTTTGCCCCTTGCCATTGTTCCTTGCCCTCTTACCCCTAACACCACCCCGTCTGCTTAACTTACGTATGCCCTTCGACCATTAACACCTCCTCTCTGTTTGTCTCTAACGCCTTGCTTTCTGATCATCTATGTCGTCCTGCCCTTGGCCAGATTCTGTCTCCCTCCTTACTCATAACTTGCTCTATCCTGCTTGCTCATCACTTGCACATCTTCCACTTGCAATATACGCATCTCCTACTAACCGACGCTATCCTGATTGCTCATCACTGGGCCGCGTGCCTCTGCCATGTCCTGCCCCTCTTTGCTCTCGATCGAATGCCCTGCCTTTTGTTCATTTCATTGCCGTCTTGCATTTGGCCATATCCCTGACCCTTCTTATCCCTAACGCCTACCTGCTCTGCACAATCACGGCGTCTTTCCCTTGCATTTCCCTATGCCCCTTCTGTGCTCTCGAACCGCCTGCCCTGCTATGCTCATCACTTCGTTGTTCCATGGCCATTATCCGTGCCTTCTGTTTGTCTCTCCAAACACTGGACCCTCCTTATTCATCATTTGTACCGTCGTGCACCGTTGCCATTGTCCTGCCCTCTTCTCCTAACACCTGATTCTTGCTTCGTCTTTATCACAGTGTCTGCCCCTTAAATTAGTCCATTCCTCTTCTTTGTCTCCCAACACCTGAAAGTCATATATTCTCACTGTAGTCTTGCCCTGGCCATTATACCCTGCCACGAGGGGATCTCTATCGCATGCACCTGCCTCGTAAATCACTGCGCGTCGCCCCTTGCCATTGTCCCTGCCCCTCTTACTCCCTAACACTACCCCGCCTCGCTCACACTACGATTGCCCCTTGCAATTAACCCTTGCATCTCTGTGCTCCTAACGCATGCCCTTTCTTTTTTTTTTTCTATTAATTAATAGGATCGTCCCCTGCCCCTTGCAATGATATCTGCCCCTCCTATCCTAAACGCACTATCCTGCTTTGATCATGGCCATTTCCCCTTGCCATCTTTTATCCTCTGCCTCTACTACTCCAGAACGCTATCCTGCTCTGCTAATCACTGCGTTATTGCCCCTTGACATTGTCCCTGCCTCTTGCTCTTAACGA
The DNA here is from genome assembly GCA_013435795.1 of Chlamydomonas sp. ICE-L. Taxonomy (NCBI): domain Eukaryota; kingdom Viridiplantae; phylum Chlorophyta; class Chlorophyceae; order Chlamydomonadales; family Chlamydomonadaceae; genus Chlamydomonas; species Chlamydomonas sp. ICE-L. The sequence goes on along the minus strand of JACBWV010000045.1, from coordinate 318,576 downwards.
TATGCCATTTGCCTTGTCATCATTGCCGGATTGCATCTTGCGTATCCTGCCCTTCTTACTCCCTTAACGCCACCCGGCTATGCAATCATGTCATTGTTCTTTCACTGCCATGTACCTGCCCCTCTGTGCTCTTAAGCCTGCCCTGCTTGCTCACATGTCGTCTTGCACTGCCTTTTACCATGCCGCTGTTGCTTCCAACACTGCCCTCCTTATTCTCATTCGAAGTGTGCCAATTGCATTGCCCTGACATTCTTTACTCAATGAACCCTACCTTGATCTGCTCATTACAGTTGTTTCCCCTTGCCATTTCCCTGCCCCTATGTGGCTCTCTAAAGCCTTGCCGCTCTGCTCATCACTGTCGTCTTGCCCCTTGCCATAGCCGGCCTTGTTTGCTCTCAACACTGCCATCCCTTATGTCATCATTGCATCTTGCCCTTGCCATTGTCCCTGCCTCTTTACTCCCTAACACCTACCTTGCTGACATCATCACATTGTCTGCCACTTGCCATTGTCCCTGCCCTTTACTCCATAACACCTACCTTGCTTGCTCATCACTGTATGTCTTGCCCCTTGCCATATCCCTGCCTCTTTGCTCTCCAACACATGCCCTCCCTATTTCATCACTGGCCGTCTTGCCCCTTGCCATTATCTATTGCTCCGTTTTTTTTGTCTTGCTTCCTATCGTGCCCTGCCTCGTTCATCACTGCCGTCTTGCCTCTTTCCATTGTCCCTGCCCTCTTTACTCCCTAACACCTACCTGGCTGCCATCACTCTTACGTATGGCCCCTTGCCGTGACAATGCTCTCTTAGCTCTCTAACGCCTGCCCTTTCTTATTCATCACTGTCGTCCTGCCCCTTGCCATTATCTCTGCCCCTCCTTACTCCCTAACGCCTATCCTGCTTTGCTCATCACTGCCATCTTTCCCCTTGCCATTATCTCTGCATCTCCTTACTCCCGAACGCCTATCCGGGGTCTGCTAAGTTGCGCTGTCGTGCCCCTTGCAATTGTTCCCCACCCTGTGTTGTCTTCTATAGCAGTGATATGTGTACCTGTTTAGTTGTTCATCATGCCGTTGCCTTTGCCATTATCCGTCCCTCTTATCCCTAAGCCTACCCTGCTCTGCACATCCGTCGTCTTTACCCTGTGATATTATTGGCCACTGCCCATTACTGCCTATTAATCAACCTACCTTCTCTGTACATCCATGTTGCTTGCCCCTGGCCATTATCCTGCCTCTCTTTGCTCTCCAACACATGCCCTCCCTATTGTATCATGCCGTCTTGATGTGATATTCTTGCCATGTCACTGCCCCTCTTGCTCTATATAGCATGCCTTGCCCGTTGATCCACTGCAGTGCCAATGCCCTTGTACTGACCTCTTTATCTACCCGAACACCTACCCGACTCGCTCAGCACTGGTCGTTTGCCCTTGATTGTCACCACCCTCTGTGCTCTCTAACGCTATCCTGCTCTGCCATGACTCCCGTTTGCCCCTTGCCATTGTCCGTCCCTTCTTTGCTTCTATCGCAAGGCCCTGCCTGTTAATCATTGCCCGTATTGCAGTCCCATCGCCATTATCCCTGCCCTCTTTAACTCCATACACTCCCCTGTCGGCTCACACTTACGTAGTGTACCTCGTGCCATAACCAGATTCTGCCTCTAGTTGAGCTTATAAAGCCATGTTACCTTTTCTTATCATTCACGGTAGTCCTAGCCCCTTGCCATTATCTTGCCTCTCCTTACTCTCCTAACGCTCCATCTGCTTTGCTAATCCCCCGCATCTTTCTCCTTGCCATTACTTTGTGGATCTCTCCTTACTCCCGAACGGGCCTATCGGGTCTGCTCTCATTGGCAGTCTTGCCCATTGCAATTGTCCTACCCCTCTTTGTCGTCTCTTATTCGAATGTCCTGCCTTGTTCATTCATTGCCCGTCTTTCCCTCATGCCATTCTCCCTGCCCCTTTCTTACTCCTAACGCCTACCCTGCTCTGAATCAATGTGTCGTTCCCCTTGCCATTTTCCCCTGCCCATTGTGCTCTCCATAACGCCTGCCCTGCTAGCTCATACTGTGTATTGCCCTTGCCATTATCCTGCCTTGTTGCTCTTCCAAAAATGCCCTCCTTTTCAATCATTTGCGTCTTGCCTTGCATTGTCCCTGCCCTCTTACTCCTAAACACTACCTGTATGTTCATCAGTAAAGTTTGTCGGACAATATTTTCGCATATCTACCTTCCTTCTTGCTCTCAACACGCCCTCCCTTATTCATCTCACTGTCGTCTTGCCCCTGTGCCCCATTATCCCTGCCCCTCTTGCTCTCTATCGCATGCCCTGCCCCTCGTTATTCACTGCCGTCTTGCCCCTTGCCATTGTCCCTGCCCTCTTATCTCTGACTAAACCTACTCACGCTCTTCGTTTTTTCACTTACGTATTTGCCATTGCATTACCCCTGCCTTCCTGCTCTCTAAGGCTGCCCGTTCTTATTCTGATGCACTGTCGTCCTTGCGATCCCTTGACATTTTTATGAGTTCGTGCCATCCTCCAGATTCCCTAAGACCATCATGCTGTGCTCAATACACTGCATATCTTTCCCCTTGCCATATCTATGCGTCTCTACTCCCGACCCGCCTTCAGTGGTGTGCGTGTATCACGGCGCGATTGCACCCCTTGCATTGTCCTACCCCTCTTTGCTCTCTACGAATGCCCGGCCTTGTTCATTATTGCGTATTGCATCTTGCCATTTATAGGTGTGTGATTCTTACTTCTTTGTCGGCCTAACGCCTACCCTGTCTGCACAGCACTGTCGTCTTCCCCTTGACATTGTCCATGCCCTATTTAATCCCCTACACATACCTGCTCTGCTCATCACTGTTGTCTTGCCCCCTTGCCATTCTCCCTGCCTCGCTTTGTTCTCCAACATTCCTGCTCCATTTCCTTGGTTATTTATCACTGTCCGTCGGCCACATATTGCCCGAATCTTTTTGTCAGCCTGCCCTCTTGCTCTTCGATAGCTGTTGCTTTTGCCTCGTTCATCATGCAGTCTTGCCCCTTGCCATTGGCCCTGCACTCTTTACTCCCTAACACAGACCTACTTGGCTCATCACTGTGTCTTGCACCTGCCATTTGTGTTTCCTATTTATACCCTCTGGGCTCTCTAATGACCTATCCCTTGCTCTGCTCATGATACCGTTTTGCCCTTGCCATTGTCCTGCCACCTTTGTTCTATCGCATGCCCTGCCTGTTATCATGCGCCGTGCCCCATGCCATTATCCTTGCCCTTTAACTCCCTAACAACATACCTGCTGCTCACAATTACGGATTGCCCTTGCCAAACCTGGCCTCTTCTTAGCGTCTAACGCCTGACCTTTTATTCATCCCTGTCGTTCCTGCCCTTGCCATTATCTGCTGCCCCTCCTTACTTGTCCCATACTGTCCATATTCCGGCTTTGCTCCATGCACCGCCATCTTTCCCCTGCAATTCTCGTTTGCTTTCTCCTTTACTTCATTCCGAAGCCTATTGAGGCTGCTCATCATGTGCACCGTATGCCCCGCTTGCCATTGTCGCCTATGGCGCTCTTTGGCTCTCTACGAGTGTCCCTTGGACTTGTTCAGTCATTGCCGTCTTCATGGAATGCCATAGTGCACTGCCCTTCTTACTCCCTAACGCTCCCTGCTATGCACATCACTGTCGTCGGTTCCCCTTGGCGATTTACTGCGCCCTGCTGTGCTCTATACGCGCGTGCCGGTGCTCGCCCTCTCACTGTCTCGTCTGCACCCTTGCCGATTAGCCCTGCCTCTTGTTGACTCTCAACACTGCCCTCCCTTATTCATCATTGCCGTCTTGCCCCTTGCCATTGTCACTGCCTTCTTTAATACCAACACCTACTTGCTCTGCTCATCAATAGTGTTTGCCCGCTTGCCATTTCGCTTTTTTATCCCTCCTCTATTGCTCTCCAACACCTGCCCTCCCGTATTCAATCACTGTCTCTGGCCCCTTGCATTATCGCCGTGCCCCACTTTGCTCTTCTTCGCATGCCCATGCCTCGCTTCATCACTGCCGCCTTGACCCCTTGCCATTGGGTCCCTGCCCTCTTTACTCCTAACATCTACCCCGCTCTGCTCATCACTTACCGTTTTTTATTGCCCATTGCCATAACCCTGCCTCTCTTAGCTCTCTAACGCCTGCCTTATGTAGTAGCTGGGTCGTCCGATACTCGCTGTGCCAGTTATCTCTAGGGGGCAGGGCCTAGCTTGAATACTCTAACGCCTATCCTGCTTGCTCATCACTGCCTTCTTCCCCTTGCCATTATCTCTGCAGTCCTTATCTCACGAACGCCTATCCGGGTCTGCTCATCATTGCCGTCTGCCCCTTCCATTGTCCCTACCCTCTTTGCTCCGCTCTATCGCGAGCCTGCTTGTCATCATTGCCGTGTATTGCATCTGCCATTATCGTGCCGTTCTTACTCCATAACGCCTACATGCTCTGCACCCATCCCTGTGTCTTACCCTTTGCCATTGTCCCGCGGCCTGACTAGGGTTTTACTCCCTAGGACACCTGTACCCTGCTCTGCTACAGCACTGTTGTCGTGACCTGTGCCATGCTATCCTTGGCCTCTCTGTGCTCTGCCAACAGTGCCCTCCATATCATCACTGCAGTTTGCCCCTTGCCATTGTCCCTGCGCCTTTGACTCTCCTATAGAATGCCTGCCTGAGTTCATTCACTGGGCCGTCTTGCCCGGTCTTTAGCCATTGTCCCTGCGCCTCTTTAATCCGGCAACACCTACGCGGACTTCTGTCATCACTGTCTCTTGCCCCTTGCCCATGGGTCCCAGACCCTATGTGCTTCTTCTAACGACTGATCCTGCCTTGGCCCCTCATGGACTACCCCCCCCCCGTTTGCCCCCTTGCAGGTCCCTGCACCTCTTGTTGCACTCTCTATCGCATGCCCTGCTTGTTCAGTCAGTTCCTGTCTTTTGGCCCATGCCCAGTTATCCCTGCGTGCACCTCTTTACACCTCCCTAACACCTACCCTGCTTGCCTCATCACTTACGATTGCCCGTGCCATTAACCATTGCCTCTCTTCGCTTTCTAAACCGCCTTGCTTTGTTATTCATCATGCGTCCTGCCCCTTGCCATTATATTGCCCTCCTTACTCGCCTAACCGCCGATCCTGCATTTGCTCATCACCGCATCTCCCCCTGCCATTATCTCTGCTATCCTTAATCCCGAAAGCCTATCCGGGTTGTATCATTGCCGTCTTTCTTGCCCGATGCCATGGCCCTTACCCCGGCTTTGTCTCTATCGAATGCCCTGCCGCTTTGTTATCACGCCGTCTTTCCTCCTGCCATGTATCCATGCCCCTTCCGTACTCTACCGTAACGAATGCATGCTCTGCACATCACTGTCGTCTTTCCCCTGCCATTTTCCCGTGCCCCGCTGTGTGCTCTATGAACGCCTGCCCGCTCTGATAATCCACTGTCGTTCTGCCCCTTGCCATATCCCTGCCTGTTTGTCTTTCCAAAACTTGCCCTCGCTCCCCCTTATGTCATCAATGCAGTCTCTGCCCCTTGCATTGTCCCTGCCCCCTCTTTAAATCCCTACACCTACCCTTGCTTGCTCATCACAGTTGTCTTGCACCTTGCCAGTATACCGTCTACTTCTGCTATCACCAACACTGCCTCCCTTATTCATAAAGTTCGTCTTGCCCCTTTGCCATATCATGCCCACCTCACTATGCTATCTATGATGCTCTTCGCCTCGGTTCATCACTGAAGTATTGCCCCTTTGACATGGTCTCCTGCCCTCTTACTCCCTAACACCTACCGCTATGCTCATCACTTACGTATTGCCCTTGCCAAGAAACCCGCCTCTCTTTGCATCTCTAACGCATGCCCTTATGATTCACCACTGTCGTCTGCCCCCTCTTTGCAATTATCTCTGCCCCTTCCTTACTCCCTAACGGCCTATCCTGCTTTGATCATCACTTGCCATCTTTCCCCCCTTTGCCATTGATCTCTGCCTACCTTACTCCCGAAACGCAATCCTGCTCTGCTCATCTCAGTCTTGGCACCGTGCCATTGTCCTGCCCACTACTTGCCTCTATCGAATTGCCCTGCACTGTCATCATTGACGTATTTTATGCATTTGCCCTTATCCCCTGCCCACGTTCCTGCTCACTTCGTCTTTCCCCTTGCCATTTTCCCTGCCCTCTGTGCTCTCTAACGCTGCCCTGCTCTGCCTATCACTGTCGTCTTGCCCTTGCCATTATCCCTGCCTCTGTTTGCTCTCCAACACTTGCCCTCCCTTATTCATCATTGCCGTCTTGCCCCTTGCCATTGTTCCCTGCCCTCTTTACTCCCTAACACCTACCTTGCTCTGCTCATCACAGTTTGTCTTGCCCCTTGCCATTATCCCTTCCTCTCTTTGCTCTCCAACACCTGCCCTCCCTTATTCATCACTGTCGTCTTGCCCCTTGCCATTATCCCTGCCCCTCTTTGCTCTCTATCGCATGCCCTGCCTCGTTCATCACTGCCGTCTTGCCCCTTGCCATTGTCCCTGCCCTCTTTACTCCCTAACACCTACCCCGCTCTGCTCATCACTTACGTATTGCCCCTTGCCATTAACCCTGCCTCTCTTTGCTCTCTAACGCCTGCCCTTTCTTATTCATCACTGTCGTCCTGCCCCTTGCCATTATCTCTGCCCCTCCTTACTCCCTAACGCCTATCCTGCTTTGCTCATCACTGCCATCTTTCCCCTTGCCATTATCTCTGCCTCTCCTTACTCCCGAACGCCTATCCTGCTCTGCTCATCACTGCCGTCTTGCCCCTTGCCATTGTCCCTGCCCCTCTTTGCTCTCTATCGAATGCCCTGCCTTGTTCATCATTGCCGTCTTGCCTCTTGCCATTATCCCTGCCCCTTCTTACTCCCTAACGCCTACCCTGCTCTGCACATCACTGTCGTCTTTCCCCTTGCCATTTTCCCTGCCCCTCTGTGCTCTCTAACGCCTGCCCTGCTCTGCTCATCACTGTCGTCTTGCCCCTTGCCATTATCCCTGCCTCTGTTTGCTCTCCAACACTTGCCCTCCCTTATTCATCATTGCCGTCTTGCCCCTTGCCATTGTCCCTGCCCTCTTTACTCCCTAACACCTACCTTGCTCTGCTCATCACAGTTGTCTTGCCCCTTGCCATTATCCCTTCCTCTCTTTGCTCTCCAACACCTGCCCTCCCTTATTCATCACTGTCGTCTTGCCCCTTGCCATTATCCCTGCCCCTCTTTGCTCTCTATCGCATGCCCTGCCTCGTTCATCACTGCCGTCTTGCCCCTTGCCATTGTCCCTGCCCTCTTTACTCCCTAACACCTACCCCGCTCTGCTCATCACTTACGTATTGCCCCTTGCCATTAACCCTGCCTCTCTTTGCTCTCTAACGCCTGCCCTTTCTTATTCATCACTGTCGTCCTGCCCCTTGCCATTATCTCTGCCCCTCCTTACTCCCTAACGCCTATCCTGCTTTGCTCATCACTGCCATCTTTCCCCTTGCCATTATCTCTGCCTCTCCTTACTCCCGAACGCCTATCCTGCTCTGCTCATCACTGCCGTCTTGCCCCTTGCCATTGTCCCTGCCCCTCTTTGCTCTCTATCGAATGCCCTGCCTTGTTCATCATTGCCGTCTTGCCTTTTGCCATTATCCCTGCCCCTTCTTACTCCCTAACGCCTACCCTGCTCTGCTCATCACTGCCGTCCTGCCCCTTGCCATTGTCCCTGCCTCTCTGTGCTCTCTAACGCCTGCCCTGCTCTGCTCATCACTGTCGTCTTGCCCCTTGCCATTATCCCTGCCTCTCTTTGCTCTCCAACACCTGCCCTCCCTTGTTCATCACCGTCGTCCTGCCCTTGCGATTATCCCTGCCCCTCCTTACTCCCTAACACCTACCCTGCTCTGCTCATCACTGTCGTCTTTTTTCCCTTGCCATTATCCCTGCCCTTCTTTGCTCTCTAACGCCTGCCCTCCCTTGTTCATCATTGTAGTCCTGCTCCTTGCTATTATCCCTGCCTCTCTTTGCTCTCTATTGCATGCCCTGCCTTGTTCATCACTGCCGTCTTGCCTCTTGCCATTATCCTCGTCCCTCCTTACTCCCTAACACCTACCCTGCTCTGCTCATCACTGTCGTCTTGCCCCTTGCCATTATACCAGCCCCTCCTTACTCCCTAACACCTACCCTGCTCTGCTCATCACTGTCGTCTTACCCCTTGCCATTATCCGTGCCCCTTTTTGCTCTCTATCGCATGCCCTGCTCTGCTCATCACTGTCGTTCTGCCCCTCGCCATTATCCCTGCCCCTTTTTGCTCTCTAACGCCTGCCCTCCCTTGTTCATCACTGTCGCCATGCCCCTTGCCATTATCCCTGCCTCTCTTTGCTCTCTAACGCCTGCCCTGCTCTGCATGACTTTTAGGGCAAGAGGATGGATGGAAATGCTACAGCTGAAGATTGAAGATTGCTTCCATGAAGGAACTATAAATGCCGAAGATGGAAATATATAATAGAATCAGCGAAGATATATAGATATATAGATATATAGATGTATAGCTTTGCTTGGACGTTTCTACTTAGCGGATATATGGGCGTATGTCTTCATGAGTAGACAAATGGATAGCTGCCTGCAGGCTGCCTATATACTTGTACTTGAACTTAATTAGCTACATGGCTCCAGCCAGCAATTTGGCTGCTCGTCGTCTTTTGCTCGCTGTCTATCTATGGTTAATGGATATAGAGGAAATATATGGGATGTAGCGGATGTACATGTGTAAGGACGCTTACATAGATATATAGGTAGATCAATACGTTAATGGATGCATACGGTAGTTTATTATGTATGTAATCTATCTTCTCGAATCCTGATGTAATTGAGAAATGCTCCTGGAAAATATTCTTGAAAATGTGACCTCTCCAACCACCGTGCCCAAACCGCCCATAGCGAAGTACAGGCGAAAAGTCTTAGAAGGCCGAACATTTCGCCTCATTACCATGCACAAGCCGCCGTCATTAAAGGACTATGACTAATCGCGGACCCCGCGTGCGTTCCGCGTGCATTCCGCTGCGCTCGTACGCATTTAGCGATCTGTCGACTTCCCCGAGTGATCATTGATTGGGTGGTTTGAAGGTTGGGTTGGTGAGTAGGCAGGCCGCAAAGTGGATGATTTATTAGGTGGTTGGAACGATGATTTTATGCAACACCATGCATGTGATCTCCCTCCCAACTGTGCACCTTTACCCCACGTCCTCACACCACCCACTAGACTCCCTGGAATCTGTCCCCCACCTCAAACTGCTTATGGGAAGGAATGCGAGATCGATGGAGGTCATGGCTGCGAGCTTCGGAACTTCCAAACTGTCTAAGCGTTTGGAGTGTACCCGTTGAACTCGCTTGCCCACACGCTACCCATAGGATCTACAGCAACAGACGAAGGGATATGCATCGAATTTCCGTGACGCTGAAATATGAACCGACACAAACAATATGCGGTTTCAATTAATCCTCTCGCACGACTGAGCTGCGAGCTGGAAATACGCAGGGAAAATCGAGCTGGCTTATCCGTCAGCTGGCGTGATGGACAGCCTGAATCTAGGATCGTTGAGTAAAACCAGAGGGAGTAAAACTGTGGCTCCTTCCTGACCGGGGACTCCGGAAAAACCCTACGCACTTAATGTTATTGCGGAGAAGACTCCTCCTATTTTACGCAATGGCAGCAAGTCGCAAATACTGCACTGCTTCTATCGAACCTAGCATGAGGCAATTCCACGCGCACATGGTAGACAGGGAGCACCGCGGGTTGCCATACCAACGGTACACAGATTCATTTTGGTCGCAGCGACAGGTAGTAACACTGGTGGCTGCTTATGCCAAATACATGAGTGGGCATATGTCAAAGCTTCATTAACGCGCACCTCATTTGTTGTGAGCGGAAGCTTGGTGTTACTCCACGTGAGGAGAGCACTGAGTTTGTAATCCCCCATCAAGGAGAGCTTGGGCATGATTGCAATTATGCAAGAGTGAAGACCGTCAACTGAGCTACTCCAAATGGCTTATGGAATCGAATACAATATCATATCCTGCAGGTAACATATATACCGTACATATCCGGCCTCGATGTTCGCAATTGTGCCTCCTGTCAAGAAACGGCCAGTAAGGCTCCGTACAATTGTGGAAGACGGGCAGACGCAGACGCAGGCCTTTATGGATCAAATCCGGATAAAGTCCCTATCCTTTTTGACACGGCGGACGCACATCTGAAACAAGGGTATCAATAAGGATTTGTATATCCTTATAGATACCTTAGGTAAGGATATGTTCACAATTGTGGGAGACGGGCAGGCGCTGATGGGCAGGTTGTACGGCTGGGGGTTAGCGGGAAGTTAGCTGGAGGGGGAGTTGAAGTTGAAGCCCAAGGTTCGAGTTCAAGCGCAAGTTCAAGCGAGAAGCTTAGGGCCTCTTACAGCTCATCCTGCAAAAGAAAGACATATTCGGACTCAATGCTCTCAATTTTGGGAGACGGGCAGACGCGTTTGCAGACGGTCCCCAACTCCCTCCTGGCCTCCTCAATAACGAAGAGGGTTGTGCCGTACGGCCGCGTACGGTTACGCGGTTGCACGGCAACTTGTGACTAGCGCAACTGTCCGTTTCAACTTCGCCAGCGTGTCACTCTTATCCACTCACTTATCCAGATATCAGGTATAGTCAATCTTATCCACTCGCCGCATATAGACTCGCATCTCGACAAATATAGTAAATCCTATCCACTCGCCGCTTGCAAAATCACGAAAAGACGGTGAAGTTCTAAGAGCCTCTCCCAGGCGACACGGAAAAATGCTTTAGCAGTCACCGGCAGGGAGTTTCGAAAGTAGTGGAGAAAGTAGCTACTCGTAGCCGAATAGAGCTACAAACATTAAATAACTTTCGGAAAGAATCTTGACCGCTGCGATGTTTGGGGGCGGAGGTGGTCGGAATCGTTCAAACGCCTGGACAGATGGACGGAGAGGCGGACAGAAAGCGGACAGATGGAGAGACGGCGGAGAGAGGCACGGGCGCCAGGTGGGGGAGGAGCCAAGGGGGTAGGCGGGTGTTGGAGACACCGAGTGGGAGGGCGTTTCTCGAGGATGCGTCAACATAGAAGGTGGAGCGGCCGAGGGAGCTCGCGCACAGAGGGCCGGTATCTATGCTATCTAATCTATCATCTATCTATCTAATCTGTCTATCTATCGCTTTATCTATCTATCTATCTATCTATCTATCTATCTATCTATTCTATCGATCCTCTCTATCTATCTATCTATCTATTCCTACTATCTATCCTATCTATCTATCCTATCTTCACTAGTCTGTCTATCGGTATCTATCTATCTATCTATCTATCATCTCTATCTATCTTACCTACCTATCTAGCTACATTATCTATCGATCTATCTATCTATCTATCTATCTTCTCATCTATCTTCTCTCTATCTATCTATCTATCTATCTATCTATCTAATCTATCTATCTATCTATCTATTAATCTATCTATCTATCTATCTACATCTATCTATCTATCTATCTATCTCTCTATCGATCTATACTATCTATCTACTGGTCTATAACTATCTATCTATCATCTGTCTATCTATCTTGAATCTATCTATCTATCTATCTATCTATTCTACTATCGTATGGTATCTCTCTATCTATGTTATCTATCTATCTATCTATCTATTTATCATATCTATCTACCATCTATCTATCTATCTATCTATTCTATCTATCTAGCTATCGATGCTTCATCTATCTATCTATCGATCTATCATCTATCTTCTATCTATCCCCCTTGTATATCTACTATCTATCTCTCTATCTATCTTATCTATCTACTAGCTATCTCTATCTATTTATCTATCTTCTATGTTATCGATCTAATCTCTCTATCTAATCTATCGGTATCTACTATCTTCTATCCTATCTATCTATCATCTATCTTCTATCTATCTATGTATCTATCTATCTAGCTATCATATTATCTCTATCTATCCTATCTATCTATCTATCTATCTATCTATCTATCTAGATATCTATCTATCTATCTTCTATCTATCGTCTATCTTCTTATCTATCTATCTATCTACTATCTATCGATCGTCTATCTATCTATCTACTCTATCTATCATCTATCTATTCATCTATCGATTAGCGTATCTACTATCTAATCTATCTATCTATCTATCTATCTATCTATCTATCTATCATCTATCTTCTCTATCTTATACTATCTATCTATCTAATCTATCTATCTATCGTATACTATCTGTCTATCTATCTATCTATCTACTCTGTCATATCTTCTATGCTATCTGTCTATCTATCTATCTTCATCTATCTATCTATCTATCTATCTATCTCTGTTATCATCTATCTAATTTTCTAACTATCTAAGCGTATCCTACTGTATCTATCTCTCTACTATCTATCTATCTATCTATCTATCTAGCTATCTATCTATCTTATCTATCGATCTAGATCTATCTATCTCTCTATCTATCTATAGTATCTATCTATCTATCCTATCCTATCTATCTATCATCTATCCTATCTCCTCTATCCTATCTATGTATCTATCTACTATGTACTAATCGTATCATCTATCCTATCGTATTCTATCTATCTATCTATCTATCTATCTATCTATCATCTATCTATCGACTATCTATATAGCTATGTATTCTATATCTATCTATCTATCTATCTCTCTATCTGTCTATCTCGCTATCTATGTATCTATCTATGTATCTATCTGATTTCTATCTTCTATCTATAATATCTATCTTCTATCTATTTATGTAATATCTAGCTATCTTATCTATCTATCTATCTATCTATCTATCTGTCGTCTGTCTCTAATCTATATTATATGTATCTACTCTATCTATCTATTTCATCTATATCTACTATCCTATCTATCTATCTATCGTATCTCTGTATCTAGCTTATCTAATTATCTATCTATCTATGTATCTATCTATCTATCTTCTATCTATCTATCTATGTAGCGATAGATCTATGTATCTATGCTATCTATCTATCTATATATCTAATCTATCTATCTAATCTAGTATCTATCTATCTATCTATCTATCTTCTATCTATCTATCTAGCTATCTATGTATCTATCTATCTATGTAATCTATCTATCTAACTATCCTAGCTATCTATCTATCTATCTATCTATCTATCTATCGTATCTATCTATCTATGTATCTATCTATCTATCTATCTATCTATCTATCTATCTATCTATCTATCTATGTATCTATCTATCTATGTATCTATCTATCTATCTATCTATCTATCTATCTATCTATCTATCTATCTATCTATCTATCTATCTATCTATGTATCTATCTATCTATCTATCTATCTATCTATCTATCTATCTATCTATCTATCTATCTATCTATCTATCTATCTATCTATCTATCTTCCTATCTATCTATCTATCTACTATCTATCTATCGATCTATCATCTAGCTATCTATCTATCTATCTATCTATCTTCTATCTATTAGCTATCTACTATCTATCTAATCTATCGAATCTATCTAAATCATATCTATGCTATCTATCTAGTCTATCTTCTATCTATGTATCGTATCATCTCTGTATCTATCTATGTTCTAATCTATCTATCTATCTAATCTTCTACTATCTACTGTATCAATATATCATCTTATCTATCTATCTATCTATCTATCTATCCTATTTTTTCCCATTCTATCTATCTATCCTATAAAGATTGAATTCGTCCCGCCCGACGACCCCGGACCGACCGTGTCACGGGTTCAGGGCTAACTGGACCAATGGTTCCGCTTACCTGGCAAAGCATTTCCTGCTGGTCTGGCACATTTACACCTCAACCGTTCGATTGCTGATCTGGCACATCCACAACCCTCGATTTCCAACGCTCTTCACCTCCCCCAGACGAGTTAAAAACCCGCATCTTTCACCTCGTTCCACCTTGCGACAGCGCCAAGCGCGCTCTTCGCGCTCCGCGATCTGACAATGCCTTAGCCCACACCCCAATGGGAGCTGTGCCACCTCACCCAAGCATGTTTGTCTTCAACTTTTTTCTCCATTCCCGGATTTGCACGCGCACTTCTACTGTCCACCAACTTCGATATGAGCTTTTGCTTAACCACCTAACCTTGCTGTTGTCCCCGTTACAACACTCTCTTCTCCTTCCCCTGCTCGCTCGCTGACTGCTTTTCCATCGCATGATCCCCAGCTCCTCGCTAAATCGTTCAATCTACACAAGCATGGACCAGCCCTGGGAACCTCAAATCAGCGACAGGCAGATGTTAGAGACCAGTTTTGGCCAAACTACCTCAGTCGCTTATGAGCGCTCACTCAGAAGCTATTTTCCCACAAGTATTACGACTGCTGCCGTTGAATTGAATGCTTGACGCCCTTTTTTCACTTGCAACAGGGACAAAGCTCTGACAGGGCGCGCTTAAGGGCCAACATGCTTTGCACTGGGCGGGAATGCGTGCCCTTCTACTCCCTGCCGGCATCAATGCCTAACAATTTCGCGCTGCATGCAGATTGTTCTCGGACCTCTCACTGACAGCTGCTCCCTGCTTTCCCCCCCTAGCCTTCAATTCCAGCGAGGGCATAGCTGATATCTGATGGGCATCGCATGTATTCCTGCAGCGATGTGTCTGCTTTGTACCAAACGAGCGACTCTTTGGTTCATGAGTTTGCGGGGTGGGAAGGGTCCGCTCGCGCAATGCTATGCCCAACATGCTCCCTGGATGCTTTTTCCCCTTGCCCTCTAACTTCGGCCAAACCTGAAAGGCATCGCATTGATTCCTACAACGCTGTGTCCGTTTCCCAGGAATCAAGCTGCTCTTGGGGGGGGGGGGGGGGGGGGGGGGGGGGGGGGGGGGGGGGGGGGGGGGGGGGGCATACATGCATGGTGGTGGTTGGTAATGGTGTTGCATGTACATTTGTGTTGTGGCCATCTGCCACTCAACTGTCAGTGTGATGGTGATGATCATGGAAACAGTGCACGATGACAAGCCACCTAATGTGAATGGGGATGGAAAATGAGTGGGTGGGTGACCCTCCAAAAGTCATTTCATTGGGGGTCGTGGGGAGGGAGGAGGCCCCCGGAGGAGGCGTGCCGTCGGTACGACGGGCACACCGCCCTAGTAGATTTGAAGGACAGCGGCCCTATGGAAATCCACCCTTAGCCCACCGTACGCACCTAAAACCCGTACGCCGTACGGTTTGGGGGAAATCTGTACGCCGTACGGTGCGTACGGTTGGCTGTTCCTAGGTAATCTAACCACTGGACCTACACCTATAGTTGAATCCGGCAGGCATCGAACCTGCGATCACAAACACAGCCCAGGCCTTGTACCTTCCTGATATTTTTTATTGCAATTCTGGACTTGACTATGCTCTGAAATCGACGGAAGCATTTTAAGGTGCTCATAGCGCGTGCCCTTGATTGTTCTTTAGCTCTTTTAGCTCAGCCCTCTTCTCTTGTGTTTGTTGGGTTTGTTGCTCTGTATTGCCTGCCTCAGCATCCCTCCCCTTAACGCTCCCCTTTCCGCTCTTCTTTCCGCCTCTAGTTGATTTCCTTTTTTTTGACTTGAACTAGTTTGTTTTCAGGTTTGTGGTGGTGCCTTCAAAACCCTCGTGCTTCAGAGTTATAAAATTGGATGATCGGCAGGCTGTGCTGCTGTTCTGTCTCGGCAGTGATTTGCTGAGTTTATGTAACAAACCCTCTCTCTATCATAGAAAGTTTCTTCAAAGGTCAATGGTTGGAGAGTTACAGCAAAACCATACGCAATCAAAATCCTTAAACCCGTACGCAACAGTACGGGAACGCGTACGCGTATATAAAACCGTACGCCACAACCCTGCCCGGGACCCTGGGGGGTCCAGAGGGGGCTAAAGCGACAACGTGCCTGCACCCTTGTAATACAAACTGTACGTGCCTGCACCCGTTTAACCAAACCTGTACGTACAGGTTTAATTTATAGTGAAACCTAGCGTCTCGTACAAGTTGCGTACAGGTTTGAAGCCTGGACGTAAACCTGGACATAAACTTGGACCCCTATATATAGGTTGGAATTATACCCCCTCGGCAGGCTCTCGGGCGAATCAGGCTAACTCCCTTGTACCTTAAATGGCACAGCTTCAGTACTCCACAAGTTGCAGTGTGGTTGCAGCCCTCCCTCGGTGTTTTGCTATATTTTTACTCAGAACTCGAAATGGCATTATGAGACCACCATTGAGATTGTGTAGATTAGGGCAGTCCATTGGCACCACATAAGACTATAAGACCCAGGGTGGGTGAATGGGTGGATAATGTGGGTGGGTATGGGTAGTAACTTTGTGGTCAAGAATGCTACAACATCCATCGATTCAATTTAATTCAAATAAATCAGATTCAATTAATATGTATACAATACAAATCAATAACATGCATTCAATCCACGTAAATACAAATCAATTTGATTAAATTAAAGTAAAGTAAATTAAATTAAAATAATTTCAAATAAATCAAAATAAATCAAAATAAATCAAAATAAATCAAATTGTCTCATACATCTTATCCGCATCTTATTAAATTAAATTTAAATTTATCAAAATTAAATCAATTCAAAACCCTGATAATTTCATTCCAGACGCGCCTCAAGGCGCCCTTAGTTGGGAATTCTGGGAATTCTGGGGCATTATGTGAGCCATAGTTAGTCATTTGGGGTTCATCACTTTTGAGGGGCCTGGTTGCCTGGTAAGGCGTTAAGGTGCGTACGGACTCGGTCGCCCCCTCAGGGCCTGGTCGCAACCGCCAATATATAGAATGCATGGAGACCTCGACAGTGCCAATGGACTCGCCTCACCGATTATATTCGATCTGTCGATGTTCGAAGTGAAACGGTTGGCAGGAACCTGCCAATGCTTTTCATTTCATGATTGGTTCACGGCTCGAGCAAAATTACAATTACTCGCATCGTGGAAGTCGCAATTCTAGTCTATCCTCCCGGTGCACAAAAAATGCGATCGTCGGAATGGACAATCCCGAACTGCTGTACAACTTGAACATAGACAACTGCCCAATGTCGAACAGACATCCGAAAATGGCCCGTCGCAGTAGTCGAGCTACGTGCAATCACGGCTACCTCACACGTCTGCACGTCTGGTGAAGCATTCACCAACAGGGAGGGACACACAGGAACCATCATCAGACAGACGAATAACAACCACGTACCCCTCCTATTATCCTAGATGCATGCATGGACTAAAATCCCAACAGTTACAAATGTACACATACCACGATGCCACACCATGCCACCCACCAGTGTCTTTCCGTAGCACCAGCTTTTGGCGTGCTACCAGCACCTTTTCGGGGCCTAAATAAAAGGCAACCCCCAAAGACTCGCAGCACCCCCAAACAATTAGGCACATAATGTAGCACTTGTGCGGACTTGTGCTTTATATAATATGGAGCACTTCAAGACAACCCTGCCCTGTAAACCATGTGTGCATATAGGTTACAGTCCAAGGGGTGGCCAATTAGGCTGAAGGAACTTACCCAACCTAAACAAGTCCTATGTACGTCGCAAGCGACGCGGAAAATTGGCGGAGTGCGTTGGCAACGGAACGAAAGGTGGCAACGATGGAGCTGACCGAAGCGAGTTAGTCACGCGACCGTTGGCTGACGTGTCGGGCTTCAAGTTTTTCGGTCAAACGGACAAATGGGTAGACATGGGGGCTCCCACCCCCTTGAAGATGGGGGCTCCGCCAAAAACAAGATAATTATTTACTTCTATGAGGGTTATACCCACTACTACTATTATTATTATTATTATTATTATTATTATTATTATTATTATTATTATTATTATTATTATTATTATTACTAGTA
Source organism: Chlamydomonas sp. ICE-L (assembly GCA_013435795.1). Lineage (NCBI taxonomy): Eukaryota > Viridiplantae > Chlorophyta > Chlorophyceae > Chlamydomonadales > Chlamydomonadaceae > Chlamydomonas > Chlamydomonas sp. ICE-L. Next base: position 300,624 of record JACBWV010000045.1, on the reverse strand, counting down.
CATTGCCCGTGTGGCCAGAGGCCACCCCCCACCCCACCCACCCAGGGCCTGGTTCCTGTTCTGGCCTGGGTTACATAATGCAGGGTACTTCAAAGCGCGCGCTTTTGCGCTTTTGAGCGCTGATTTTTGACACCCTTGCGCGCTATAGCGCAGATTTTTGCAACCCCTGTGCGCTTAGCGCGCTGTCTTTTTGAACACCAGTGCGCTTTCCTCTTTTCAGTCTCTCACAGAAAGCGCTGAAACCGCCGTCCCCCTGTGCGCTTTCTCAATTTTTGAGTGACTGTCACTGACTCATTGAGTGACTGACTGAGTGACTCAAGGGGTGGGATTCAAATAGTGTGACAGGCAGCCATCCTGACTAGGTAGCACTGTAGCAGCACGCGGCGAACCGTCGACCGTGCAATTTGAATGCTAACGGAAACAACCGTATTCTGGAGTTTTAAATCGAACACCCGGCAGAGTGCGGTTACTTCAAAATCCTATCTCTGGGCTTATTCAACGCTTCCGTTCCTCGCCCCTGCTCATCTGCTGCTCATCTGTTGCCATTTCGTCACAGCTAACTGCTCAAGTCTGATAGGCTCCTTCTAACCCACCACACGTAAGTTCGATTGCGTCTGAATCGACGAGTCGAGTACTCTTTCGGCTTGTTGAGTTGTGACCTGCCGAATTCCTGGAAACGCGCTGACATCAAGTGTCTAAACGTTTCCTTTCCCCCTTGTGCAGTCCTTGTCCTCGACTCCTCGTCGCCCAGTCGCCTAGTCGGAGTCCTCGTTCCTCACTTCTCCTCCGCCACCTCCTTTTCACTCTCCTCCTCCTGCTCCTCCTCTCTCTCTTCCTTTCCACCTCCTCCTTCCTGCTCTACTCGCCTGTCGCCTCTGCTGCTCGCATCTGCTCGCCTCTGCTGCTCTCCTAGTCACCCCTACCGCTCTCCTAGTCGCCCCTACTGCTGCGATGGGCAAGCAGGATGTCCCGACGGAGAAGGCCAAGACCGCTGGGGTCCCGACAGCGAAGACCAAGAACTACTGGGCCACGAGTAAGTTCGATTGCTTGGGTACATAATTTGATCGAGCTGTATCTGTGTGTGTTTGCTCATCGAGTTGCGACCTATGTCCTGGAATCTGCTGGATGCCATCATATCTTCTTGGCTAAATCAACTCCTTCCACTTTGTGCAGCCGGATTCGTTGCCGTTTCTGCGTCCCCGACGAAGCGGAAGGGAACCATTGCGGCTGCACTGGATGCTTCAGCCGGTCCTTCGGCCTTGCGGTGTTCTGTCCCTGCTCCAGGAGACACTCCCACTCTATCCGTGCATGCTTCAGCCGGTCCTTTAATTTGTAACAGGTTTCCACCTCCAATTTGTAACAGGTTTCCACCTCCCCCCCCCCCCCCCCCCCCGCCCCCCCCCCCCCCCACACACACACACACACACACACACAAGAGTCTCTCTGGCACCCCACCAGTTCACCAGCAGTACAAGAAAAGCGCTGGAAAAAAAAGGTTGTGCGCTTAAAGCGCAGTTTTTTTTAGCGCTTTTTTTAGGCTTTTGAAAAGCGCTGCGTTTTTTTGCCTCTGCGCTTATAGTGCAGTTTTTTTTCTCCAGTGCGCTATAGCGCTGGTCAAATTGGCCAATTGAAGTACCCTGACATAATGTGCAACGCCCTTGAACGCACACCCTCCCACCCCTCTTACTCACATGCAGACAGTCAAGATACTTCCCCCTCTGCAAAATATCGAACACATGCCCCCTTCCTTTCCCTACTATAAATATACCCCCCCACCCCCAGCCCCTATGGGGAGCACGCGCGACATTAGGGGTCCGGAAACCTGTCCCCATGTCCAACTTTTTCGCGCGCCTCGATTATTTAAATTTAACCGCACGCATTGCATCGAATGTATCCCTATTGGCACTTCCTAATTGAATTGTAGTACGCACCTACTCTCACTCTCAAGACCCCCCCCCCCCCCCCCCCCCCCCCTCCAACCCGAACCCCCCAACCCAATCATAGTACGGTGCCCGTTTGGCCTTTGGCCACACCGATTTGGGGCTGGTTACATAATGGTTTACACTTGAAGCCCCCCCCTCATTCACACACCACCACCACCAAACCATTAACCGCCCCCTCCCCCCTCCCCTCCCGTTGGCCACACCTGTTTTGGGCTGGGTTGCAAAGAGGTTTTCTCTGCAGTGCATGCAACTTAAAACATTGACGGACACATATCCCTTTTATCTCCCCCCCACCCACCCGACCACCCAACCATGTACCCCCACCCACTAACATACTCTCTTACTCTTCCTGACATATTTCCTGACTCCCCCCCTTATTCCCTTCCCCCACCCAAGCCATCCCACCAGCCCCCACCCTCTCCCAACTCTCATCCCTCCCCTCCCTCATACACGCACCCACCAGCACACACATACTGACATACTCCATATCTGCCTCCCTCCACTTCAGCTGTGGGCTTTGCCATAGCTGAAAGGCATACGGGAAGAAGAGCAACGACAACGTTTGCGCATCATCCGACTCCGCTAAAAGTATCGGACCTGCTTCCCTGCCACCTCAGCTATGATTAGGGCTGTCAAGCTTTATACCGCCCGGTATTTATTTTACTGTGTACCGTACGATATATCGTACGGTACACACGATATATCGTGTTTACCGTACGATACATCGTGTTTGGTCCAAATCGGCTTTGGCTTGGGCTCGCGACTCGGCAGGTCGGCGGTTCGATTCTCGTCAGAAGCACCTGAGTCTGGGTCAGGGAATTTATACCGTACGATATATCACGATATATCGTACGGTAATAGACCACGATATTACCGTGTTTTTCTATCTCCCTCAGTATTGGTCCATTTGACTTGATTTTAAGTGTATGGACGTGTAAACGGTATTTCCTGTTATATCCCCTTGGACGTATACTGATTTCCCCAAAAAAGGGTAGACAAATACCATACGGTATATCACGATATATTGTACGGTAATTGAAAATACCGTACGGTATTGACAGCCCTAGCTATGATCGATAATCGACCCCACTGAAAAAGCTGAACCTGCGCAATCGCAACTGTACATAACTAATGCTTCTTCTTAGCGAGCATGTTATTCAGTTCGGCCGAAGAACAATCCTGTTCACTGCAACTGCTCCCGAAGTCAAGTCGATCTGAGACTTGGAACATCGCTAGGTTCATCCATTCAACTTTGCCGCATGCTCGCTACAGCACAATTCACAGCGACGACATATTTCTCATTGCAGTGGGAAGAAGTTGCAGTCAAGTTGCTGATTTTAGATGTTCAGTCAAGTTAGGGCGAGAATGCTCAGCGAGATTTTTCATTCGGTCAACTTTGATGCGTAATTGCTATGGCACAATGCGGAGCGACATGTTTCTCAATGCAGTGGGAAGAATTTGCAGTCAAGTTTGTGACATGGGATGGATGCGATTCGGACATTTCTGACAGGTCGTCTGACTCACCACGTCACCTCCCGTTGTGCGCAGCGACAGGTCTCTTGACGCAAGGGAAAGGTCTTGCAGAGATGCAGGGGAAAAAGCTTGTAGGAAGACGAACTGCAGCGCTACCGAAATCAGGTGGATGAACTCAGGCGGGAAAAGGAGAAATCGGGCGGAATGCGCAACGGATAGAATACGCAGGAGGCGAAGGTTGCATAAGGCAGCATTCGCAGGAGGCCAAATCAGGCAGAAGTTGAAGCAGGAGGAATTAAAAGCGGGAATTGGCTCGGAGGGAATTGGCTAGGCGGGAAGTCGGATAAGTCGGTTACGCAATGACAACACGACCACAACCACGGCTGCCATGATTTCTTTATATATATATAGATTATTATTATTACTACTACTATCTCGAGATACTGCTATTATTATCCTGAGTCAATCTTATTAAAAAAAAGTAAATAAATAGATAAATAAATAAATTAGTAGATATCTCGAGAAAAACATAATAAATAAATAAATAAATAAATAGATAAATAAATAAATAAATACATAATAAATAAATAAATAAATTGATAAATAAATACATAAATAGTACGCCTTATTACAAGGCGTGAGATTGAGGGGGGGGGGGCAGCCCGTTTTCTTGCACTGGGGCCATACACCAAATTATATTTGTTGTCTCTGCCAAATGATAAGGGATGCCCATTAATATGTTCGTAAGTTCGTTGGATCGGATTTCATTGGGTTGGATACCGGAGTACCGAATGTAAGCACAGGACTGCATACAATCAAAGAGTGTTCACGTCTTGCGGGTACCGTACTGGTCAGAGTTGTCTATATTTTACGCATCATGTATCGATGATTCATGTTGTTATGATCCAACGTACCGGTATTCATTATGTCCGCTATGAATACCGGTACACAAGATTTCTTGGTTGGGAGGATGTCTCTTCTTGATGACCACTAATGATTCTATCGATTCCGAAAAGCTCGTTATACTTGAGCAGCATCTCAGAGGAGTAGTGGTGACAGTCACGGTTGGCAGTGGTTTAGCATGTCCCGCCTTTCCAATGAGAAATTACTATTTATGTAGGGATTTCTCCTCCTTTCTTTTTGAATCCTCTGTGGGCATTGATCAGTATTCGGAGAGCCACCTCCTGCAGTGAGAATCCCTCCGATACCCATCAATTAGGCCTTCCTGCCACGGTTGGGCAAGTCCTTTAGCCTACCCCTGGACTGTACATACATACAGTACACAAATGGGCCCCTGCTCTATTCGCTCACGACCTGAACATTTATTTACACTGGTTCCTTTCCTTAAGAATACCCCTGACACATACCATAAATTGTGTGATATGATATGATGCGCCTACATTAAACACATGTATGCTCAACAGTTCATTTCACACCATGCACGTTCGTTTGGTCGAGGGTTCTGCATCTCCCGCTGACGACCCTAACCGTGCCCACTCTTTTGAAATAGTGGCAACACCATTCGAACTGAATCCGTGGTGAAATCCCTTCCATTCAAAAATGTATACACGTAGTATAATGAGTGTACGTTGTTTACTCATCATACTGTGTGCGTTCCTTTTTATATAGATAATGTTTTGCCTCAAAGGGTGAGACTCCTACTAGTGGGGGGTGGGGGTTATCGGTATGAGTGTGGATGTCTGGGTATGGGTCTATGAGTATGGGTATGAGTATGAGTATATGTAGGGATAGGCAATATGATATCATGTCATCATATAATAATAATAATATAGGGATAGGCAATATAATATCATGTCATCATATAATAATAATATCATGTCATCATATGATATCATACGATGTCGGCGACTAGGTAACTTTGGCCTACGGCATCATATCATATGATAGTAAATCATATGATATTTGTATGATATCAAATGATATCATACTCGTCTTTGGTCAGCATCATATGATTTGCCGGTCCCTAAGTATATGTCTATATGAGTGGCGAAGCCATTCCTACAGCAGTAGGCGCCCATAGGTTGACCGGAGATGCGACCCACTGCCTATCACACCTGCACCACTGCATTGGCATAGATAAGCAAAAATGACCCCAATGTCAATATTCGTGCGCATAGCTAATCACCACCTCCTGACGTACCACTCCCATCGCCACCCCCGCCGCCGCCGCCGCCGCCCTTTGACCTCTTCCTCTTCTTCTTTTTAGCAGCTCCACTCTCCGTCTGGCCACCAGATACAGCTGCGGGTGCAGCAGCAACAGTAGCAGTAGCAGCAGGAACTGTAGTGGCAGGACCATCTCCTGCTACTTTTTGAACCTGCAGAAAATTGCAGAAATCGCAGAAATTTGACCGGACGGAGATGTGATTGTGTGGGGCTGCAGCAGCAACTGTAGCAATAGTAGCAGGAGCTGCAGTGGCAGGACCATCTGCTGCTACTTTTCGAACCTGCAGAAATGTGCAGAAATTTGATAGGACGGAGATGAGATTATATGGGGTATCTGCACAAACAAACCTGGCAATACATAAAGATATCTGCCTACATTAAACTAACCTGGTAGCTTTCCCTAGGATATTTTCCTGGTTTCGTGCAACTAGAATGAATGAATGAATGATATATATCATATGCTTCAGCGGGCTTAAAAAATAAAATGAATAGTATATATTGTAGGATGCAGGGTACTTCCATTGACCAAATTGGCCAGCGCTTTAGCGAACTTGAAACAAAAACAACTGCGCTTTGTAGTGCAAAAAGCGCAAAAATTGCTTGCTGCGCCCACAAGAGGTTGCAAAAAACTGCGCGAAACGCGCAGTAGGCTCAAAAAGGCAGCGCGCCAGCGCGCAAAAGCGCGTGCTTGGAAATACCCCTGGAGCAGAGCTGAGCTGAGCTAAGCTGCCCAACCTTGTATGTTATAGTCCAGGGGTAGGCCAAATAGGCTTAAGGGACTTGCCCAACCATGATAGGAAGGGCTTAAAAAGAAAAAGCATTAGCTGAGATGAAGCAGAGATGAGCTGAGATGAGCTAAGCTGCTCAATCTTACAAACAAGACAGGCAGTAAAAAAGACAAGCGATGATGAGCTGAACCCCAACAAATAGTAAACGATGGGGGCCTGGAATTTGTGCTATGCAGATTATTGAACTCCAATGTAAATGAGATACGTGGTTTGTTTCATGGTTGGCCCCAGTGCAAGCATACGGGCTGGCCCCCTCAACCTCACGCCTCGTAATCAGGCGTACTATTTGTTTAATTTTATTTATCAGGGGGTCACTGCATGCAGCCTACCTTTTTGTTTTTAAGCCCTTCCTATCACAGTTGGTAAAGTCCCTTTAGCTTATTTGGCCCACCCCTGGACTGTAACATACATACATTACTAGAGGGCCACTGTGTGCTGCCTACCTTTTTCTCCGTCGTTTTTTTAGCATCAGGCTGTGGCTTCTTAGCTTTCTTCTTCATGGACATAGGGTTGGGTCCCTGAGGAAACCAAAGAGCAGTAATTGGTTGGTGGGCTGGTGTGTGAGTGAGGGGAAAGGGGGGAGGGGGTTGGTTGGTTGGTTGGTAGGGTGGGCTGGTGGGTTGGTGGGTTGGTGGGCTGGTGTGTTTGGGGGGGGGAGGGGGGGGGCTGGTTGGTTGGATGGATGGTTGGTTGGTTGGTTGGTTGGTTGGTTGGTTGGTTGGTTGGTTGGTTGGTTGGTTGGTTGGTTGGTTGGTTGGTTGGTTGGTTGGTTGGTTGGTTGGTATGTAGGTAGGTTGGTTGGTTGGTTGGTGGGCTGGTGGGTTGGTGAGTAAGTGTTTGTGTGTGTGTGTGTGTGGTGTGTGTGTGTGTGTGTGTGTGTGTGTGTGTGTGTGGTGGTGGGGGGGGGGTGGGGGGGTGGGGGGGTGGGGGGCTTGGTTGGTTGGATGGTGAAATATCTTTCTTCTTCATGGACATGGGGTTGGGTCCCTGAGGTAAACAAAGAGCAGTAGTTGGTTGGTAAGCTGGTGGGCGTGTGTGATGGGTGAGGGGGTTGGTTGGTTGGTTGGTTGGTTGGTTGGTTGGTTGGTTGGTTGGTTGGTTGGTTGGGTGGGTGTGTGGGGTTGTGTTTGTGGCTCGGTGAGGGGGTTGGCTGGTTGGTTGGTTGGTTGGCTGACAGTTGGTTGGTGGGCTGGGTGTGTGGGGTGGGGTGGGGGTGGGGAGGCTGGTGGGCTGGTGGGCTGGTGGGGTGTGTGTGGGAGGGTGAGGGGTCGGTTGTTTGTTTGTTTGGTTGGTTGGCTGGTTGGTTGGTTGGTTGGTGGGCTGGTGGGCGTGTGTGTGTGGGGGGGGTGAAAGTGGGTGGGTGGGTGGGTGGGTGAAGGGGTTGGTTGGTTGGTTGGTTGGTTGGTTGGTTGGTTGGTTGGTTGGTCGGATAGTGAGATTTGGTGAGTGAGTCCGAGAGCCAGTCAGAAAGGTATTTAGTTTGTTGATGATTACTGTTTATTTGTATGATTTATATTTTTATTATTATTTATTTATTGCTTATGATTTAGTCTGAGAGCCAGCCAGATAGGTCTTAAGTTTGTTGATGATTTAGTAAGTTTGGTAAGGCTATTCAGTGCCACCATTATCGTCTGTATCACAATGTTAAGCTAACCCTACCTTTGCAACGTTGTGGGTAGCCAGCTAGGTGTGTAGTTAGTTGATGATTTAGTAAGTTTAGCTATTCAGTGCCACCATTATCGTCTGTATCGCAATGTAAAGTTAACCTTACCTTTGCAACGTTGTGGGTAGCCAGCTAGGTGTGTAGTTAGTTGATGATTTACTTAGTTTGGCTATTCAGTGCCACCATCTTACACTGCATTAGAATCAGGGTACTTCAATTGACCAAATTGGCCAGCGCTTGAGCGCACTTGAAGAAACAAAACTGCGCTTTGTAGTGCAAACACCACACAAAATGCTTGCTGCGCCCACAGGGGGTTGCAAAAAACTGCGCGAAACGCGCAGTGGGGCTCAAAAAGGCAGCGCGCCAGCACGCAAAAGCGCGCGCTTGGAAGTAACGTGATTATAATGTGAAGAGAAACCAACCTTGGCAAAGTTGTTGGTAGCCAGCTTGGTATGTAGTTAGTTGATGATTTAGTTAGTTTAGCTACCGGTATTCAGTGCAAACAGTTTCCTCTGTATTATAATTATAATGTAAAGTGAAAGCTACCTTGGCAAAGTTGCGACGGATGCGAACGCTGGTTGTGAGTTGATGATTTAGTTAGTTTGGCTATTCAGTGCCAACATTTTAATCTGCATTTTAATGTGAAGCGAAACCGACCTTGGCAAAGTTACGACGGAAGCGAACGTTGGTTGTCAGTTTTGGGCGCAGCTGCTCCAGATCCTTGAGAGCGCACTCTCCACTCCTCGCGCTCATGGCCGTTGGCAAAGCCATGCGGGTCATCTTCGACCTGAATTGGTGGGAGAGTGGGAGCGTGGGTGGGTTTGGAGGGTAGAAGTAGTGCGTGAAGTGGATGGGTGGGAGTGGGGCGAGAGTGGGGTGGGTGGGGCAGTGGTGAGAGTGTGAGTTGGTGCGTGAGTGGTAGTGGTGAGTGGTGAAGTGGGTTGGGCGTGAGGTGGTGGCATGTTGGTGAGGAGGTGAGTGGGTGCGGAGTGGGTGGGGTGGCACTGGGTGGGGAGAGTGAGTGGGTCGTGTGGTTGGGTGGGTGAGAGCTGGGTGGTGCAATGCATATGGGTTGTGGGGTAGTGAGGGTGCGTGATTGGGGGTGGGCAAACTGGGTGGGAGGGATTGAGAAGGTGCCATATGGGTGGGTGGTGGGGGGAGCCTGGGGGGTGAAATGAGTGGGTTGATGGGTAGCGTGTGCGAGAGGGTGGGTGGGGTGCAGAGTGTTTGGTGGGCCACGTGGGTGGGAGGTGAGGTTTGGTTTGGTGCTGCTGTGTGCTTGGTGTTTGCGAGCTTGGTTTTGCGATTAATTGTGTTGTGTGGTGGGGTGGAGTCGGTTGCTTCCGTTTTGTGATCGTTGGGTTACCCGGTGTTAGGGCGCGTCCCGGAGGGTGCGTCTGACTGGGTGGGAGGTGGGGTTTGGAGACGTGCGTCGTTCGTGATGGTGCTAGCTTGGGTGGGCTCGTGGTGGGTTGGGTGTGGTATTGTAAGATTGTGGTCGTTCGGTCCCTGTGCTCCTTGCGCGGTTGGTGGGTGGGCCGGTTCTCGGGTTCCTTGTTTGGTGGTGGTGGTGGTTGTGGAAGAGTGGGATGCGTGGTAGTGGCGATGAGTGAGTATGGTGGTGGTAAGGTAGTAGTTTGCGTGCGTTGAGTGGGTGGGTGTGTTGTGAGAGTGGTGCGTAGCGTCGTTGCGTGACGGGGTGCGAGGTTTGGTTGGGGTGGGAGGGTGCGGGGTGCGCGCGGTGTTGTGGTGGTTGGTTGTGAGAGTGGGTGTGTGAGTAGTGCGTATGCGAACGGTTTGGTGGGTGCAGGGTGCGTGGTGGTGGGTGCTGCGTGGGTTGGGGGGTGGGTGTTGTGCCATGGGTTCGTCGTAGGTGCGTGAGATGCCGGTTTGGGTGGGTGGAGAGGGTGCGTCGTGCGTGACAGGTGGGTTGGTAGTTGTGCGCGTGGGTGCGTGATCGGTGCGTGCAGTGAGCATGTATTCGTGGGTGGCCCGGGTGATCGGTGCGTTCGTGGGTGGGTGGGTGTTGTGCGAGTAGGGTGCGTGAGTCGTGCGTGGTGAGCCGGTGTGGTGGGTGGGCGGGTGCGAGGTGCGTGCGTGGGTGGTGGGTGGTTGTTGCGCATAGGTGTGCGTGCTACGGCTTGCTGCGATGAGAGTTTGGGGGTGGGGAGTGGGTCGGTGCGTGCCCAGGGGTGGGATGGTGGTTGTCGCGTGGGTGCTGCGTCGGGTGCGTGCTATCGCGGTTTGTGGGTGGCAGGGTGAGTAGGTCGTTGCGTGGGTGTGTGGGTGGGTTGATGCGCGTGTGGTGCGTCGTCGGGCGTGGGTAGCCAGCCGGTTTGGTGGTGGCGGGTGGTCGTGCCGTGCGTGGTGGTGAGGTGGAGGTTGTCGCGTGGGGGGTGGTGCGTCGGTGGCGTGCCGTCGCGGATTTCGTGGGTGGCGGGGTGCGTGGGTTCGTGCGTTTGTGGGTTGGTGTTTGTGCGCGTGGGGTGCTCGTCGCGTGCCAGGCTGCGCGGTTTGGTTGGGGGCGGTTGCGTCGGTGGCGTGCGTGGTGGGTGGTGGTGTGCGCCGTGGGTGCGTGAGTCGGATGCGTCTAGAGGTGTGGTGGTTGGCGGGTGAGTATGCGGCGTTGGTGGGGGGGTGGGTTTTGAGCGTGAGGGTCTGCGTCGGTGCGTGAATGAGAGTTTGGTGGGATGTGAGGTGAGTAGGTGCGTGCGTGGGTGGGATGGGTGTTTGAAGTGGGTGCGTGAGTAGTGCGTGATGTGAGAGGTTAGTGGGGGGAGGGTGAGTGGGTGCGTGCGTGGGTGGGTGGGTGTATTGTGATAGTGGGGTGCGTATGCATAGGTGCGTGAGTGAGAGGTTTGGTGGGTGGGAGGGTGAGTAGGTGCGTGCGTGGGTGGGTGGGTGGTTGTGAGAGTGGGTGCGTGAGTAGGTGCGTGAGTGAGAGGTTTGGTGGGTGGGAGGTGAGCGGTGCGTGCACATGGGCGGGTGTGGTTGTAGAGTGGTTGCGGGAAGTAGTGCGTGAGTAGAGGTTTGGTTGGGTGGAGGGAGTAGGCGTGCCACAGGTGGGGTGGGGTTGTAGCGTGGGTGCTGAGTCGGGTCGTGCCGTGCAGGGTTGGTGGGATGGTAGCGGGTGCGTCGGTGCGTGACAGGGTGGGTGGGTGTTTGCGAGTGGGTGCGTGCGTACGGTTGCGTAGTGAGGGTTTGGTGGGTTGGCGGTGCGATTTTGGGCGCAGCTGCCTCCAGAATCCCCTTCGAGCTGCACTCTCGCTATCAGCTTTTGGCAAACAATGCTGTCATCTTTGACCTGGGATTGGGGGTCGCGTGGGTGGGGAGAGTGGGTGGGAGGTAGTAGGGCAGAGGGGGTGGGTAATGGGTGAGGGGGTGAGTGGGTGCGTGGGTGGCTGGGTGGGCATGTGTGTGGGAGGGTGAGTAGGTACATGAGTGGGTGGGTGGGTGGGCGCGTGGGTGGGTGGGTGCGTGAGTGGCTGGGTGGGCACGTGTATGGGAGGGTGAGTAGGTGCATGAGTGGGTGAGTGGGTGGGTGGGTGCATAAGTGGGTGCATGAGTGGGTGGGTGGGTGAGTGCCTGGGTGGGTGTTCGCAAGATTTGTTGCGCACATCGACAGTTTTGGGCGCAGCTGCTCCAGATCCTTAAGAGCTGCACTCTCGCGCTCATGCTTTGGCAAAGCCATGCTGTCATCTTCTACCTGAGATTGGTGGGAGAGTGGGAGAGTGAGTGGGAGGGTGAGACGTGCATGAGTGGGTGGGTGGGTGGGCGCTTGGGTGGGAGGGGTGAGAAGGTTCATGAGTTGGTGGGTGGGTGGGCGCGTGGGTGGGTGGTTGAGAAGGTGCATGAGTGGGTGGATGGGTGGGCGCGTGGGTGGGTGGGTGAGAAGGTGCATGAGTGGGTGGGTGGGTGGGCGCGTGGGTGGGTGGGTGAGAAGGTGCATGAGTGGGTGGGTGGGTGGGCGCGTGGGTGGGTGGGGGAGAAGGTGCATGAGTGGGTGGGTGGGTGGGCGCGTGGGTGGGAGGGTGAGAAGGTGCATGATGTTAAGGGAGTACCACAGACCTTCCTTTCGTTTTAGAAAGGGGGTCTTCTCGAACCCCTCAGGGATTTTGTGTCTTTCGAGGTTGGGCTCCTGGTAGTGATTTGGCCATTTGGGTAGGAGGCCAGAAGGGCCTGACCGGGGGGCAGGCTCGAGATTAGAGTCTCATGGTATCGGAAGGTTTGGCAAAACAGGGTCCCACGTAGCAATCGCTACTGGTAGCTGACAAAAAACCTTTGACGTGCACCACGGCCACCACACCATGGCCACCCAACCCACCACAGACCTTCCACCCACCCAGCCCACCCGCCATAGCCACCCCACCTGGTAGCGGAAAAAACATATCTGGAGGACCATACCTCCTTGGCAGTACTGCGTGCCATCACAGATGGAGTCTCCGAGTGCAAGCCGTTCACACTATCACACTAGCAGGACCTTCATCCTTGGCAGTACTGCGTGCCATCACAGATGGAGTCTCCGAGTGTAAGCGGTTAACACTATCACACTATCACACTAGCAGGACCGTACCTCCTTGGCAGTACTGCGTGCCATCTCAGAGGGTGTCTCCAAGTGTAAGCCGTTAACACTATCACACTAGCAGGACCGTACCTCCTTGGCAGTACAGCGTGCCATCTCAGGGGGAGTCTCCGAGTGAAAGCCATTCACACTATCACCCTATCACTTTATCAGGACCGTACATCCTTGGCAGTACTGCGCGCCATCTTAGAGGGCGTCTCAAAGTATAAACCGTTCACACTATCACACTATCACACTAACAGGACCGTACCTCCTTGGCATTACTGCGTGCTATCTCAGGAGGAGTCACCAAGTGTAAGCCGTTCACCCTTTCACCCTATCACTCTATCAGAACCGCACCTCCTTGGCAGTACTGCGTGCCATCTCAGAGGGTGTCTCCAAGTGTAAGCCGTTCACAGTGGCGAAGATAATGGGGGTCCCAGGGATCTGTTGTGTTTGGATGGGTGGCAGGCATTTAGTTGGTTGGGGTGGGGTGGATGGGGGTGGGTGGCGGGGGGCAGGCATTTAGTTGGTTGGGGTGGGGTGGATGGGGGTGGGTGGCGGGGGGCAGGCATTTAGTTGGTTATGGGTGGGGTGGATGGGGGTGGCGGGTGGGGGCGTTTGTGCTTATCTTTGTACAGGTATTGGTGTTTGTGTTTGTGTTGGTGATGACATTGGTGTCTGTGTGGGTGCTTGTTTTGGTGTTAGTGTTGGTGCTGGTGTTGGTATAGATGCATGTCAGGTAAGCGCCTGTCGCATGTCGCATGTCCCCTGTCGCATGTCAGGTGAGCATTTGTCGCATGTTGCATGTCCCCTGTCGCATGTCGCATGTTCCCTGTCGCATGTCGCATGTCAGGTGAGCACCTGTCGCATGTCGCATGTCCCCTGCCGCATGTCAGGTGAGCACCTGCCATATGTTGCATGTCCCCTGCCGCATGTCACATGTCAGGTGAGCGCCTGTCGCATGTCGCACGTCCCCTGTCACATGTCAGGTGAGCACCTGTCACATGTCGCACGTCTCCTGTCACATTTTGCATGATTGTTTCCCGACGACGCGTCGCCAGTGCGTTTCAATTATGTCTTTGCTTGGCAACACATGGGTTTGGTGCTGCCCCCCGACCCCCTCAGGCTCCGCGCTTCGCTCTACGATGGCTGCGATGGCTACGAAATAATCCCATGTCCAGGCTTCAGTAGCCCAAGTAGCTTCTCAACCTAGCCTACAGAAATATAAAATAGAGAACTTGCCCCTTATTCGAGCTGACACCCTAAACCCTAAACCATAAACACACCTTCTGATAGTTTCAACTTACTCCCACCACCACTGCAAGTTTCAACTAACTCCCACCACCACTGCAAGTTTCAACTAAATCCCACCACCACTGCAAGTTTCAACTAACTCCCACCACCACTGCAAGTTTTTTCATCTAACTCCCACCACCACTGCAAGTTTTTTTCAACTAACTCCCACCACCACTGCAAGTGTTTTCGACTAACTCCCACCACCACTGTAAGTTTCAACTTACTCCCACCACCACTGCAAGTTTCAACTAACTCCCACCACCACTGCAAGTTTTTTCATCTAACTCCCACCACCACTGCAAGTGTTTTCAACTAACTTCCACCACCACTGCAAGTTTCAACAAACTCCCACTCTCACCCGCCTCCAGCTTAAACCACCTCATCCCCATTGAAATCCAAGCGCCTCAAACAGCCATGTACCATCACCACGACCCACCACCACCACCTCCCACCACCTCCACCACCACCACCACCACATCCCACCATCACCACCCACCACCACCACCTCCTACTACCACCACTACCTCCCACCACCACCACCACCACCACCACCACCACCACACACCACCACCACCACGCACCACCCACCTTTCCCAAGCTCTGACGGAGTGCCTTGTCTTGAGTTGCTACCCACCAGTGGCCTCCGTTGTCCTTTCCTGCAACAGAGGCAGTTCAAAATTTAAATAATCAATTTTTAAAATTCAAATTGAAAATTTAAAATTCAAATTGAAAATTGCCAAACCTTGCCACTCGAGTGTAGGAGAAGGATCCTTTCTGTTCGTATGCACTGAGGAAGGTTACGGTGGGATTTGTTTCGCAGACCACCACTACAGCTGAGCTCGGACTACTGCTCAACGGAAGCAGGCCGTACTTTTTATTTTTTGTTTATTACATGGTCCTGTTTTTTGTCTATGCAGCGTTGCCTGCGACGCTAAAAATGGCGGAGAGTGATCGCGAGGGAGCGACAGGTGGCAACGGAAGCGAGTTAGTTACGAGGCTGTTGGCTGACGTGTCGGGCGTCATCACGGTCAGATGGATGGATGGATGGTCGGACGGACAAATGGGTAACACTGGGGGCTCCCGCCTCCCAGAAGGGGGGGCTCCGCCAAAAAACAGTGTACAAGTGGACGAGTCCCTTAAGCCTATTTGGCCTACTCCTGGACTGCAACATACATACAGTGTACATGGTCTATCAATAAATTTTAACTATATTGTAGAATTAAATGATCACTGTAGCACGTACTCAGGGCCCCCGTTGGTAATACGATTTTTGGGGGGTCAGTTCATCAGTTTTTTTTTCTTTTCAAGCCCTTCTTACTAAGGTAAGTTCCTTCGGGCAAGTCCCTTAAGCCTATTTGGCCTACCTTTGGACTGTAACATACATACATGGTTGATCAAACTTTAGGCTGCTCACCATCTGCTAGCCGAATAGTCATGGGTAGCAGAACACTTGATGACCACAAATTGATGCCCAAGTCCTCTCACCGTTTTGCTCAGCCAAGCACTCAGCAGGGTGGACCCATGTGGAACTGGGGTACTAGGCTAGTGATTTTATTTTCAGTGATATATTGCATAAACAATTGATGACCACAAATTGATGCCCAAGTCCTCTCACCGTTTTGCTCAGCCAAGCACTCAGCAGGGTGGACCCATGTGGAACTGGGGTACGAGGCTAGTGATTTTATTTTCAGTGATATATTGCATAACAATTGATGACCACAAATTGATGCCCAAGTCCTCTCACCGTTTTGCTCAGCCAAGCACTCAGCAGGATGGACCCACGTGGAACTGGGGTACGAGGCTCGGGATTTTTATTTTCAGTGATATATTGCATAAACAATTGATGACCACAAATTGATACCCACGTCCTCTCACCGTTTTGCTCAGCCAAGCACTGAGCAGGGTGGACCCATGTGAAACTGGGGTACTAGGCTCGGGATTTTTACTTTCAGTGATTTATAGCTACTAGCGATCAGACCCATTGAAGCAATGCGGCTGAATATCTAGAACCACGAATTGATACCTAGACCTTCTCACCGATTGCCTCAGTCAAGCACTCGTGTGCAATTTAGTATTGCGGCTGCATACCTACAACCACACATTGCTGCTCAGATCTTATCACCGATTTGCTCAGTCAAGCACTCATGTGCAATTGAGCAATGCGGCTGAATATCTAGAACTACACATTGATGCCCTGATATTCTCACCGATAACCTCAGTCAAGCAATTGTGTGCGGGCTCCGCCTTGTTTTCATGTCCCCACTTGTGATGGTCAAGCTAGTGGGAGCTTATCATAGCACCACTATGAAATGGAGTAATGCATTGGGTTGTCTAGAAGCACACATTGATGCCCACATCTTGAGATATTATCACCGATTAGCTCAGTCAAGCTCTCGTGTACAATTGAGTAATGCGGCTGAATATCTAGAACCACACATTGATGCCCAGATCTTATCACCGATTTGCTCAGTCAAGCACTCGTGTACAATTGAGTAATGCGGCTGAATATGTAGAACCACACATTGCTGCCCAGATCTTATCACCGATTTGCTCAGTCAAGCACTCGTGAACAATTGAGTAATGCGGCTGAATATCTAGAACCACACATTGCTGCCCAGATCTTATCACCGATTTGCTCAGTCAAGCACTCGTGTACAATTGAGTAATGCGGCTGAATATCTAGAACCACACATTGCTGCCCAGATCTTATCACCGATTTGCTCAGTCAAGCACTCGTGTACAATTGAGTAATGCGGCTGAATATCTAGAACCACACATTGCTGCCCAGATCTTATCACCGATTTGCTCAGTCAAGCACTCGTGTACAATTGAGTAATGCGGCTGAATATCTAGAACCACACATTGCTGCCCAGATCTTATCACCGATTTGCTCAGTCAAGCACTCGTGTACAATTGAGTAATGCGGCTGAATATCTAGAACCACACATTGCTGCCCAGATCTTATCACCGATTTGCTCAGTCAAGCACTCGTGTACAATTGAGTAATGCGGCTGAATATCTAGAACACACATTGCATGCCCAGTCTTACAACCGATTTGCTACAAGCACTCGTGTACAATTTGAGTAATGCTGGGACTGAAATCTAGAACCACACATTGATGCCCAGATCTATCACCGTGCTCAGTCAAGCACTCGTGATACAATTGAGTCATGCTGGCTGATATCAGAAACCACACATTGCATGCCCAGATCTTTCACGATTTGCTCAGTAAAGCACTGGTACAAGGTTAATGCGGCTTGTATATCTAGACCACACATGCTGCCCAGATCTTATCACCGATTTGCTCAGTCAAGCACTCGTGTACAATTGAGTAATGCGGCTGAATATCTAGAACCACACATTGCTGCCCAGATCTTATCACCGATTTGCTCAGTCAAGCACTCGTGTACAATTGAGTAATGCGGCTGAATATCTAGAACCACACATTGCTGCCCAGATCTTATCAACGATTTCCTCAGTCAAGAACTCAGTGTACAAATTGAGTAATGAGGGCATGAATATCTAGAACCACACATTGCTGCCCAGATCTTATCACCGATTTGCTCAGTCAAGCACTCGTGTACAATTGAGTAATGCGGCTGAATATCTAGAACCACACATTGATGCCCAGATCTTATCACCGATTTGCTCAGTCAAGCACTCGTGTACAATTGAGTAATGCGGCTGAATATCTAGAACCACACATTGCTGCCCAGATCTTATCACCGATTTGCTCAGTCAAGCACTCGTGTACCAATTGAGTAATGATGGCTGATTTATCTAGAACCACACATTGATGCCCAGATCTTTATCCCCCGATTTGCTCAGTCCAAGCACTCGTGTACAATTGAGTAATGAGCGAATATCTAGAACACCCATTGCTGGCCAGATCTTATAACCGATTTGCTCAGCAAGCCACCGTGTACAATTGGAGAATGCGGCTCTGAATATCTAGAACCACACATGTGCACAGCATCTTATCACCGATTTGCACGGCAAGCACCGATGTACAATTGGTAAGCGGGCTGAATATTCTAGAACCACACATTGCATTGCTCCCAGATCTGATCACCATTTGGCTCAGTCAAGCACTCATGTGCAATTTGAGCAATGCAGCTGCATATCTAGAACCACAAATTGCTGCCCTGTTATTCTCACCGATTTGCTCAGTCAAGCACTCGTGTACAATTGAGTAATGCGGCTGAATATCTAGAACCACACATTGCTGCCCAGATCTTATCACCGATTTGCTCAGTCAAGCACTCATGTGCAATGAGCACTGCGGGCTGCATATCTAGAACCACAAATTGATGCCCTGTTTATTCATTCCACCCGATTTGCTCAGTCAAGCACTCGTGTACAATTGAGTAATGCGGCTGAATATCTAGAACCACACATTCCTGCCCAGATCTGATCACCGATTTGCTCAGTCAAGCACTCATGTGCAATTGAGTAATGCGGCTGCATATCTAGAACCACAAATTGATGCCCTGTTATTCTCACCGATTTGCTCAGTCAAGCACTCGTGTACAATTGAGTAATGCGGCTGAATATCTAAAACCACACATTGCTGCCCAGATCTTATCACCGATTTGCTCAGTCAAGCACTCATGTGCAATTGAGCAATGCGGCTGCATATCTAGAACCACACATTGATGCCCTGTTATTCTCACCGATTTGCTCAGTCAAGCACTCGTGCGCAATTGAGTCATGCGGCTGAACATCTAGAACCACACATTGCTGCCCAGATCTGCTCCCGATTTGCTCAGCCAAGCACTTGTGTGCAACTGAGTAATGCGGCTGAATATGTAGAACAAACACATTGATGCCCACATCTTGACATGTTATCACCAATATGCTCAGTCAAGCACTCGCGTGCAATTGAGTAATGCGGCTGAATATCTAGAACCACACATTGCTGCCCAGATCTGATCATTGATGTGCTCAACCAACCACTCGTGTGCAATTGAGTAATGCGGCTGCATATCTAGAACCACACATCGATGCCCTGATATTCTCACCGATAACCTCAGTCAAGCACTCGTGTGCGGGCTCGGCCTTGTTTTCATGTCCGCACTTGTGAAGGTCGAGCTTGTGAGAGGCAGTGGCAGCCTCCTTGAACTCAGAGCCTAGGCCTTTCAGCTCTTGTGTAACACACCTAGTCACGTAGAGCTTGCACTTGCATCCCAGCAGGCGCGATATGTGGTTGTCCAGATCCTTCAAGCTGCATTAAAACAGGCGTAAGGTTTTGAAAAAGGTGTTGGGTGGAGTGGGGTGATGGATGCGACAAACCTGGTCACATACAGCTTGCACTTGCATCCCAGCAGGCGCGATATGTGGTTGTCCAGATCCTTCAAGCTGCATTAAAACAGGCGTTAGGTTTTGAAAAAGGTGTTGGGTGGAGTGGGGTGATGGATGTGACACACCTGGCCACGTACAGCTTGCACTTGCATCCCAGCAGGCGCGATATGTGGTTGTCCAGATCCTTCAAGCTGCATTAAAACAGGCGCAGGGTTATGAAAAAGGTGTTGGGTGGAGTGGGGTGATGGCTGTGACACACCTGGCCACATACAGCTTGCACTTGTAATGCAGCAGGCGCGATATGTGGTTTTCCAGGCCCATTTATCATCGGTAGCTGTTGGTAGGCATGATAAAGGTAATGATAACGCCTGGTGGGGCGTGGTGTTAAGGGAGCCCGTCGTACGCGGGTAGGGAGCGGTCTCCTACATCAACTGGACAAGCTACCATCGCGGTTGACGACCTGCAACGCCAAGAGCGACCGAAGGGGGAGTCGAACCCCCGACTCTTCGTTCCTTAGCAATCTGGTCTACCACTAGACCATTGTAATCGCTAAAGAGGCTGGTAGGCATGATATTATAAAGGGGTTAGACAAAGGTATTTGGTTGAGTGATGTGTGGTTGTCCAGGTCCTTTTTTCATTGGTAGCTGTTGGTAGGCATCATATTGTATAGGGATTAGACGCAGGTATTTGGTGGAGTGATGTGCGGTTGTCCAGGTGCTTAAGGCTGCATACAAACAGGCGCTGGGTTTTGAAAAAGGTGTCGGGTGGAGTGGGTGATGGATGTGACACGGCTGGTAACATACACCTTGCACGTGTAACCCAGCAGGCGTGATATGTAGGGACGGGCATATCATATGATGTTGACCAAAGGTGAGTATGATATCATATGATATCATACAAATTACATCATATGATATTGTATATACATGGTGATTTTAGCCTAGTCAGACTGCCGGTATCACATGATGTCATATGATATCATATTGCCGTCCGCTAGAGAAACATGTTTGTCTAGGCAACAGGGTACTACTTCTCGCCAAATTGGTCAGCGCTTAGAGCGCACAAACGTCAAATTGGTCAATTGCAAAAAACGCAAAATCTGCGCGCTGTGCCCACAGGGGGTTGAAAAAACTGCGCAAAACGCGCAGAGGGGCTCAAAAAGGGAGCGCGGCACCGCGCTGCCGAGCGCGCTTAGTAATACCCTGCTAGGCAATTTTCCCCCTTGGTAGGCATGAGATTAATGCAAAGTAATTATAACACCTGGTGGGGCGTGGTATTAAGGGAGCCCTGTCTTACGGCGGTACAGAACGGGCTGCTACCACCTGAAGCCACTAGAACCTGGGCAGTGCTACCACGGCGGTTGACAGCGACCGCGAACACGTAGGGAACACTTAAGCGCACACGTAGGGATTCAACTCTGCACCTTCATGTAATTAACGAGCTCTATTATTGAGCCCTTTGTCGAACGTGATTCAAACAATCAATATATTCAAGTTATTCAAGTTATTCAAGAAGTTCAAGTTATTCAAGATATTCAAGTTCTTCAAGTTATTCAAGTTATTCAAGTTATTCAAGTTATTCAAGTTATTCAAGTTATTCAACTTCTTCAAGTTCTTCAAGTTCTTCAAGTTATTCAAGTTCTTCAAGTTCTTCAAGTTCTTCAAGTTATTCAAGTTCTTCAAGTTCTTCAAGTTCTTCAAGTTCTTCAAGTTATTCAAGTGATTCAAGTTCTTCAAGTTATTCAAGTTCTTCAAGTTATTCAAGTTCTTCAAGTTATCCAAGTTATCCAAGTTATTCAAGTTATTCAAGTTATTCAAGTTATTCAAGTTATTCAAGTTATTCAAGTTCTTCAAGTTCTTCAAGATATTCAAGAAGTTCAAGTTCAAAAATTCAAGTTTTTCAAGATATTCAAGTTCTTCAAGTTATTCCAGAAGTTCAAATTATTCAAGTTATTCAAGACATTCAAGTTATTCAAGATATTCAAGTTATTCAAGACATTCAAGTCGTTCAAAATATTCAAGATACTCATAATATTCAAGAAAGTCAAGATAGTCAAGAAATTCAAGATGTTCATAATATTCAGGGAAGTCAAGATAGTCAAGATAGTCAAGATTTTCAAGATATTTCTAGACTGTCAGGGTGGGTTATGAATCACATACAAAACACAAGCCGAACAAGTCCCACACGCGTCGCAAGGGACGAGGAAAATTGGCGTGGAGTGTTAGCAAGCAGGGCGACTGGTGGCACCAGAATCGAGTGCAGCGGATTGAAAGCAGGGCCAGGGGCCAGCAAGGCCCAGGGTTTAAGACAGGGCCAGGGGCCAGTAAGGCCCAGGGTTTAAGACAGGGCCAGGGGCCAGTAAGGGCTGGGGTTTAAGAAAGGGCCAGGGGCCAGTCAGGGCCAGCGTTACGTGCCGACAGACAGAAAAGCGGACAACAGGGTGACTATGGGGGCTCCAGCCTGGTGGGTGGGTGTGGGTGGTGGTAGTGAGAAATCAATCCAATATTGGTGGAAATCAATCCAATATTGCCTCTTTGGCTATTTTCAATCAGCCTAGGGCTTTGAAAAGTCTGACACATCCTAACTGACTAACTGATTAATTAGGTCTCAGACCCCCTTACCCCACATGCACACACACAAACACGCACACATATGCAACAGACACACACATACAAGCACACCCACACAAACTTACTTTGAGGAGGTTGTTGCGTGGATTAAGTCTCCCCCCACCCACCACCCACCAACCATCCACCACCAACCATCCAGCAGTACAAAATCACTTTGAGGAGGTTGATGCGTGGATTAAGTTTTCCCCCACCCACCACCCACCAACCATCCACCCCCACCCTCACCCACCATCCAGCAGTACAAACTTACTTTGAGGAGGCTGTTGCGTGGATTAAGTTTCCTCCCACCCACCACCCACCACCCACCAACCATCCACCACCACCCACCATCCAGCAGTACAAGCTTACTTTGGGGAGGTTGTTACGTGGATTAAGTTTCCCCCCACCCACCACCCACCATCCAGCAGTACAAATTTACATTGAGGAGGTTATTGCGTGGATTAAGTTTCCCCCCACCCCCCACCCACCAACCATCCACCCCCACCCACCATCCAGCAGTACAAACTTACTTTGAGGAGGTTGTTGCGTGGATGAAGTTACCGTCTAGCAGCACCTGGGAAAGGTGTGGGTTGGAGGTTATGAGACACTCTGATTGTAATCTTGTATGGCTCGTCAGTTGGGCAGTGGAAACCATGTGTTGGTTGCTTGGTTGGGTTGGTTGGTTGGTTGGTTGGTTGGTTGGTTGGTTGGTTGGTTGGTTGGTTGGTTGGTTGGTTGGTTGGTTGGTTGGTTGGTTGGTTGGTTGGTTGGTTGGGTGGGTGGGTGTTTGTTGGAGTTTGTATTGGTTGGTTGGTTGGTTGGTTGGTTGGTTGGGGTTGGTTGGGGTTGGGTGGGTGTTTGTTGGGGTTGGTATTGGTTGGTTGGGCAGTGCAGACTTCTAAATTTGAAGTGTGTCGGCTGTCGTGTGTAACGTGCTTTGTCTTTGTCAGCATGACCAGCTATTGAGACTGAAACTAAAATTGAAATTATGAGTGAAAGTTGAACTGAAATTGTGACTGAAACTGAAAATAACTGAAATTGTGACTGAAACTGAAACTCAAACTGTAAATGAGTACGAGAATGTAACTCTACATGGTGCATTACATGTAGCATGGATGCTTTGTGTGGTACAGAGATACCCAGGGTGCATGCAGCATGCGCCATGTCCCACACACGCTGCACTCCCTGCAGCATGGATGTTGTCCAGCACATGGTGCACTTCAGGCAGCACGGATTATTTGTGTGGTGAAGAGATATACAGGGGGCATGCAGCATGCATGCTCTGTGTGGTACAGAGATACACATGTTGCATGCAGACCAATTCCTAAGGAACGGCGTATCATATGATGTTGACCAAAGGCAAGTATGATATCATATGATATCACACAAATTGCATCATATGATATTGTTTATAAATGGTAGCTTTAGTCAGACTGCCGACATCATATGATATCATATGATGACATGATATCATATTGCCATTCCCTGCCAATTTCCCATGGTGCATGCAATCCAGAGACCCATGATCCATGCAGCGCTGAGTGCATGCCGCCCAGTAAGTAAGTGTTCAAGCAGCTTTGTTAATGATGGTGCATGCATCCCATAGACCCAGGGTGCATGCATGCCGCCCAGTAACTAAGTGTGCATGCAGCCTGCTTAATGAGGGTGCATGCATCCCATAGACCCAGGGTGCATGCATGCCGCCCAGTAACTAAGTGTGCATGCAGCCTGCTTAATGAGGGTGCATGCATCCCACAGACCTAGGTTACATGCATGCCGCCCAGTAACTAAGTGTGCATGCAGCCTGCTTAATGAGGGTGCATGCATCCCACAGACCCAGGGTGCATGCATGCCGCCCAGTAACTAAGTGTGCATGCAGCCTGCTTAATGAGGATGCATGCATCCCACAGACCTAGGTTGCATGCATGCTGCCCAGTTAGTAAGTGTTCAAGCAGCTTTGTTAATGATGGCGCATGCATCCCATAGACCCAGGGTGCATGCATGCCGCCCAGTAACTAAGTGTGCATGCAGCCTGCTTAATGAGGGTGCATGCATCCCATAGACCCAGGGTGCATGCATGCCGCCCAGTAACTAAGTGTGCATGCAGCCTGCTTAATGAGGGTGCATGCATCCCTTAGACCCAGGGTGCATGCATGCTGCCCAGTTAGTAAGTGCTCAAGCAGCTTTGTTAATGATGGCGCATGCATCCCATAGACCCAGGGTGCATTCATGCATCCCAGTTACCAAGGTTTCCCATGCAACTTCCCCATCGACACAGGGTGCATGCAGCCCCATCACCCAGGGGGCCCATGCAACATCGCCATGGACCCATAGACCCATAGACCCATAGACAATAGGCCCCACCTACCTTGAATGGTTCATGGAACCCATAATGGATCTTGTAGAATCCGATAGCTCGTCGAGTGTGTTTGTGCTTCTTCACACGCATGCTGCTATCCCTCTATTCAAGCCAAGCCAAACGGCCAAAGGCGTCTAGCCCCTTTTCTTCCCTCCTGGTGATCGCGTTGCGCTTTCACGGGCTAAATAATGCGCAATGATATGCCAACGGGGCGCTTGATTCGGGAAGGATAATTGGTTGGATCCCAATCAGTCTGTGGGGTGTAGGCTTGGGTGGAGGTTCGGAAATCGCGGCTGCGCTGGCCTGGCTGGGCAGGTTGGGGAGCAGTATCAATTGGAGTGGCAAGGGCAGGGACAGGAAGGGAGAAGGTCTGTCGGTTTTAATAAAGACGTAAGCGGATGTATCGTGAGGAGTCGTGGTGCGTGCGGCTGATGGCGCTGGTGGCGATGGACCTGAAAGGGGTGGAGGCGTCTCCTCAGCGATGCCAGCGTGGGTCTAGGGAAACCCTAGCCCTTACCAGCCCCAACCTCGGAAAATCCAGGTTTAAGTGACTTCGGCGTTTCATGGGTTAAAATCCGCTGAGTGTGCACCTTGTTTTCAGTTGCCATAACCAACTGTTTATAACTATTATAAAGTCGGATAATACCGTAGCCAACCTGAGTACCGGGGGGACTTGCAATTGGAAGCAATCTCAAGTAGCACTCATGAAAAATCCAAACAGTATGTTGCAGGCAAGTCTTACGCAGGTTTTGGACGTCGTCCCGACATCATGCCATGATGAAGCAATTTATTTATCAGGGGATGTACAATATAATTCAATCGCGATCTGGGCATGTCTTTAATTAGTCTCCAGCCCTGTGGTTACATTTTGTACTTGGGAGTGTGGTGTCTAATTTGTTAGGAAGTATTTTCACCTCTTGCTTAAGGTAGGACCCCTTGCATAAACATGACAAATAGTTAAATAGGTATGCACCAGGGTGGTTCAGGAGGAGGCTCTGCGTCCTGCGATGCAACAAACTTCACAACCCGCCTACTGAGACGCAACCGACCCATGACCGACCCATAGCCTGCTTCCTGCGACGCAACCAACCCACTGAAGCTGTGTCTGTGACGCAACGGTCCCTCCCCACGTTGCGTCTCAGGAGTCAGGACGCAACGGACCCTTTGACGTTGCCTCACAACAACCCTGATAGACAAATCAATGTACTTCCTAGCTTATTGTGCTGCTTGATCAAATGACCAAATACCAGTAACTATTCAGTCACGCAAGTCAAAACAGTAGAAAGCCGATAGTCATCCTAGCTTATCGATGGTGACATAGGGCACAAGCAAATAAATACAGAACAAACACGGTTTTATTACGGCTCTTGTCTTAAGCCCCTGACACTACTGTTGAGCGAGCACTACCCATGCATGCAGGCATGAGACTGCATCAGACTCGCCCACATCCCTCACTCGTTCTGAGTATTAAAGGCTCCGCCAAATTATATATAATCCTTCCAGTCTATCACTAATGCAGGGAGACCCACCCTATGAGGCGAGAACCTTTTGCAAAAAAGGGGACAGGATGCATGGAGCAAGAAATAAACGCCAACCAAGAAGGAAGACGATGATGGTTACAACATACTATGCCCCCGATCTCGTCGGGGGCCTCCGCGTACGCGTGCGCGTTACGCCTCCGCGTCCGACGTGAAAAATGTCCTGGTACCCTACAGGTCTCCAGATGTGTCCGCAGGTCGGCTGTCGGCCTGGACTACCGGTACTATTTCGCGGCGTTACACGGACAGGGTCGAGGGGGACTTACTTCAGAGCAGGGGACTCCTCCTCCCGAAGTTGCCTACGACCACCACCACCGCGAGGACGATCTACCATGCCCACAAGCTGCTGCCTAGAGAGCTGTTCTCCATGCATAGTAGGCCACCGTCACGACCAAGAGAGGTGATCTTCGAGCATGATAGGTCCATACCACGTTGGTCTCGACCATCCCTACCATCCCGCATCCCTGCCATGTTGGTCTCTACAACCGTTGTTTCCAAAGCCAGATCACGCGTTCTGGGGTTTGCGGGTTAACCGCTAACAGCTTTATGAAATGAAAAGCAGCGCATCGACAGAAAAATCGACTAAACCTACGACCATCGCTCACTGCTCACGCGACTCCGCCGCATCTTCGCATCCCACCTCCTTCTATCTCTCTTCCGTCCTCTCGGCCCAGCTTAACAGCAGCCACTGAAAAATGATGTACGCCGGTCTCGTCTTCGCCCAAGTGTGCACCTTCTGCGCCTACGTCGTGGTCACGGCCGGAGCTGGTGAGTGACGAGGACAAGGATGATGAGGAAGAGGATGATAACTTCATCCCAGTGCCCAACAGGACTCCTTTCTTCTGCATACTGTTGTTGCCCCGTGCCAAGAACCTTGCACATGTACGTGCACGTGCCCGCGCACGTACTCAGTACGTCGTTCTGACCCTCCGACCTTAACTGACCTCAACTGACCTGCTACCTACTGAGGCCATATACCATCATGCTGCACCCATGCACGCAATGTCCCTCAAGACTCTACTGAAATGCAACCCCGATCCCCTTTTACCATTTATGTGTCTGTTCCTGCCAGCACCCTCTGACACCCTCTACCACCATCTTCCAACCCGCACCCCAACAAGCTCTCACTAACACACACCTACACCCTGCAATACTGCTATGACCTCCTGCCACCCGGCACCCATCCTGTAAGCACCCTCTGACCCGCACCCATGTGCTACTATTGCTACTATTGT
Source organism: Chlamydomonas sp. ICE-L (assembly GCA_013435795.1). Taxonomy (NCBI): domain Eukaryota; kingdom Viridiplantae; phylum Chlorophyta; class Chlorophyceae; order Chlamydomonadales; family Chlamydomonadaceae; genus Chlamydomonas; species Chlamydomonas sp. ICE-L. The sequence continues at coordinate 273,670 of JACBWV010000045.1, read as the reverse complement.
CCCCTACCCCCCTCTCATTGCTACTGTTGCCTCGTGTCCCCCTCATTGCCACTATTGCCCCCTGTTCCCTACTCATGTGGTACTACTTCTTTTTTTTCAAATCTGGAAGTGGGTTTTTCCTAGCTTACGGTTGTAGGCCTCCTCCAGGGACAGCGGTTTAGTGCTTTCTATAGCTTTTTATAGCTTCTTTCTATAGCGTTTATAGCTTCTTTCTATAGCGTTTTAGTGCTTTCTATAGCTTTTTATTTTATTTTTCTTCCTCCTTAGGAATGACACTGCCAAGGCGGTGTATGAGGAATACCGCATTGAGGTTGTCCAGGTGAGGGATTGTACCGCACTGAGTCTGTGCATGAGAAGTACCGCATTGAGGTTGTCCAGGTGAGGGATTGTACCGCATTGAGGCTGTGCATGAGAAGTACCGCATTGAGGTTGTCCAGGTGAAGGATTGTACCGCATTGAGGATGTGTATGAGGAGAACCGCATTGATGTTGTCCAGGTGAGGGATTGTACCGCATTGAGGATGTGTGTGAGTAGCACCGCATTGGGGTTGTCCCCTGTGCAACGCAGTTTGAAGTTACGGGAACCTTATCGTTTGATTGCTCTTGGGAAGGCTAACATGGTGGTTTTGTTTTCCCCGACCGCTACTGTACAACGCCACGATGAGATAGCATCCAAGCGCAATCACTCAAGATAGCATTGGCATGGCATGTCGCAGGCAGGGGCCATCCCTACCCTATCAGCTGGTGGGGTCTTCAGACTTTCAAAGGTGTAGAAAGTGCATGCATCAGCCTGTCTCACGTATAAAGTCAGTGATGATATCACCTTCACCTAAGTCAAATATCAACCTGTCTGTTATCATCACAAATCATAATCAAACTGCCTGCTATCATCATAAATCATAAATCAAACTGATTGTAATCATCATCAATCAACCTGCCTGCTATAAACCATATATCAACCTGCCCGTAATCGTCATAAATCATAAATCGACCTGCCAGTTATAAACCATAAATCAACCCGCCTGTAATCATCATAAATCATAAATCAACCTGCCTGCTATAAACCATAAATCAACCTGCCTTTTATAAACCATAAATCAACCTGCCTGTCATCATCATAAATCAACCTGCCTGCCGTAAACCATATATCAACCTGCCTGTCATCATCATAAATCAACCTGCCTGCCGTAAACCATATATCAACCTGCCTGCCGTAAACCATATATCAACCTGCTTGCCGTAAACCATATATCAACCTGCCTGCCGTAAACCATATATCAACCTGCCTGCCGTAAACCATATATCAACCTGCCTGCCGTAAACCATATATCAACCTGCCTGCCGTAAACCATATATCAACCTGCCTGCCGTAAACCATATATCAACCTGCCTGCCGTAAACCATATATCAACCTGCCTGTCATCATCATAAATCAACCTGCATGTCATCATCATGACTCACACATCAACCTGCCTGTAATCATCAGAAATCCTAAATCCTAAATACTCATACATACTTATTCCCCTTTATTTTCTGTCTGCGTGCTCTGTAGGCTGGCTTGATCATGGTGGGTATTGCTAACGGCTTCACGATCATCTTCTTGGGTCTCTATGATGATACAGCTGCAACCAGTGGAGATACACATGACGTGAGACCTGCTGTTATCTTGTAATGTATAAAATACTATTTTTAGGTTTCTATGAAGATGTAGCTGCCACCAGTGGAGATAGCCACGAGGTGAGGCCAACTGTTGTCTCTTCAATATATCATATTATAATATACTAGATAAAATAATCATCTTCTTGGTTCTCTATGATAATGGTGCTGACACCAGTGGAGATAGCCAAGAGGTGAGGCTTGCTGTATTTTGTAATATGTCAAATCATATTCTTAGGTCTATATAATGATGGATCTGCAACCAGTAGAGATAGCCAAGAGGTGAGGCCTACTGTTGTTTTTTTGATATATCAAATTGCAGTATACTACATAAAATAATTATCTTCTTGGGTCTCTATGGTAATGGAGCTGACACCAGTGGAGATAGCCAAGAGGTGAGGTCAACTGTTGTATTTTTAATGCGTGTGTTTGCACAGTCCAGGGGTAGCCGAATAGGCGAAAGGACTTGCCAGACCTTAAAACAGGAAAGGCAGTTTAAGAAGCAAGCACTGGTGAACTGAATTCCAACAAATCGTAAACGACGGGGGCCCGGAGTTTGTGCCATGCAGATTGTCTTTTAAATATATCAATTTGTCTGTCTTTCTATTGCCGTTCCAGATTTTGGAACGGCAGTTTCAACATGAAATTCATTTTTTTGCAACCTGTATGGCAGTTCCTGGTTTGCAAATGTAGTTAACACACCAGGCAAGTCGTAGATGTCATCTCATTTTCAAATTGAAAGCTGGGTGATGGATGACGCATGGCTGTGTAAAAGTTACTCATGTGAGGCTATCATTGATCCAAATATGTGTCTATGCACCATGTAGCTGGCCTGTGACGTACCTGCTTGCCTGTATCCCCTACCCGTACCTTTTATCACCATATACCTGTTTAGTGCACTATTTATTTTACTGCCCAAGACGGCGAGCAGCCAAATTGCTGGCTGAAGCCATGTAAAGAAGTTCAAGTTAGTGCACTAACAGGTTCCCTGCACCCCACCCTTTGTCTTCACTCCACAATCCAGGAGACCGCTAGGCGGTTCAAGGGCGTTCAAGCAGCATAAAGCGTCCGCTTTCAGATTGTCCCTGCCTACTTAGAAGAAGTTGGTACATGCATCAGCATGCGTCATTGGTACATGCGTCAGGACATTCGTCAACATCTGTCATTGCGCCTACTCTTTTGTAGGAGTGGCATCGCCATTCTAACTGAATCCTCGGTGTTGCTGGTTTGTGTCAGGAGACCCACCTGCTGGGGTAAAATTCCTTTCACAGCTTTACAAAAAATGCAGGCCGACGCGGTTTTAAACTGTCACACACCCTTATATATCTTGAAGATGTTTGCAAGCCTTAGCAATCCATAATCTTGTTGCCTGTGGCAAGTCAGATTTGTGCAAGCCTTAGCAATCGATAAGCTTGTTGCCTATGGCAAGTCAGATTTTTGCAAGCCTTAGCAATCGATAAGCTTGTTGCCTGTGGCAAGTCAGATTTTTGCAAGCCTTAGCAATCGATAAGCTTGTTGCCTGTGGCAAGTCAGATTTTTGCAAGCCTTAGCAATCGATAAGCTTGTTGCCTGTGGCAAGTCAGATTTTTGCAAGCCTTAGCAATCGATAAGCTTGTTGCCTGTGGCAAGTCAGATTTTTAGGAAGCTCACTAGTACAATATTGAAATTGAAATTGTTACATCCGTGTAATACAGTTACTCACAGGATGTAATGTTAAGGACACCACAGCGTAAGCCGGAGCTAGCTATAGTCACCGTTAATACCAAACTCATTACTCAATTGGGAGGGATTGAATCATCTCCAGCCTAACATACCATGTTTTGTCATTCAAGGAAAGGGTTTGGCAAACTGCTTATGTAGACTGGGCTTGCAGTTTTGTACACAAGTGGATGCATCTGAATAAATCACATCACATGTATGTGATCTACCTTGATGATTGATCAGCATTTATTTTATTTTATAAGTTGTGAAAGGACTTTCACCCCAGGCGGTGGGTCTCCTCACACAAACCAGCGACCCGGAGGATTCAATTCGAATTGCGTTGCCACTCCTACAATCAAGTATAACATCATAACATGAAATCTTCTGTTATAAAACATGAACTCCCCAAGTTCAAAAGAAACATTGCTGCCAGGTTCCTCGCCACGAAAGGATATGCTATATGAATATAGTGGAGGAATCTTTTCAAATGCCCTGCATACCTAGGGATATGTGTTGTATGAATATAGTGGAGGAATCTTTAAGAATGCCCTGCATACCCAGGGATATGTGTTGTATGAATAAAGTGGAGGAATATTTTCGAATGCCCTGCATACTGAGGGATATGTGTTGTATGAATTAAGTGTAGGAATATTTTCAAATGCCCTGCATACTGAGGGATACGTGTTGTATGAATACAGTGGAGGAATATTTTCGAATGCCCTGCATACTCAGGGATACGTGTTGTATGAATACAGAGGAGGAATCTTTTCGAATGCCCTGCATACTCAGGGATATGTGTTGTATGAATTAAGTGGAGGAATATTTTCAAATGCCCTGCATACTGAGGGATACGTGTTGTATGAATACAGAGGAGGAATCTTTTCGAATGCCCTGCATACTCAGGGATATGTGTTGTATGAATTAAGTGGAGGAATATTTTCAAATGCCCTGCATACTGAGGGATACGTGTTGTATGAATACAGAGGAGGAATCTTTTCGAATGCCCTGCATACTCAGGGATATGTGTTGTTAGCGATCGCCACTTTGCTTGGATCTGAGCAAGGAGAGAGGCTCTGCAGTCCCTATATTATTTGGCTTGAAATGTGTCGTGCAGATATGGAGGTCATACCATGGATCACCATCCAGTAGATCTTGACCCCCCTGCTGGTGAGCACCATACGGGGCCAAGGCAAGCAGGTGTTGAAGTGCTTTACTTGTAGCGGGGAGAGAAGCTCTGAAGTCTCCAGAGAAGTTAGGTTAAAACTTGAGCTGCAGATATGGATGGGGAGCAGTTATGGTGGTGGATGTGGCTGTCCAGATGCATAGATGTGGTAGATGCCGATGTGGTGGTTGTGGCGGATGTTGAGGAGGTGGGGAGGTGTAGGTGCAGGTGGTGGGGGTGCTGATGTAGGTGGTGGGGGTGCAGGTGTAGGTGGGGGTGGGGATAGTGGAGGTGGTGTGGTGAATGAGTGGACGTGGATCTGAATGTGAATATGTGGAGCTTCAGAATAGGTGGTAGCCTGCGCACGCATCGCTCCCAATACCAGGCGCCTGTGTGATCTGACACAATTTAAAAAACGCCTTAGTGAAATATCTCTGCCAGTGACGTCGACATGGAGTGATGGCATCTCGACAGTGCCTGTCTTCAAAACTTTGCATTGGGTCGGCTTGGGGCTAGCTAGAAATGTAAGCTTTGCTGGAAGTGGGTTCTGCACACGAATACGCGCGAGGGGGTGGGGAGCGTGCGCGTTGCATGCACCATGCGCCCGCAAATCGTATCAGGCATATTTGCATGGGGTCGGCTCGGGGCTTATTATAAGTGGAAGCTATTCTGGAAGTGGGTTCTGCACACGAATACGTGCAAGGGGGTGGAGAGCGTGCGCGTTGCTTGCTCCATGCGCCCGCATGCGCCTGGAAATCAAACCAGAGTAGGGCTGCGCAACCGAACCCCAACCACTCCGAGTTCGTTTGAAAACTTGAAATTTCGAAGATAAATTCGCGCGACAGGTTTCACAGCATAGTTCGACTTCGCCCATTACCACAGACGTACCAACGAGACAGAACTTGAACTTTACCATGGCCGTTCCTCAAGCCCGCGAGCCTTTCGGCATGCTGAAGAATATTGAAAATATGGCGCCTGCATCGCCTGCTAAGTCTGCCATGAAGAAAGAGCTTTTCACCAGCCCAGCCAAGAGGGTCGTTCCCGAGCCTCTGCTCGACGAGAATCCCGATCGATTCACGACTTTCCCCATTAAGTACGATGCTGGTAAGTTTTTGGTGCTTCCGGATGCTACTTGCGAGACGCCACTTCCGTTGTTCTGAGACCAGTTGCATAACACGTTGCTTCGTGCTGCCCGCAGTCTGGGAGATGTACAAGAAGGCACAGGCTTCTTTCTGGACTGGTAAGCGAGTGTGAATCCATTCCCTGATGGTATCTTTGAAAATATCTTGCATCCCTAGAATTGTAGCTCCACCCTGTCTTGTTGCAGTTAAATTGTAATGTTGCATGGTCGTTCAGCCAACTCTGGGCTGCTCACAATTTTCCAATTCCAGGTCCCCTAGTGCGATACCCACGAGGAGATACGGAACGAGGAATGTTTTTATTATAAGCGGATTCGAACCCATCACTGGGATGCGAAGACCATGCATGCCCCGATTTACCACTTCTAAGGCCCTTCTTGTTGGAAGTAACCTCCTCGTGAAGAAATGCCAGGTCCCTCGTTATGCGCCTAGGCATGCATGCACACCACCCATGCATGAATCGCCCATGCATAAATCGCCCCTTCCTTTAATCCAATTCCACTTGTCCTGCCTGTTCGCGTTTCTCTCCTCCGTAACTTGATACACCCGATTGACCTCGCTTGACTCTTTCTTCCTTCCCCTGCCTTTTCTCGCAGCCGAGGAGGTGGATCTGTCAGACGACATCAAGTTCTGGGACAAGCTCTCGGACAATGTAAGTTCCCATCGATTGTCTCGTCATGCTATTTAATCGCAGCGAGACATGCGCTTACCTCAACTCAATTTGGCCCCGCAGGAGCGTTACTTCATCAGCAACGTGCTTGCCTTTTTCGCCGCCTCCGACGGAATCGTGAACGAGAACCTCGCTGGCCGTTTCATGCGCGAGGTCCAGATCCCCGAGGTGAGCTTTTTCCCCTGCGAGGAGACTGGGAGGGCTGATGTAACTGAACGAGACCATGCCCTCGTCCTGTCTGTGCAAGAGATGCACTCCTAGCATGTGTCAATGGGTCTAGATGCACCAAGGTCTATTGACACTCAATTAACCTCATGCCTCAATTTTTGTTGATTAAGAAGCAGCATATCTCTTACAGTCTGCCTCTAATCTGTGGATGCATCGTATTATTTACTGACTGCCTACCTTTCAGCAAGGTTAAGGAGCTTTCTTTCTTTCCTCCTTTCCTTTCCTCTTTCCTGTATATCTTCTATTCACCAAAATGCCGGCGTATTTTGTATTTTGGTGTCCTATCCTCCATATAATTTACCCAATAATTATGCACTGCTCAAGGCTCCCCAAAAATATGCTTGGTTCTCCTGCATATGGGCCCATCCTGCATTTAGATATCATAACGTCTACATCACCACCTCATGCTACACAATCCCTAACACTACCTGATACTACCCAACTCAACCTAACACTACTTAATACTGCCTAACAATCCCTAGCACTACCTAACAGTACACAATTCCGATAATGTGAACACGCAGGCAAGGTCATTCTATGGTTTCCAGATTGCCATTGAGAACATTCATTCAGGTGAGTCCGGATTGTTTTTTCCTCTACCTACACCGATCGATATCTGAGACCCCGTTTTGGCCAAACCGTCCGCTGCCTAATTCGAGATCCAAGTGAGTTATAATTGGCAGAGCCCCCCCTCCTGGGGGGCGGGAGCTTCCCGATTCATCCCGTTGTCAATTTGATCGACCGACAGACCGACCAAAAAATGAAGCATCAGCCAACTAACTGGCTTCGGTCAGTTCCATCGTTGCCACCTGTCGTTCCGCTTCCAACACACTCCGCCAATTTTCCGCGTCGCCATCGACGCTGCATATGACTTGTTTTCCTCGCCTTCCCCATATCTTACCCATCTAAACCATTGAGATTGTTTAACACCTTCCAGGATGATAGACACCATTGAGGTGAAATCTATACATTTGATGTCGAAATCTATGTATTTGATGGCAAACACAGAAGGGGTTCGATAACAAAATGGAGGTTCACAGGATAGATGGTCCTGGAGGTGGACGAACACCACAGAACTGTGGACAAACATCATGAAGATTTATGTTAACGGCCACCATTACCTGACCTCTCAACTACTCTCTGCATCTTGGCTATGTCGACACTGCAAGCCTCCTCACTAAATTGTGTTACATTTACATTTCTGCACAATGGCTTTGTTGAAAATTCAAGCCTCACTAAATTTGATTAAATTTCTGTTAACGGCCACCCTTGCCTGACCTCTCAACCGCTCTCTGCATCATGTTGACGATGCAAGCCTCCTCAATAAATTCTGTTACGTTTAAATTTTTGCATCATGGCTATGTTGACAATGCAAGCCTCCACACTAAATTCTGTTACATTTAAATTTCTACATCACGGCCAAGTTGACAATGCAAGCAACCTCACTAAGTTCTGTTAACTTTCTGTTAACGGCCACTCTTACCTGACCTCTCAACTGCTCTCTGCATCATGTTGTCTATGCAAGCCTCCTCACTAAATTCTATCAAGTTTCTGTTGCATGCAGAGATGTACAGTCTGCTGATTGATTCATACATCAAGGATGCTAGTGAGAAGCATCGTCTGCTTCATGCTATTGATACTGTACCTTGTGTGAAGAGGAAGGCAGACTGGGCTCTAAAGTGGATTGACAGGTAAGCCTTTCCCTTTGAACGACTGAACTTGTGTTGAAGCTTGTAATACACTAGTAGTAAAGCTGGATCTGTTGAAGTAGAGCAAAATCGACTCCAATCAACTCAATTAAAGCAAATTTAAGTTAAGTATAGTCAATTCAATTATAGTCATTAAAATCAAGTCAATCAAAGTCACATACAGCCACATTAGCGGACAACAATTTCCACTCTGTCTGCAGTGGACGTGCTGCACCCTTTCCACAGGTTCCCACAAACACCTTGCTGATTCCACCTTGTTGCTGATTCTACTGTCTACTGTCCACCTTGGTTGTCCACCTGTTTCTATCCACCTTGTTATTGATTCTACTGTCTACTTTCCACCTTGGTTGTCCACCTTGGTATTGATTATACTGTCTACTGACCACCTTGTGGTCCACCTGTTTCTGTCCACCTTGTTGCTGATTCTACTGCAGTGCATGCCCGGCTGTGCCCCATGTGCAGTGCTCTACCAGCGAAGCATGCAATGATATTTGTAGGCCTGCCTAACAACATAGCATGTTCTTAGGCAGCAAATCAATTTTCCGCCTCCCCTCTTTTTCCTTTTTTCCGCCTTCCCTTCTTTCTTTTTCGTATCTGAAGCTTGCCATACCTCACCTTTCTCTATAGCTCTGAGAGCTTTGGTGAGCGCCTGGTGGCCTTTGCTGCTGTTGAGGGAATCTTCTTCTCTGGAAGCTTCTGCTCCGTATTCTGGCTGAAGAAGCGCGGACTCATGCCTGGACTCACCTTCTCCAACGAGCTCATCTCCAGGGATGAGGGACTCCACTGCGACTTTGCCTGCCTGCTCTACAGGTACAGTTGCAAGCATAGCTTTTCTTTCATGACTAGTAGTTTTTCTTTTCAGCTAGTAGCAGTAGCTTCAGGCAGCTCCCTGAGCCAGCCACTGGGCTCAGCCTCAAGATCCCAACAGTATTGGACAGATGACTTTTCCAGATGCATTATGTTGCTATAGGTTGGGATGGGAAGTAAGCTAGGGGCTGCCTAGAAGCTGCTGCTTGTAGCGCACAAGAAAAAATATGGTTGCAAGCACTCATGTGTGAATTGCTGATGCTTGTTCTGTGGTTACAGCATCTGTAAGTGGGTGGGTCCTGGCTTCTTGCTTGTCCTTTCCCCTGACCTATCTTCTGCTGGGCAACCTGGTTCCCAATAGCCCCTTGGTTCATTTTTGCTTATTCTGTTCTGCATCCACTTTGGCTTATTCTGCTCTGTAACCTGTCCAGTACAGTACCTTCCCTGCACTGTCAAGTACTGTATCTGCCCAGTACAGTACATGCCCGGTACAGTCCAGTTCCCGTCTAGCACAGTAGGTACTGTACTAGACGGTAGTACAGTCACTGTTCAGGTAGTACCTGGGGCGGGGCTAGAGCAAACTTACGGCGACCATGGCTAGAGCAATTTTGGAGGTACCATGGCTAAAGCAGTCTTGGAGCTACCGTGGCCAAGGCCGAGGCACAGCTATGACCTGGCATGTCCAAAGATCTCTCCATGCAGGTCCATTAGGAATCTAGCTTTGTCAAATGCCATGACTCAGTAAGCGCCACATGTGTCCCTTCTCATTCCACATCTATGTCTCAACCGCTGAATGACTTACTTACTTCCTCTGCAGGTGCAGCCATGAACATGCACCTGATCCTGCACCTGCCCTACCTTGTTGAGCCATGTGATCACCAGATCTTCTGTCTTTTGCTCTACATTTCCAACGCTGTTTTCAATTTCTGCCTTACTGACTGTCTGACTGACTTGGTCTTGAGAATGGCAGTGAGAATTAATATCTGTCAATCCACTGAAATCCTAGCAGCCTGGCATGCAACAAGTCTGCCATGCACCCAACTGACATCTTCCCTGTCCCCCACTACAGCATGCTGACTACCAAGCTAGACAAGGCCCGATTGTCTTCCATCATTGAGGAGGCAGTCACTATCGAGAAGGAGTTTGTGACTGAATCACTTCCGGTTGATCTCATTGGTATGAACAGTAAGCTCATGACGCAGTACATTGAGTTCGTAGCGGACCGGCTGCTGATTGCCCTTTGTAATGACAAGGTGTACAACACGGTCAACCCTTTTGATTGGATGGAGATCATTTCATTGCAAGGGAAGACCAACTTCTTTGAGAAGCGAGTAGGGGAGTACCAGAAGTCTGGTGTCATGGCTGGCCTCAACAGCAAGTTGCACCAGTTCAACATGGATGAGGACTTCTAGAGCTGCGTTTAAAACAGGTGTCATTGCTGTCATCAACAGAGCTGGTGTCATGGCTGGCCTGCGTTTATAGCTGGTGTCAAGGCTGGTCTGCGGTTAGAGCTGGTGTCATTGCTGGCATCAACAGAGCTGGTGTCAAGGCTGGCCTGCGGTTAGAGCTGGTGTCATTGCTGGCATCACCAGAGCTGGTGTCATGGCTGACCTGCGTTCATAGCTGGTGTCATGGCTGTCATCAACAGAGCTGGTGTCATGGCCGACCTGCAGTTATAGCTGGCATCATCAGCAAGTTGCACCAGTTCAAAATGGATGAGCACACCACATCAGGCCACAATACACCCCAATACAATATATATCAGCCATCCTTCTGGCTACTATCAGATGAGGATAGCAATAAAGACCCGAGTGAAGATTGCAGTGCAGGGTGTGAGTGGCACCAAACCACACAACAACACACCATAAAACCGGACCTCATCACACCACATGCATTTATATGAGGACCTCCTAGATGATTTCTAGAGCTGCGTCTTCCATTCTATAGATCAACCATTATTTTAGCATACTTGATATGATATCTAGACGCTAGTCTGCAGGTTTGACAGAACTAACTCGCAGGTTTTACCGAACTAGACACTTCTAGGTTCACTATTATTTGACAGTTGACAATCATCGGAATGGAAGTGATGACATGACGTGTGAGTGCACTTCGCAATCCAAGAAACTGATTACCCTTTTTGTATCATTTGTTTTGCATTCCTGTTTTTAGCCCAGGTGGTAGGGGCATGTTGGTTTGGTAGAGGCCTGTTGTGAATCCTACCACCTGAGATTAAGGTCCTAGAATCTCGAAGAGTTTTGAGCAGACAAATTGTATTGACATGAATAAATAGCCATGCTAACCCTCCCACGATATGGGAAAAGAATAAGGCCACACACACACGATTACCCGAACACAACGTTCATTTTTTGCATTGGGTGTAACATCTGAAACACGACTCAGCATTCTTGCAGTGGATATCTACCCATTACTTGAACTTGGTTACATAGCTTCAGCCAGCAATTTGGCTGCTCGCCGTCGCATTAAAAAATAAATTATGGCCATGAAAATGTAATGCGAGCAAATCATTTCCCTTCTCTTCTACTGGACGACCCATTATCATCCGAGCCTCATGGTTTACGTTCATGCGTTGCTGCATGACGAAGCACGGGTCTGGGTGAACTAGTCATAAATGCCCCCCGCCCACCCCCACCCCGAACAGTTGTAGAATATCAGGGCCTGCTTAGGGGGGTACTGCCCCTTCAACCGCCTCCCAGCGAAGGCTGGACCCCATCGGGGTGCGCCAAGTAGGCCACCCTGTCCCCAGAGGGAGACGGGGGCTTCATTGGACATGCCGGGGTCCATACGGACCAGGGTACAATTGGTCACTGTGGGTTGCGTCGGATTTGGGGCACCCCCAGGAACCTGAAAACAAACTAGGTCAAGTAAAAAAAAGGAAACAAACTAGAGGCGGAAAGAAGAGCGGGAAGGGGAGCGTGAAGGGCCGGGATGCTGAGCCAGGCAATCCAGAGCTCCAAGCCCAACAAACACTAGAGAAGAGGGCTGATCCAAAAGAGCTAAAGACCAATAAAGGGCACGCGCTATGAGCACCTTAATATGCAGCGATAATGCCCCTAACAAAAAAAAGCGCTAGTCAACCCAGCACCGCCTTCTTTGAAAGAAGGACAAGAGTGCCTAGGAGAACAACCAACCACACCCCACGGAGTAAAGGGAGAATCCAGACTACATGGAGATAGTCCACGAAAACAAGCTAACAAGACTCCGCAAGCACGCACAGACATCTAATATGAAGGAACCCACCCCCGTTGACAGGGCAGACCTGCTGGCTATATGCAGCCAACACACTGCTAGAAAGGCTCTACAAACTTTAGAGCGCAACGCAACATAGAGAGAGGGTTCGATACATAAACTCAGCAAATCACTGTCGAGATTTTCGGGGCAACAGAATGCCCCGAAAAACACAAGTGTAATAGTATATTACCTTTTGAACGCGGACCATGCCATTAGCTAATGCGGCAGTGGTATAGTGGTAGCATAGTTCCCTGCCACTGAACATACGGGGATTCGATTTCCCCCTGTCGCAGAAAAGGTTTTGCCAACCTTATACACTGAATATCCTGTGTCTCAGTCTTGTTTTTTTGCCTCTCCCTCCTCCTTCCTTCCTTCGGGGGACTACCGAGTCGATCGCAATCTTCAATTCGATTCTCGCGGGGAACCACCTTCACTGGAGTCCTTGACGACTGCCTTATAAATTCAATGGCGTATTCAATGGCGTCATGTAGTACTGCCGATTATCGGAGAGAGAGCGCTCTCGGAGTTGACGGTACAGCTGGTCAAGATCGATCTTCACGCCACGGTTCGCTGTGAGCCGTACGCGCACTTACCTTCTTTCTAGGCGAACAGTGCCTCGTTCGAGCCCAACCGTTGTCCGCATTGCCTCGGATTTCCAATTCATTGCTCTTGCAAATATCCCGCAACTGCTTTTCTGACATTTCCCACTCCCACTTAACTTTCCAGGGTCGCCTTTTCCCATGGCGCCATGCCCGTCGCTCAATGCCAGCGCCAATAGACTAAACCGCTCATTGCTAGCTAATAAAGCCAATAGCTCAGCATTTCACGCCAGCCTGTACCGCAGCAGGGGACCCGCTCCCTCCCCAAAGATCACCCCATGGATCACTTCCCCTCGCTCCACTCCCGAGTTTATCGCAAGATCATCTACATCTTCCAACTCCACCACGAGCCCTGCGCGTGTGGTCGAGGACGACGAGGAGGAGGAGTGGGAGACCCCTCAGATCGATGCCTATGCTGAGCTGGTGAAAATGGCTGTGGAGAAGGATCCCTCCCTCGCCACCCTAGCTAAGGAGCACCTGAGGGTTAAGGGCAAAATCTCCCCCTTCGAGCCTGCCCATGCTAAGCCCTCCTCTATGCTGGGTCCTAGCCTCACTTCCCTCCCATTGAGCAAAAAGCCCCCATGGCTCCGCCAACGCGCCCCTCAAGGTGATTCATGTGTGAAGAATTACATGATCACAGTAGCACGGGCTCAGGGCCCCCATGGGTAAAACGATTGTTTGGGGTTCAGTTCATTATCATTTTTCTATTTTAGCCCTTCCTATCATGGTTGGGTAAGTCCCTTAAGCCTATTTGGCCTACCCCTTGACTGTAACATGCATACACGTACTTCTAATAGGGTTCTAATAAATAAATAGTACGTACTGTGATCGTCTGTACTTGATAATACTTGAACTTGAACTTGGTTACATAGCTTCAGCCAGCAATTTGGTTTCGGGGGTGCCACATGAGAGTCCTGGGGGCTGCCTCTTGGGGGCAAGCACGGCTGCTACTAGCACCCCTAAGGCTTTTAGGGGTACCATGGCTCTACATTATGGCACTGGTTCCTTTTCCAAATTAGAACCCTGCTTACCGGAATACTTGAACTTGAACTTGAACTTGGTTACATAGCTTCAGCCAGCAATTTGGCTGCTCGCCGTCTTTGGCAGTTTTTGGCGTAGCCCCCTCTTCAAGGGGGCAGGAGCCCCCATGTTCACCCATTTGTCCGTTTGACCGGGGAAAAAAACTTGAAGCCTGACATGTCAGGCAACGGTCGCGTAACTAACTCGCTTCGGTCAGCTCCATCGTTGCCACCTTTCGTTCCGTTGCCAACACACTCCGCCAATTTTCCGCTTTGCTTGCGACGCTGCATAGGACTTGTTATTTGATTACAACCAGGAAAATGTAAACGCTCATCAAGCGCTTGATTTCCAGTGAGTGTATCGTCTAGTACAGACGATCACCGAGGCGTGAGGTTGAGGGGCCAGCTCGTTTGCTTGCACTGAGGCCAACCACCTGATTCATGTAAAGATATTGGATCCAGTATATTTTGATAAGAAAACGCTTGTATTACAATTGTTCATGTCATTGCAAAAGACGGGAAAGAGCAGCCAAATTGTTGGATTGGATTGGTTTGGACTGGATTGGATTGGTTTGGTCTGGTTTGGATTGGATTGGATTGGATTGGATGATATGAATCCAGCAAAATTGCTGGCTGGATCCATATTACCAAGTTCAAGTTCAGGGTGATCTGTGTATTGCATTTGTGTAGTGAATTGATATCTGACCATGTAATTGTGTGTGCTTGTGTGCAAGCTTGTGTACAGGCTTGTGTGCGTACATGTCTGAATCTGCAAGATCCTTTTTACATATTATGCATGCATTCTTGTGTTTGGTGGTTGGCCCTAGCGCAAGCAAACAGGCTGGCCCCCTCAAGTTATTTTAATTCCATTCCATTTAATTTAATCAAATTGAATTGCATTTACGTGAAATGAATGCATTTAATTGATTTGAATTTAATTGAATTTAATTGGATGTTTAGTTGCATTGAATAGATGGATGTTGTAGCATTGTTGACCACGAAGTAACGATAGAGGATAATTTGCAGGGTTATTGTTTTTGAAGCAGTATTGAAAGTGCCTGTACTGTTATGCAATGCATATATTTAAATTGTCTTAATTTTTAAGATTTTCATGCCCAAAATATGATACCAATCAGAGGTCTGGTTGATTTTACGGAATGTTTACAAGGAATTGTATGTTTTGGCCCAGCCCACATGTAAGCAGTACGTTCCGTTCGGGCAGTTCATAGCATCCAGCCGGCCATGTTGGCGAATGTTGGCTCCGCGTCTTATGTCCACGAGGCCGCTTCCGATTTCGGTATGCGCGCAAGCACCAAGGTCGGCGGAAACTCCATGGTCGCATTAAAGGTATTGCACTCGCGGAAAGAAGCGGTATTCGCAGTACACAGGATATCTTCGTAGATGCTGGCGGCAGTACTTAAGTTGGCGTGGCTTAATGTCCCAGGTGGTCGCCCACAGAGGCCCACCCCACCCAGGGAGGTGTGGGTGAGATCCGTGTTGATTATAGCCGTAGTGCCCAAGGGGAAGGTTTCATGGATTTTGATAGGTAGATGTGTTCGCCTCGGATTTTCGATAACATTTATTTTCCCAAACCCATGTATACGCACATGTGTGAATGGTTCAGATTTTGAATGTTACCTCAAGGAACCCTTGCATCGAATTGTTAACCAATAATTGCAGCTGTTTGGCCCAAACTGAGCTCCTTTTCGTGAATTGCGATGTTCAAATATGCTCATATGAGAATTTGACTGGCGTAAATAAGTCTTACAATTGTTACAGGATATAGAATGCTCAATTGATGTTGTTATTGACACCTGAATTTTTATTGACACCTGATTTTTTGTTGACACCTGATTTTTTTTGACACCTGGATTTCTATTGACACCTGATTTTTGTTGACACCTGGATTTTCTATTGACACCTGATTTTTGGTGACACCTGGATTTTTGTTGACACCTGATTTTTGTTGACACCTGGATTTCTATTGACACCTGATTTTTGTTGACACCTGGATTTTTTGTTGACACCTGATTTTTGTTGACACCTGGATTTCTATTGACACCTGAATTTTATTGACACCTGATTTTTTGTTCTTGTGACTAACGGACAGGCGGGCGGACATTTGTATTAGGGTAATCCCTTCTTCAAAAAATATTTTTTTCATTCGGGTAAAATGATCATTCAGATAAACAAACACCCCTCTAGTCCGACTCATGTTTGAGTTTACCTGATCATTCATTTTCCTGAGTTTTCCTGAGTTTACCTGATCATTTATTTTCCTACCTTTCCTACCCTATTTCTGGCAGGGGGCAAGCCCACTGAGATCTTTGATCTGACGCTGGCCACTATGCATATTCTTACTTCGTCGTGTTATACGTGTGTTCAATTATCCAGGCTCAACACAAGAACACACCCCACCCCTCCAACCCACTCACCAACCCACCCCCCAACAAGTGACAAGCACACTGAGATATTTGATCACACGCGCAAGCTCAATCTAGTCACCATGCGTGTCCTTACTCATCTCTTATTATATCATCTCTCACCAACCCACCCACCAACCCTCCCACAAACCCACAAACCAACCCACCCACCCACCCACAAACCCACAAACCAAACTACCCACAAACCCACCCACAAACTCACCCACCCACCCACAAACCCACCAACCAATCCACCCACAAACCCACCAACCAATCCACCCACAAACCCACCCACAAACTCACCCACCCACCAACCAACCAACCA
>JACBWV010000045.1:186981-254481 GCA_013435795.1 Chlamydomonas sp. ICE-L | reverse complement strand
TTGGTTTCATAGTACTCAGGAAGGACCGTGCGGACTATGCAAGAGCTGGTAAAGTGACGGGCTGTGAGTGGTATGTGCAGCACACACACACACACATGCCCCCCCTCTCCCCTTCCCCCTCCCCCCAGGTGCGCCACCTTGCTGGCTCGGGCCTTGACATGATCGCTCACAACATCAAGACAGTCCCCCCCCCCCCCCCCCCCCCCCCCACACACACACACACTGACCCGCCCCCCCTCTCTCCCTTCTCCCCCCCACACACACACCCGCGCACACACACACACACACTGACCCTCTCCCCCTCCCCCTCCCCCTCCCCCCAGGTGCGCCACCTTGCTAGCTCCGGCCTTGACATGTTCGCTCACAACATCGAGACAGTCCCCCCCCCCCCCCCCCCCCCCCCCCCCCCCCCACACACACACACACACACACACACACTTACCCGCCCCACTCTCCCCCCCCCCCCCCCCCACCCAGGTCCGCCACCTTGCTAACTCCGGCCTTGACGTGTTCTCTCACAACACCGAGACAGTGCCCCCCCCCACAAACACACACACACACACACTTACCCTCCCCCCCTCCCCCCCCCCCCCCTAGGTGCGCCACCTTGCTAACTCCGGCCTTGACGTGTTCACTCACAACATCGAGACAGTCCCCCCACACCCACGCCCACACAAACTGACCCCCTCCCCCCCCCCCCCCCCCCTCTCTCTCTCTCTCTCTCTCCCCTTCACCCCCTCACACACACACTGACCCGCCCCCCCTCTCCCCCTCCCTCCCCCCCCCCCTAGGTGCGCCACCTTGCTAACTCCGGCCTCGACGTGTTCGCTCACAACATTGAGACAGTCGACCGGTTGCAGCGGAGAGTGCGAGACCCACGCGCCAACTACACCCAATCTCTCAGTGTGTTGCGCGAGGCTAAGGCGTGCGGAGTATACACCAAGTCATCCATCATGCTCGGGTTAGGGGAGACAGACGATGAGATCATCGACACAATGCTGGACCTTAAGGACGTGGGCGTTGACATATTCACCCTGGGTGTGTGTGGGGGGAGGGGGGAGGGGGTGTGTGTGTGTGTGTGGGGGGGGGGGGCTCACCCAATCTCTCAGTGTGTTGCGCGAGGCTAAGGCATGCGGTATCTACACCAATACCTACGTCATGCTTGGGTTAAGGGAGACAGACCATGAGATCATCGACACAATGCTGGACCTAAAGGACGTGGGCGTTGACATCTCCACCCTAGGTGTGTGTGTGTGTGTGTGTGGGGGGGGGGGGGGGGGGGGGGGTCGTGTGGGAGGGGGGGGGGGGGGGGGGGGGGGGGGGGCATCCTCACCAAGTCATCCACAATGCTTGGATTAGAGGAGACAGATTATGAGATCATCGACACCATGCTTGACCTATAGGACATGTGCGTTGACATCTTGACCCTAGGTGTGTGTGAGTGTGTAGATGGGGATGGGGGTGGGGGTGGCCTTGGGGTAAGATAGGTGGTGGTGTGGGGAGTGGTGTGTGGGTGTGTCTACACCAAGTTATCCATCATGCTCGGCTTGGGGAAGACAGACGATGAGATCATCGACACCATGCTGGACCTTAAGGGCATGTGCGTTGACATCTTCACCCTAGGTATGTGTGTGGGGGGAGGGGTGTGTGTGGGTGGGTGAAAGAGGTGGTGGTGGTATGGGGAGTGGGAGGTGGGGTGGGAGGGGGGGGCGTTTTCACCAAGTCATCCATCATGCTTGGGTTAGGGGAGACAGACGATGAGACTATCGACACCATGCTGGACCTTAAGGACGTGGGCGTTGACATCTTCAACCTAGGTGTGTGTGAGTGTGTGTGTGGGTGGGGGGGACTGGGGATAAGAGAGGTGGTGGTGGTGGGGAGTGGTGTGTGGGTGTGTCTACACCAAGTCATCCATCATGCTTGGATTGGGGGAAACAGACGATGTGATCATCGACACCATGCTGGACCTGAAGGACGTGGGCGTTGACATCTCCACCCTAGGTGTGTGTGTGTGAGTGTGTGTGTGTGTGTGTGTGTGTGTGTGTGTGTGTGTGTGTGGGGGGGGGGGAGGCATCCTCACCAAGTCATCCACAATGCTTGGATTAGAGGAGACAGATTATGAGATCATCGACACCATGCTTGACCTATAGGACATGTGCGTTGACATCTTGACCCTTGGTGTGTGTGAGTGTGTAGATGGGGATGGGGGTGGGGGTGGCCTTGGGGTAAGATAGGTGGTGGTGTGGGGAGTGGTGTGTGGGTGTGTCTACACCAAGTTATCCATCATACTCGGCTTGGGGAAGACAGACGATGAGATCATCGACACCATGCTGGACCTTAAGGGCATGTGCGTTGACATCTTCACCCTAGGTATGTGTGTGGGGGGAGGGGTGTGTGTGGGTGGGTGAAAGAGGTGTGGTGGTGTGGGGAGTGGGAGGTGGGGGTGGGAGGGGGGGGGGGCGTTTTCACCAAGTCATCCATCATGCTTGGGTTAGGGGAGACAGACGATGAGACTATCGACACCATGCTGGACCTTAAGGACGTGGGCGTTGACATCTTCAACCTAGGTGTGTGTGAGTGTGTGGGTGGGTGGGGGGGACTGGGGACAAGAGAGGTGGTGGTGGTGGGGAGTGGTGTGTGGGTGTGTCTACACCAAGTCATCCATCATGCTTGGATTGGGGGAAACAGACGATGTGATCATCGACACCATGCTGGACCTGAAGGACGTGGGCGTTGGACATCTCCACCCTAGGTGTGTGTGTGTGTGTGTGTGTGGTGTGTGTGTGTGTGTGTGTGGGGGGGGGGGGGGGGGGGGCATCCTCACCAAGTCATCCACAATGCTTGGATTAGAGGAGACAGATTATGAGATCATCGACACCATGCTTGACCTATAGGACATGTGCGTTGACATCTTGACCCTAGTGTGTTGTGAGTGTGTAGATGGGGATGGGGGGTGGGGGGTGGCCTTGGGGTAAGATAGGTGGTGGTGTGGGGAGTGGTGTGTGGGTGTGTCTACACCAAGTTATCCATCATGCTCGGCTTGGGGAAGACAGACGATGAGATCATCGACACCATGCTGGACCTTAAGGGGCATGTGCGGTTGACATCTTCACGCTAGGTATTTGTGTGGGTGGGAGGGGGTGTGGTGTGGGTGGGTGAAAGAGGTGGTGGTGGTGTAGGGAGTGGGAGGTGGGGTGGGAGGGGGGGCGTTTTCACCAAATTCATCCATCAATGCTTGTGGGTTAGGGGAGACAGACGATGAGACTATCGACCCATGCTGGACCTTCAGGGACGTGGGGCGTTGACATCTTCAGACCTAGGTGTGTGTGAGTGTGTGGGTGGGTGGGGGGATGGACTGGGGACAAGAGAGGTGGTGGTGGTGGGGAGTGGAGTGTGTGTGGGTGTGTCTACACAAGTCATCCATCATGCTTGGATTGGGGGAAACAGACGATGTGATCATCGACACCATGCTGGACCTGGAAGGACGTGGGCGTTGACACTCACCCTAGGTGTGTGTGTGTGTGTGTGTGTGCTGTGTGTGTGTGGGGGGGGGGGGGGGGGGGGGGGGGCCATCCTCACCAAGTCATCCACAATGCTTGGATTAGAGGAGACAGATTATGAGATCATCGACACCATGCTTGACCTATAGGACATGTGCGTTGACCTCTTGACCCTAGGTTGGTGTGGAGTGTGTAGATGGGGATGGGGGGTGGGAGGGTGGGACTTGGGGTAAGATAGGTGGTGGTGTGGGGAGTGGTGTGTGGGTGTGTCTACACCAAGTTATCCATCATGCTCGGCTTGGGGAAGACAGACGATGAGATCATCGACACCATGCTGGACCTTAAGGGCATGTGCGTTGACATCTTCACCCTAGGTATGTGTGTGGGGGGAGGGGTGTGTGTGGGTGGGTGAAAGAGGTGGTGGTGGTGTGGGGAGTGGGAGGTGGGGTGGGAGGGGGGGGCGTTTTCACCAAATCATCCATCATGCTTGGGTTAGGGGAGACAGACGATGAGACTATCGACACCATGCTGGACCTTAAGGACGTGGGCGTTGACATCTTCAACCTAGGTGTGTGTGAGTGTGTGGGTGGGTGAGGGGGACTGGGGATAAGAGAGGTGGTGGTGGTGGGGAGTGGTGTGTGGGTGTGTCTACACCAAGTCATCCATCATGCTTGGATTGGGGGAAACAGACGATGTGATTCATCAACAGTACCGCTGTGGACCTTAGGGACGTGGGCGTTGACATCTCCACCCGAGGTGTGTGTGTGAGTGTGTGGATGGGGATGGGGGTGGGGTGGCCTTGGGCTAAGAGAGGTGGTGGTGTGGGGAGTGGTGTGTGTGTGTGTCCACACCAATCAGTCCATTCCATCATGCTTTGGATTGGGGAAACAGACGAGTATTCATCGCACAATGCCGCACGAAGACGTTTGCATTGACCTCCTTCACCTCCCCGAATATGTGTGCGGGGTACAGGTGGGGGCAGGGTGATGGGCGGGGGTGATGTGATGGGGGGCAGGGGATGGGTGTGTGTGTGTGGGTGTGTTGTGTGTGTGGGGGGGGGGGGGGGGGGGGTTTTTTTTTTCTTTTTTTTTTTGTTTTTTTGTGAGGGTGTTTTTTTTTTTTTTTTTTTTTTGTTATTTTTTTTATTCTTTTTCTTTTTTTTTTTTTTTTTCTTTTTTTTTGTGTTTTTTTTTTTATAACTTGTTTTTTACTTTTTTTTTTGTTAATTTTTTTTTGTTCTTTTTTTTTTTTTTTTTTTTTTTTTATTGTTTTGGTTGTGTTTAGCTTTTGTTTTTTTTTTTTATTTTTTTTTTTTTTTTTTTTTTTTTGTAGTGTTGTTTTTTATAGAGTGTTCTTTTTTCGTTTTTTTTTTCATTATTTTTTTTTTTTTTTTGGTTATTTTTATTTTTTTTCCTTTTTTTTTCTTTTTTTTTTTTTTGGTTTTCTTTTATTTTTTTGTCTTTCTTTTGTTTTATTTGTTTTGGTTTTTTTTTTTTTTTTTTTTTTTTTGTGTTTTCTGTTCTGTTTTTTTTTTTGTTTTTGTTTTTGTTTGTTTGGTTTTTTTTTTTTTTTTTTTTTTTTTATTTTTTTTTTTTATTTTTTTTTTTTTTTTTTTTGGGTTTTTGATGTTGGGGGGGGTGGGGGTGGGGGCCGCTCTCTTCCCCCCCCTCCCCCTCCACCTCCCCCCTCCCTGTTTGCCCATTGCGTTTTGCTGGAGGGTTGTGCCCTCGCCCCGCCCTCCTCTCTCTTGCCCCAAAGCCTTTTTACTTGAAGTCGCACGCATCATCCCTGGTATGCTCCATGAGGGGCAAAGGAAGATTTCCCCTCATGCGCAAAGGTTCTGGGGTACATTCATTCCTAGGTCTGGGCACTGGGGTGGGGGCAGGGTGGGGGTGGGGGGGATGAGGCGTGGGTGGGTGGGTGGGGGGCAGGGCTGGGGAGGTTGGGGTTCGGGGGCAAGGGTGGGGGATGGGGTGGAGGGCAGATATCTTCAACAAGTACAACAAATACAAATACCATGATGTGACCTTGCATGCTGGGAGGGGTTGTGCCAGAGCCCCGCCCTCCCCTCTCTTGCAACAAAAAGCATTTTGCTTGAAGGTCGCACAGCATCATCCCTGGTATGGCTACATGAGGGGCAAAGAAGATTCCCCTCATGCGCAAAGGTTCTGGGGTACATTCATTCCTAGGTCTGGGCACTGGGGTGGGGGCAGGGTGGGGGTGGGGGGGATGAGGCGTGGGTGGGTGGGTGGGTGGGGGGGGGGCAGGGCCGGGGAGGTTGGGGTTAGGGGGCAAGGGTGGGGGATGGGGTGGAGGGCAGATATCTTCAACAAATACAACAAATACAAATACCATGATGTGACCTTGCATGCTGGGATGGGTTGTGTCAGAGGCCACGCCCCCCTCTTTCTTGCAAGGATTGGGTGGGGATGGGTGGAGGACAGACATCTTCAATAAATACGAATACAAATACTAAAACAAGTACAAATACAAATACAAATACCATTATGTGACCTTGCATGCTGGGAGGGGTTGTGCCAGAGCCCCGCCCTCCCCTCTCTTGCCCCAAAAAGCATTTTGCTCCAAGGTCGCGCAGCATCTTCTCTGGTATGGCTACATGAGGGGCGAAGAAGATTCCCCTCATGCGCAAAGGTTCCGGGGTACATTCATTCCTAGGTCTAGGCACTGGACATGTGTCCATTGACATATTTGCCCTATACTGTATATTTCTGCGCCATCTATAATCGTATGTATGTTCCGTATATGTGCAGTCATTCCTTGGTCTAGGCACTGGACATGTGTCCATTGACATATCTGCCCTAAACTGATTATGTATATGCCATCTATTATTGTATGATTGTTCCTTAAATGTGCATTCCAAGAGAGAGAGAGAGAGAGTGAGAGTGAGAGTGAGAGTGACAGAGAGAGAGAGCAATGCGCAAAAGGTCTGGGGTCTTCAAAATGAGCGATTTTTTGACGGAGCCCCCTCTTCAAGGGAGCGGGAGCCCCCATGTTTACCCATTTGACCGTCCGACCAAAACATTGAAGCCTGACACGACAGCCAACGATCGTATAACTAACTCGCTTCGGTCAGCTCCATCGTTGCCACCTTTCGTTCCGTTGCTAACACACTCCGCCAATTTTCTGCGTCGCTTGCGACGCTGCATAGGACTTTTTTCCTTGGTCTGGGCACTGAACATGCATCCAATGAAATGTGTGCCCTATACTGCTATATGATCTATTCCACTCTACACCGTATGTCCTGGGCAGGTGGGGGGGATAGGGATGAGGTGGTGGAGCAGGGGGGGGGGGGGATAGGGATGAAGGTTGGATCAGGGTGGAGGGGAGAGGGGGGGGGGGGGGGGTGGTGGGGGGGGGGGTGGGGGGCGCGTGGGGGGGGGCGGGGAAGGATGGAGGATAGGGGCAGGAACTTTTATTTTGTATCTTTTCTCCTCACGTGTCTGTCTGCTCGTGGCTGTTGGAGTTGTCGTCTCGGGAATGCACTGTGGGAGCCTGGAGCAGAGCTGGTGGTGGGGGTAGGGATGAGGTGGGAGCATGGTTCGGGGGCGGGGTAGGGATAAGGTGGGCGCAGGGAGGCATGGGGGGGGGGGGGGATAGGGATGGAGGAAGTGGGCGAGGGGCGGGGTGCGGGGTGGGGGGGGATAGGGATGAGGTGGGAGGCAGGGAGCAGGGTGGTTTGGGTGATAGGTCTCTGGAGGATAGGGGCGGGGGGGGGGGGGGGGGGGGGGGTGGGGGGGGGGGGTGGGATGCAGAGAGCACAGTGCCACGGGGGGGGGGGTTGGGGGGTGGGCAATTTGCTGATACTATGATTGGCGTCGTATGGCCCCGACTACTCGCGTCACTAAGTTGTGTCGTGTCACGATTCTGTGGTGTCCCCCTCTCCTAAACCCAATTGACCCTTATCATTGGCACGAACACGAATGATGGTGCTGGTCATTTTTTATGAAGGCCCGAATGGTTGAAGCCTGCAGCGATCTCGACCACAAACCGTTTTAGAGCCTGCCCTCCGCTGCTAGCACCTTACAACGACGTACAGGAGACGTCTTATTTCCCTGTCCCAATTGACCACGATCGTTTACGCCCTACACCTAGCACCTGTCCATCATAGCACGTGAGAGCGTATGTTCGTGTCCCATGCAACATCTACCACATTGCAGAGCGAGGGGATGATCCCCATGAATTGGCCTGTGGAACGAGTGTAGTAATGCAACCACATTGTCCCCGATCGTTCTTCCACAAGGTAGGCGCTACCGGTTGTTTAAGGGACAGCCGAGTGGTACCCCCCCGGCAGAGATGGCGTGCGGGCACATTGCTACCGTCAGGCATAGCATGGGCATATATTGGAATTGATCACCACATTGCTGAGGATGCGCCTCTTCCTCCAGCTGTCCTTTAGCATCGCTTCCTGCACTCACAACACTCCTTCGATGCAGATACATGGAGTTGTGTAACTGCAGCAACAGCAATCGCATTTGAAACGCCTGCTACAATACTAAAGTTTGAGGTAGTCACAGTCGAACTATACCCAACTGTCCGTTGTCGTCAGACCGGTAGAGATAGCGGTCACCGTCTGTGCGAACGCAGAGTGTGAAGCCTTTGCCACATGCTACCAACTGCCGCATTATTGATGCCTGGCACCTTGGTGGGTACTGTGATAGTGTTGGACGTGTGGCCTAGACCCAGTTGCCCATAGTCGTTGCGACCGTATACGAACATCTCGCCATTGCGTACATAGGCCGAGTGGTCTTGCGCCGCGCCTGTGAAGAGATAGGCGGATTCGGTATTGTCATTGGTTTAGGGTAGACACGTCGGGAATGAACTTAATTGGCCAAGTAATTCCAAGAGTATCCGTCGATTGTTTATGTCGTTACCGAAAGAAATGAGGTTACCAGATAAATAAAGATTACGCCATCGTTTATCAGGTGCCCCCCAGATCCTGTGGTCCCATTCACACTAGGACAATATTAGAGTCGGAAGTGATGAATACCGCAACCGCTACTTGAATTACCTCTGTACCTTTGTATAAATGGGCAGTTTCGGAGATGCGCAGTTCCCCTGAGAAGGATATCGCCATTGCTATCGAGGGACCCCGAGCCGTACTCTGTTGGAAGCTGAGACGGCACTATCTATGCTGATTTGACCGCTGCAGAACTGGCTGCGACATTGCTACTTTGTGGAAGTGACGATACTTGAGATGGCCTTCCTTCAGAGTGTGTTAAATTTAGCAGATGTTCCATAGATATCTGTTGCATACAGTTTGCGAACCTTCTTTGTTACTGTTCCTAATTGTGAGACATTGTCCGTTGAGAGGCACGATATTTGAAGATGTTGTGATTTGCGTATTGGCTTGTAATTGGAAGATGATGAAATGATCGTAATATATGCTCCTGCCGGCAATCCTATGACTTACTTGATGCATTGAACATTCCTGTGTCTGTATCTGTTCAAATGACATCGATTGGTGATTCTTTAACCCTGGTTGCGATCGCACTCTCCTTTATGGGTGCATATCGCTATATAAGATGTTTGATGTCGAAATGGGATTTCGCTAGATTCAGACAATCGGATCATTTTATATAGGGGTATCTGTAATCGGTAATCAGAAAAACAACATGGAAGCTGCACCGCTGTCCTACACCGCGGAACAGTAAAACGAAACATATATCAGATGGAAATAAATGTACGACATCGCCGTTAGAAATTGGCGTAAGCATGGTCGCTGACTTTGGGGTGTGGTAAAAACTTCTGGGTTTACGAACATCAGTCGTGTTGAAGATGAATGAATGGACTGACGGGGGGCTTGCTAAAGCCGCCTTGTGTGTGTGTAATAATGAATGAATGACGAACGGGGAGGGGCTGCCTGAGAAAGCCTCCGTGCGTCAAGTTCTCTCGGTGCCTCCTGCGCGCCACAAGTCATATCCGTACACGCGGTCGCAGCTCAATCCACTGTCCCGCTCTGCGGACCCCGTCACCCCCCTTAGAATTCCCATAGTGTTGTCAGGCAAAGTCTGCTTGCGACTACACATGTTCCCAAACACGTGTGTAAACAAGCAGAGCTTCATGACCCCTTATCTGAGTGATTTTAAATAGATACTTGTTTAAGTGCAGTTATGTTTACTGCAAATTCTAAGAAAGTGCATATCATTTGAATGTAGTGGAGAGTGTGAATGCATGCTTATGAAAGAGTAAGAAACAAACGGTCAACAAACTTCTCACTCACCTCACTCAACACCCCCACCATACGAGTATGTTGTTCCTTGGGTTTTTTGAGGTCTTGATATTACTTGGCGCAACCGAAGCAGAATGAAAGCAGAATCTTCATCTATAAATTCAAATACTTGTACTGTTAGTATTAATTGAATATATAAAAAGCCATCGCCGTACCAGATGTGATCGTCACTGAGTTATTGAATAGTCCGGAATAGGCAGTATCCCGCTATTATTTCTGTATCCCCACCCAGTGTTGATTTGAAGACCAGGACCGGTTGAGTTTCCGTCAAGGTTTCCCTGTATCGCGGCGCCCCAAAAATACCATCATCTTGCGACACATATACCCGATCTGCAAACGTTGCGTAATTTAACGAGTTGCTGAAGCACCACTTCTGACAGATGAATCACTTGTGAAAATTAGCCCACCGGATGCATTGAACACATTAAACGTGTATGTGGGCATAGTTTGTGGTTGTTGGTTTGTTAAAGAAAGAGTCGAAGCTGTTTGTTCCGTCCGTGAACGTCCATTCGATCGTGAATGGTTGCACGTCGTTAAGGAAGTACATGCCGTACAGCTTTGTGAAAGTGACCGCAAGCTTCTCGGTGTTAAACTGCCCTACACCCGTGATCAGGGTCGTTTTCTTAGTCGTTCGGCTAACGCTCCGACTGTGGGTGTGGCAAATAGAGTCCCCCTAAGAGCTCAATTGATGTTTTAGCTGTGTCGACCACTGGTGACAGTGACGCAATAAAGCGACTCGAACCAACCAAACCCTATATCTGTCACATTCAAGCTGTCAAAGTCAGAGTATTTACCATATCCCGAGTAACCGTCCCACCAGACATGAACCAATTACCGTTGGTGTGGTTAAATGACGATGTTCTTGTGCCCAGAGGGAGCTTGTATAGAATATTCCAGACGTTGTTGCCCCACCCGTATATGTAACCGTCAAGTTCTTGTGTGCCCATTGAGCCACCGCTCGATGAGTTTCCCCCGCCAAAGTAACCAGATGTCTGATATTTACCGTCGAAATCACCGTTAAGGTCCTGCGTGAAATGAACACGACCCAATCCGCTCCGTCTGCTTGGCCATCACCTTGTATCACCCTCGCACGATTGTACAGTGAGAAAAAATCTGTTCCATTGTTTTGTCCCCTACATAGTATAGCGTATCGTGCCCCCCCAGACCATAAACTATCATTGTTGTTGGTGGATGTGTTTGCCACCCCGAATGACTGCAAATAGTTGAGCACTGTGCGCGGACCACCAGGTATGACGGCATACACAAATGCGTTATTATTCACTCCTGGAAACGATGGGATGATTAACCTAGTCGTCGTCAGCGTCATCGTGAACGTCTTGGATACGGGGATCGCGCCAGGTCCCGTGGCAGTGACCGTGATACTGTTGTTTACGCTCGTGCCTGCCGTCGCCGTGATGACGCCCGTTGATGAGTTTATCGTCACGCCGGGTGGGGTTGCCCGTCATCGTCCATGTTACGGTGCCATAGTTGGACGAGCTAACGAGGTAGCTGCTCGCCATCGAAAACGTAACATTCGCTGACGTGTTCGTGCCGGTCAGCGTGGGGATCGTGTTGAGTACCGGTGTTTTGATCTTGTAAGCGCCATAGAAATCGCTCATCTTGATGTTGTAATTATTATATGGGACGTTGGGTGCGGCAGCATTTGCTCCCACCGCCGCAAGCACGCCGTATGCTCCGCCTCTGCGGTATTCTGATAGCTTCAGATTCTGTTCCGCTGCGGCCGTTTGACCGAACTGTGCAGCGAGGTCTGATAATTTGATCGGTCCTGAGTTTTGCAACACCATTCTGTTTTACAACGCCATTATAAAAGTGCTCTCACAATCGCAAGGCTAGTTCTTGGGTAACCTGGTTCCTACCGAGCTTGACAGCGCAATCATGAAAAAGTATGGGGGGCGTTGGGCACTACATTCTGGTGGCAGAAGCAGCAGCGACGGCAACCGGGAGAAGCATCACTTGGAGAGGTTCTTTTTTTGCCCTGGGGGGAGTTTGACGGAACTTCTCGTACGCCACCTTGAGTGCGATGCACGCTGGAACGTTTTCCACGGAAATGACTGCCTTGTTGTTCAGAAGTGGATTCTAGAGTCGTATGCTCTTCTCAATCCGTCTTGCGACACCACCCCCACCCCATTCTTGTCCCACGCTTTCCACATGTTTGTCACAGTCCATATGTAGAGACCGGCTACATACATACATCGTATTGTCTGCTGCATGCATGTGAACTGTGGGCTCCCCTCCGTTTGCCCACCCGCTCGGTTCCTCGCGGACTTCCCGTGGGGGCTCCCCTCCGGTCGCCCCCGATGGGGGAAGAGGTGAAAGGGGCTCCGCCGCTTGTTGAATACAATCTGCAACTGAATCCCTCTGCCCCGTTCCGCTGTTCCCCGGGACCCCCCCCCCTTCCTAATAATCCCCATAGAGTTGTCGAGCAGGAGTATGCTTGATACCGTCTATCTGTATATCTGTCTATCTGTCTGTCTATCCGTCTATCTGTATATCTGTCTATCTGTCTGTCTATCCGTCTATCTATCTATCTATGCTACGTCGCTTGTCTACAGATACAAAGGCTGCAGACCGTGGTCCGCTGTCGGCGCTCGCCTGGATGTGCGCCGCCTCACTTATGTCAACCAGTACACTTCCAAATGGAATTTGTTGTCCCCTCAAGGGATCAGATTAACCGCAATCCCATTCATGTCATGAGACAGCCTCTTACACATAATGCACCGGTCACCAGCTGCCAACTTGGAGGCATGAATTGTTGCATCAGGAAAATTTGCCTGCATAAGGATTGATGAATTGAGACAGTTATAATGAAAAAATAACGCTTTGAATACATGAGTCACATGACAGGCACATGCAGGTGTTGTCATTCATCTTTCTTGCTTGATCATGATCCCAAGTCTTGCGACTGGTGTGACATCCATGCGAGCAAATGGGAGCTGATTGCGAATGTAGCAGCACTTCATGGTAAATTAGAGTGTCTCGTCAGTGCATGGCATCATGGACAATGTTTCATCAATTCATACCGGGTCGCCCTTCATGCAGCTGCATGTGGGCAAATGGCTTGTCTTTCATTCTTGTTTGATCAGTGCGGAGCAGCCCATGCTGTGCATATTCATGAACATGAACATGTGGAGAAGGATGTGCTTATGGGGCTGAGCAATGTTGCAGCATTGGGGGGAAATGTTGAATGTCTCATGCTGGTACATAGACAAGGATCCCCTATGCATCCTTCTCTGTCAACCTGGACTTTACACATTTGTGCCACTTGCGATTGCACATGCAAGGGTGGACATGCTGCATGCTCACGGTATGCATCCACCTGACGGATAGAACAACCGTCTTCCCCTGCGCCGCGTCCGCATCGATGTCGCCTAGGACCTCCGTCCGGTTTCCACAGTACTGATCGAGGCGTTGCGAGAATAGCGTGGGGTGACAGTTGACAAAATCGAGGTCGACATAAAACGAGTGCGCCACCGCGTTCCTTTTGACTCCCGCATGACACACACATTGAGTCTGCTTTAATCCTCCGTGTGAGAATGAGTATGCGCAAGTCACGTGATCCCCGCAATCCGCACGACTGCCGACATGATCGATCATGTATGTATCATCTTCTGTGTCGACGACAAGTGTTTCGTGTGCGCTTCGAAAAACTAGTGTAAACCACGCAAAATCCAGTTCCTTGCATGTTATGAACGGATTTTCTGTATGCCCTGCGTTCCACACATGCAAATATTTTCGGCTGCTATTGAATATTATGTTTGCTACAGCATCATTACAAATCGTCTCCTCTGTACTTGTAGCAGCTACAAAGCTAGGTTCATGTTATCGAGTTGCGCAACAACACATACCACTCTGTGGGGCGAGCTTACAAGTCATTGCAGGCCCTCACGCAGATTTTGGTACGCAACCCGTGTACACCATCCAATTACTTGACCCGCCTCCACAATGTGATCTTCCATACTTTAATAGTAAATTTGAGAGTGCATTTGAGCACGTCACCATCAAATTGATGGGCCACACTCAGCTGGTGGTTTCCGCAAATCCGACAATAACAGTCTGCTTGAGACGACACGTGTTTTCGCGCACCCTTGAACCACGAGTGTAAACAATCGATTCTTACACCAGCCTGTATCCTTTGTGATTACACCAGCCTGTATCCTTTGCGATTACACCAGCCTGTATCCTTTGCGATTACACCAGCCTGTATCCTTTGCGATTCCCCTATCGATATACGAGATCTATTGTATAGCAGACCTCTGCTTGACATGTGATCACCGTTTGCGATTACTTTACCGGGTTTTCCGTCATCTGTGAGTGATATCTTACAGTATCGAGGTATTGACACAGGTGCCGCCGTGATGCGAGAGGTTACCGTGTGATGTGACTCGACTCGACAGGTGCCGCCATGATGCGCGAGGTCGCTCTGTGACTCGACACAGGTTCCGTCGTGATGATAGTGGTCGGTTCTGTCTGTCTTGACAAGATCGGTCGGTCGGTCGGTCTTGACAAGATCGGTTACAAATCTTGAATTGGTCAACTTTTCAGAATCCCCAATATAGAAGGTGTCCCAATATCAAATGTCCCTAGCTGTATGTGTCGGCTACCTTGACACCACTCTCATCGATCCGATATCCTTATCAAAGAAGGCTGCATACCGTGTTCCTCTGTATGCGCTCGCCTGGATGTGCGTCGCCTCACTTATGTCATTTGGATCATCATCAGTATCCGACGATCTGCCTGAACGACGACCCTCATAATCCTTTTTTTTTTTTAATAATGTTTTTGGTATCGTCCGCACTGCGTGTAGCCCGTGTGCGAGCAGTGCGTATATTGCCTCGTCCCTGTGTTGTGTTTGCGAATCTATCCATTCTTCGAGTCCCATGTGAAACCCAATAGGTAAAGATACGGTCAATGTCTTTGTAGGTTTCATCTTGTTTTTGTTTTCCGTTTCCATGTATTCTCCTCTTCTTCTGTTATACAGTAGTTCTCAAATAAAGTGGGACACACCTTATAATCATCCAGACTGCAGATCGTTGCTGTTGGGAAACGTTGGGGGGTGCAGCAGGTTGAAGAGGTTCTCGAAGATATTCCGAGTAGCCTCTTCTCCCTCGGAGCTACGAAGTCAGCAATCTCAACAATGAGTTTCTGTTTTTTTGCAGTACCTGCGAAAGCGGAGGTTTCTGAACCCCCTCGAAGCACGATGGGCAAGAAGAATTGGGGCGGCACCCATGTAGAACCTGGCATACGCACCAATCTGTTCAGATCTCGAAGAGTCTCTATCCGGAATGATATCACCGACGATGTCAGCCGTCTCGAGGTTCCAAACGTCAGTTTGACGCTGAGACTTGAAGATCAGACCCTTGCGATAATATTGCACCGAGCTGTACGACCTGGTACCTCCGTCGAGTCTTGTTACAGTCACGATATCAGTAACACCCGGGTCTACCGCAGCCACTACCACATTCACGTGCGTGCGTGTGTTTGCTCCATCCAGTAGTGTGGTGTCTTCTGGTTGATGTGAACTGTTGTACGTCGCTTGTTCCGCGCCTACGATCACTAGGCTACTTCTGCTTGAGGCGTATTTGTGTATGGCTAGATATGACTGAATACACCAATACGATTTTGAATCAACAAATTGCAAGATGTCGAGAGGACCAGCCATCCGCACTTAAGCGATCGCCTCTTTCTGAATTTCGTCATCCGTTTCATTCCATGCTAAAAACAAAATTGACGCACATTTTCCTCATTTAAAAACCAACAACAACAACAACACCAACACCAACAACAACCTTTGATAAACCACCCAATATCTCTTTCCCTTCGTCATGTCTTACATGTCTGCTGCCCAAATCACTGCGTTCGTCGATACTACCAATATCTTCGAAGCCGTTCAGAAGAAGGATCGAACTAAGATATCCAAAATCCCCACCGTCCCTCAGTTGAAGAGCATCTGCAACGCAGTCATATCCCTGACCAGCGTTCCTGATTGCCTCGCCGACTCTGTCGGCGCAATGAAGATGGCACACGCTAAGTTTCTCGAAGATTCCCCCGACGCGGAGAAAAAGCCTTTACAGGTAATGCTTCTCCCTGTTGCCCTCGCTGCTGCGAATGCCGTCGCTTCTGCTTCTGCTTCTGCTGCTTCCTCCTTGCTTGCCCTCGCCAGTGCCCTTGCCCTCCCAGAGGACGACGAAACCACCGAGGACGTTGGCACGGGGTCCGGCAGTAGTGGTAAAAAGCGCCGCGCCAATGGTTCACGCTCTGTGTCACCCTCTGTGGCTCCTGCTCCTGCTCCTGCTCCTGCTCCTGCTGCTGTTCCTGCTGCTGTTCCTGCTGCTACTCCTGCTGCTTCTGCTGCTGCTTTTGCTTCTCCTGCTGGCTCGTTCTCAACGTGCTCCCTGTCCTCCTCCTTGGCCTCCGGTCGTGTTGGTCGCGGGTCCGTTCTAAAGAACGAGCTTCCTGTTGGCTCCAATATAGGTGCATTTACCATCGTGGGGTAGTCCCCCACCCTGGGCTGCACTTCTGTCACAATTCACGGCAACCCGTGTGGTAGAAAACAGGTGCTCTTAAGCAACCCCAATGGTGGGACCTTCACCACTGGCAAGTGCGCGCACCTAGCGTGCATGAAACAGACTCCCGCCAAGCGTGAGGCGTACATCGCCACCACGCGATCTACGCTTGACGAGCTTGCAATTGAGCTTCGCTCCCTGTCCCTCAGCCAGCAGCTTTAGTTATATAGATACTCAGTTATTTAGATACTCTTTTTTTTTGCTACATTTCTTAGAGACGATAAAAAATGGTCCTGCCTGTATGTACTGTACTGTACCCCTCCGTTTGCGTGCGTGTGTGAGGATGCGGTCTGGCGAGCGCTCTTTACACATCCCATCCATCATCCCCCTTTTGTTTGTGATTCGTGAGTGAGTGAGTGCACTACTGTGGATTTTGACCACCTGATTCCTTCACCAATCTGAACTACAATTGTGTCGTGTTTTCAAGAATCATCGAATCAAGCGGCAGTCCTGCCGCCTTTTTGTTGGCTCTCAGAGTGTCTCAGGTCATTTTACTGTTCCGCCGATTGTAGATGGTTACAACTTAGTCCCTGTAGAATGGTCCAATCACTTCCCCATCAGGGTATCTGTTGAATCCATACAAAAAAGCACGTGGCTCCTCGTTGACCAAGGTTTGAATTGCAATGTGTGTGTGGAACCGTTGCTGATTATCTAACTCTAAGTGGATTATAAGCACTTCATGTGCAAATGGAAGCCTTAGTGTAATGGCGTTGGAAGTTGACGTAATATCTTGGACAAACTTGGAGGCCCAGTCTTGGTCCATAACATGCATAGACCGGTCAATAATGTTACAGTTTGAATCTCTATGTAGTTTGGCCAGAATATGTGTTTTCTCATTGAACCGCATGGGGCTTGAGGAGTGGCGCATCCAAGATGAAGAGGCAATCCCCATCGATGCTTTCGGGCGTGAGCCACAAACTGCACTCGAGGCTCGATTCTGTTGATACAGTCGACGGAATACTAAAATGAAACCGCACACACACCTTACGGTGTAGCAACCCACGGGGCAGTGGAACACCAATACGATTTTGAATCAACAAATTGCAGGATGTTAACGAGAATATCGTGGTTCTTTTTTAGATCCCGGCTCTCCATCCTGCAGACTCCGTCTCGTTATTTTGTCGGTACTTTCGAGAGTGTCCATTGAAGGACCAGCCGCAGTACCGTGGCCCTTCCTGGACCTTCCCCAGTACCGTGGACCAAAAGAACACGGGGTCTTTGTTGATGTGTAATGCGTCATGTAAGGAGGTTTCTTTGCTGCGCAGACATTTATTCACATTCACGAAGAATTCGAGGACCAGCGCGCACCAATCTGGCTGAAGGTGAGTCCCCCGATATTGGTAAGCGACCGACTCTAGGACATGCTGATGGGCATGAGGATGCATAAAGCTGCATCGTGTTGGTTTACATACAGAATGGGTGATGTCATGAAAACTGCCTCGCAAAACCTACAATCCTACCAGGAGCCCCCCCCTGCATGGGCCACGTCCATGCTGCAGCAGCTCTATAAACTTGAGCATGCAGTGTCTGACATCAAGTTGGACATTTTGGAGAAGAAGTCATCTATCAGGTTGGCATACTGTCGTCATCTTGGGATGATAGATATCCTTGTACATAACACTGATGCTTGCACCGCGCTGCTTGCCATGCGCAGGAGCATGGGCTCGTCCTCCAGCATGAGCATGGCTGAGATAGTTGCCGATTACGAGGTAAACAATCGTGGAGAAGGACTAGTCGGGCCTTTCGGGGGCAACTGCCAGTTTGCTGCTAGGGCTGCTGAAGAATTCTTCTCAAAGATCCATGGGCTGATGCGTGCGATAATGGTCACTGTCGTAATGTACTCTCCATCGGGCGCCACCCTATCATTGGCTCCAGGCATCAACGGCACTGCTCCTGTCAAAGACAGAACCGTCCCAGATGGTGCTAAATCGTATAGGCTGACAGAGGGCAGTTGCGTTTGGACTCAGGATGATACGCAACATCCGGGTCCTTGCAAGGGATACGTCCACTATGTTGCCAGTGTGGTCACTCTGGATGGTCACAATATCATGGTTGACTGGGGTATTGCTCAATTTGCAAAGCTACCGAGCGACATGATGATGTTTGTCTGATGATTGCAAATCCTTGTTGACCGCATTAGTGCTTGCACGCACTGCATGGCTGGTGGCATGATGTTGCATGACCGTGTTGGAATGCATGCATGGTGGTCGTCAGGCCTGTGGTGAGGTTTGAGAGAGAGGCGATTGTTTACATCAAGCTCCCCTTGGATGTCGGGTACCACACTTGGTCTCGCATCACTGGCTTTTGTTCTTCATGGCTGCGTCCAATGGCACCTGCAATCAGCAGCATTCACAATACTGACGTGCGCAGCCAAAACATATAGATGACATATTGTCATTGCTCATTGCATGCACACACACCTCCTTTGCAGGATGACCAAATACACCGTCCTTGCTGTTCATGTTCTGCATGGTCACGCGTACGTTGGGGCAATGCTCCTTGAGCACTGTTCCCAGTTTGTGGTAAGTCGTAAGCTGTCCCACTGCCACCCACGCGTCCATGAACTCGCTGCCTCCCGCTCCGCCCCGGGCCATTCCAAACATGGTGGACGCGGCAATAATGACACCATTGTAGTCAGCAATCGAATAGGGAATTAATGCTTCTGCAATACTGCTATATGCGTGTTGCTGAGAATATTCCCACTCTCCCTTAGCCTTGGCTCTGGACTCGTAAAATGTCAGGCTGGGTGCCTCGTTGTTGCTGGGGTATCCCTCTTCCATGCACATGTTCAGCACACGAACAAACGTGCCGGTGAACCCTTGCTGTGCTACGATGTCCTCGATCTCCTGTGCTGTAATCTGCTGCCCAAACGAACAGACAAGGGCACCATGTTGCGTTGAACCACTCCACGTCCCATGGCCACAGAATAGCAGAACTGCGACATCCGTGCCGGGCTGCAGGAGATGCTGTATGGCGGCTCTCAGGTCCCGTTTTGGAACCTCGGAAGTGCCTCCCAGAACGTTGCAGCTGAATCCTTCTCCCAGCGACTCCTTAAACCGCTCAACATCCATTGCAAAACCCGTCGTGCTGTACGTACGGAGGTCGCGGGGGAGCAGAGCCGCCTCCTCTAGGACTCGCGTGAGGCGCGCCTCCAGGTTCAAGGCGTAGCTGGGTGAGACTAGCAATGCACGCTTCATCTTGTGGTAATAGTCTTGGGAGGGATATAAATAAATCACAGTCCTGCGCGCACAACACCAATATGCATTAGATAACATAGATAACATTGACTGCAGCCGGGGTGGATGCAGAGGCGACACTGCTCAGGTACATGCGCGGTGGTTACGATTCCAGAATCCAGTCACGAAGAGATGTGGGCACATCAATCCCTATTTTAAACGTGTTCACATGAACACCTCTGAAAAGACTCTCCATCTCGGGAACAACAATTATTTCAAAAAAAAAAAAATACTGAAGAATGCCGGAGGCTCGATAGCGGATTTTTTGATGGCTTTGACTGCATGGGGGTATAAAAAGTATCTATTCATGTTCTTTATTGCAGGTCATGGATGGCGACGCTGAACTAGATGCTTTGCTTGCACAACACCCGGCTGCAAGAGCGGCATATGAGCGTCGCATCGAGAGGCTAAGGTTTGTACATGCTTGCCTGATGATAGCCGAACGATATGTGTTACGCCACACTACTTGCCGTAGAACATGCTAGCAAATTGCGTCTCCGACTGTAATTGTATTCCCATTGTCTGTGAAGGTGCGCGTTCCCTTGACTTGAGCAATCATGAAGCCATGCATGTCCATGTACACATGTGTGTGCTTCAAGATGGCAGCACATACAGTACACTAAATCTAAAAAAACTCTAGGTGTTTCACTGCCGAAATGAAAACATTAGCCCCCCGTTTTATTTTGGCAGTAGCACAGATGGTGTCAAAACGTTCCCCACACAATCTCCACCTCAGACTCAGACTCAGAACTCCATCTCAGACTCAGACTCAGAACCCGCATCATCATTAGTGATGCAACAAGAACCCACCGGGAGAGTGGGCGTCCCGAACACACCCCGGAAAACGTGCGTCATCCGTACTTGCGCCCCACTCCAATACTTGTCCAATGCCGTCTCGAACCCATCGTACGTCACCAGCACCTCCTGATCAAACATGCGCCCCAGTGCGACACCGAACTTGCTGCCCCGGCTGTTACCAGTGGTATTGCCAAACTGCTGCGTGGCTGCCACTGTCATGCCGTAGTAGGTGCTTGGCGCGCCTGCCCCCCCTTGCATCTGAGCACCTCGCAGCCTTACTGCGTCCCTGGTACCTTGCCCATCCTGCCACATCTCCCCCTCGGCCTCGTACATGTTCAGCAACCTCACAAATGTGCCTTTGAACTTCGCCGCCACGCACTCAATTGCCTCAGCTGTGACCAGCTGCTTGAATGAACACACGAGACTACCGTGCTGCGGCGACCCCTGCCACATGCCATGGCCGCAGAACAACAACACAGCCACCTCTGTGTCGTGGGACAACAACCACTTCAGGTGGTCCAATACAGTGCTGGACAACACCTCGCCCTCCAGTGTTTCAAAACTGAAACCCGGCCCTAACTGGCGGCGTAGCACTGCTGCGTCGCGCGCAAAACCCTCAGTGCTATACTTGCCCAGGTCACTGGGGAGCACTCCTGCTTTCTCCATCACGTATCGAGTCCTGATATCCAACCCAGGCGTGGCGTAACTGGGGCTGACCAGCAAGGCACGCTTTTGTCTCTGCATCTGCGGGGGTTAATATTGAATCACACATATTTCTCTATGTACAACTTGCGCAACCAAAACATACAGTTGTTCTCAAATAATTTTGGGACACTCTGTATAATTTGAATTATATCTTTGAAACCAGATACAGGTCCGTGGTTCACTACAAATATTTTTTGAGGAGTCTGAGGAAGGTTTGTAATATATACAACGTGTCCAA
Organism: Chlamydomonas sp. ICE-L; assembly: GCA_013435795.1. Taxonomy (NCBI): domain Eukaryota; kingdom Viridiplantae; phylum Chlorophyta; class Chlorophyceae; order Chlamydomonadales; family Chlamydomonadaceae; genus Chlamydomonas; species Chlamydomonas sp. ICE-L. Next base: position 233,170 of record JACBWV010000045.1, on the reverse strand, counting down.
GAAGCAATTGTAAACGGAAGTCAAATGGCATTCTCCAATTTGGAAATAAATAGTTTTGTTCACGATCAATGATGCATGTCCAAGAAAGAAATAATGATGCGGGACTCCAAAGCAGCGTGATTTTTAAGAGGCGCGCTCCACCATCCCAAAAAAACACAGGTTTGTTAAGCAGAAAAAAAGTATTGGTTCGCTCGTGCATGTCTGTATGTATGTATGTATGCATGCACGAACAAACGAACTATGATGAGAACGACGACGGCGCCGGAGCAGCAGCCGCAGAGTAGTTGTACTTTTCCTCGCACGCAGAGTTGTACGTGGCTACGCACTCAGACTGTGTCTGATATGCGCTGATGGCCTTCGCGTGTCTCTCGACACAGCGTGTAGCGTAGGCCTTGTTGACCTTTTCTGCTACATGCTTTGGTGATGACGCGTGCGTGGTGCACAGCAGGCCAGTGGCCTGGCGATTTTTTTTGCACTGTCTAGCTCCGGACGAATCTAGAAGGAGGATGCAGCACTTCGTATTGCAGAATGGCATATTGAGGCTGGTGAGCAGGTCGTGTCCAAAGTGGTACGGGGACAACTCTGGAACTAGCTGATTCTTCAGCAGGATATTCTCATGCCTGGTAGTCTCGAATATGAGCTTTAGCTCATCGTTATACTTGATAAGTGTCTGATTCTTGATCCGACAGTTCTCGAGCTCGAGCAGGAGCGCATCGTAGGCTTCGACTGTAGCAGTCATCGGCTCTTCAGACGCATTGGACTCCTCCTTGAAGGAGTCCTCCTTCTTGGTCCCAGCGCAAATGCTGCGGGCGTCAGAGGTTGTTGTTGTGGATCCAGACATTTCGGGTATTTCAGTGAGTGAATTTGGCGATTACGTGTGTTGTTGTTGTTGTTGTTGTGCTGGAGAAAATCGTTTCAATTTTTTTCGAAACGTAGTCTATTGGGCTCGCGGGGTCCTCGTTGCCTCATCCGCGTTTCAAATAAAGTGGGACACACCTTACAAACTTTCCTCAGACTCCTCAAAAAATATTTGTAGTGAACCACGGACCTGTATCTGGTTTCATGGGATATCATTCAAATTATACAGAGTGTCCCAAAATTAGTTGAGAACAACTTTATGATATTGTGCACCCAGATGACCTAGAAGCCGTTCGAAGCAAGAAGGACTTGTCGCCCTTTTGGATATCATCACAAATGTCTCGCAACACTCGGTACACCTGGTCTGAGTTGTGCTTCAAGCCACCTGTCTTGCAAATCCATGCGAAACACTCACAATTCCAGTGAATCAAGTCATACTTGCGCAGAGCCATACTTGGAGTTTCCACCATGAGCTTTGCTATGTTGGCAGCACGCTTACGATGGACAATCTCGTCAGCAAATTCAGTTGGAGAAGTATATTGAACAATTCCGTACGTTGTGTGGCGTGCGAGAAAATTGATGTAGGTATCAATTTGCAGGCGGGCATCGCGCATGCGTCTGTCTCCTGAGGGTGAAGTGAAGTGGGCGATATCTGGGTCTTGGTCCAGACGGGACTCCCTGAGCACAATGCCATGGTGCGCATATCCATGGCGCCAACCTCCAACCAGCACGACGATGTGGTCTCCATGGGAGAGGAGCTTCCATGCCTCTGCAGTTGCATGCACTTCGGTTCCTTCAGGGGCCAACGTCCAATGACTAGTTTCTTGGTCATCTATCATTTGGAGAAATGATGCCCTCCGCCTACGTGCACGGCGAATTATTATACGTTGCAAGCAAGCAATTGCACGACAAAATCTTGTCGGATAAATGCATTGTTGTACGTGTGTGTCTAATAAATCCCAAATTCTAGTTGGTAATGCTTTAATTGCTAGTACATCAAGATTTGGAACAATGGTCATTTCAATGAAGATGTGGGTTTCACAACCCGTACATCCTATCGTAGTAGTGTCCAAGTCTTTACATCTGTTCTCAAATAAATCGGGACACGCTTTAATGTGTCTCTTGTTCTCCTGACGGCGGCGTCTTGCTCCCTCCTCCCCTCTTGCACAGACAACCAACCAACTTTCTCCCTCCCTGCCTGACGCTTGAGTGCAATCTCATGCAACACCCATTCGCGTCTATAATTACGGCAGAATTATAATGGCTATGGTATAATGTCGCAATCTGGTACAATGTCGCAATCTGGTATAATGTCCCAATCTGGTATAATGTCACACACAGTGTTGCAATGCATTGAACAAGGTGATATCGAGGCTTTGAGAAGACTCTTGTTACAAGGTCTTGGTATTATTAGTAAAGAAGACTCTCCACTGACCTATGCTGTGCAATGTAAACAGATCCATGTTGTACAATTGTTGCTGATAGCTGGTAGCGATCCCAACGAACGGTGTGGAGCACCGCTGATATCAGCAGCTGAGGATGGAGACGTTAAGATTGCGGAATTGTTGTGGAAAGCAGGAGCTCATCTCGACATTATGGACAACGCTCCTTGCAGAATTGCGACTCAAAATGGCAACACTGAATTCATCAGATGGATAGAAGCAAAGCTATCGTAATACACTCGACGGAATACTAAAATGAAACCGCTTTCTGGAGTGTACGGTACACCTTATGTATTGAATCAAGGTGAGCTCGACAAAGTCGATGCTACGCTGCACGAAATCTGACAGTGTCCATGGGGCCCGCAGTTTCCCCTTCACAATCCCGACAAAGTGTTGCAGTGATAAGCTCAAGCGTTGCAGTGATAAGCTCAACCGTTGCAGACAAAGTGTTCCAGTGATAAGATCAAGCGCTGCAGTGCACAGTTTGTCCGAGTGTACAAACAAGTGAATATTTTACAAACAACATACACATTGTGTAAGACTTGACAGTTAGTTACACAGTAGTAGTGTGTAGTAGTGTGTCTGCTGGTTGATGTGACAAGACGTTCCACCAGACGTAGCACCATTAGATGCACATTGTACCAAGGCTTGACGTGTTGGCACTGCGCAAGATACCATCTACAGTTTGGGCGGGATTGGATGTGCACACACAAAATTGCCTGTTTCCGGATAGTTTTCGGTTTGCAGTTGCTACCTACCAACGCTATTTGTTGCATCGTGCTCGCAGGCGAATGGCTAAGTTCATTGAACTTCTTGAGGGGCAGTCACAGGGACACTGGACTCTAGCCCAGGAGGGAACTGAGCAGCATTTTAGCACAGATGCTTGGAAGCTCTTGAACCCTGGTGATCATGTGGTCGTGATGATCGGAAGGTGGCGCCTTGGTTATGCACACCATGGCATTGTGATAAGCCCTTATGGCCCTGGTCAAGATCCTCAGGTTGCGCACTTCGTGTCTCCGACTGGTGACATGTTGATGCGAGATGCTCGATTACAGATCGGCTCGCACACCGAGTTCATTGGAGCAAGAGCGACTTTTGGTATCGTGCCGTATGCCTCTGCCAACTCCGAGGCCGATAAATTCGAACGCCAACGCGCCGTTGACCTTGCCAAGTGGATGGTGGAATCACCTGAGTTTGCACGGAAGAAGTACAATCTGATTGCATGGAATTGCGAGTGCTTTGCTTGGGTCTGCAAAACTGGTGACATCAATGCGCATTCCCACCAAGTTGAGCGTGTCCTAAAAGCCATCAGCAATGATCTGCGGATGGGGGAGAGGTCCATTCTTCTGCGAACGGGAGCAGTTGATTCAAGTTCTTGTATTGTCGCATGACACTTCGCCTACCCATCCAACTGCATAGGGTTCATCAACTTAAATGCTGAAATACGGAATGAAGGGATATGAATAATGGTTGGTCCGTGCGCTGAAGACGAAGCTTCACGAGCTCCAGCATCCGCTATCCTATCTATCTAATGCCCGACATGTTTCCTATCCTATCCTATCTATCTAATTCCCGACATGTTTCCTCCGTTCCGTTTGCTCCGGCGACAAAACGAAATGAAGCCGGACAGCGGTAATCGGTCTTCGACCTTCGAGAGTGCCCATTGAAGTACCAGCCGCACTGAAGCGATCGCCTCTCTTCCTGGACACGCCGACTGTAGCTTGTTTGGTTGCGTTTATTATATGCATCAAATTCCCTAGTCATGTGAGTAAATGAGCATCACACAGACAACTTGTAAGCCACAAGTAATGTACATTTTAGGGCGCAGGGAAAGTGGGAAGAGTCACGCTATCACTCAACTTATTGCTCAACATTCACCACCCACTCTAATATTGGTCATGACAGAACATAACAAGGAGTACCATGCTTTACATACACCAGAGGCAACGTTGTGTAAACTGTCTGAATCTGAATCAGAATCACCTTCACTTGACGGTTTCAATGTGCTAGCATTTGATGACATCCATCTTTTTAATGTACCAGGCCGCCAATTGTTACACAATGCCATGCAGTCGAAAGCTCGTGCCGTCATCGTGTCTGTCTCTCACCCGTGCAGCATTCCCCTAGCCGGTCGAGACACCATCTTACAACTCAGTCAGTATCATGACCATCACGGATCTGACTGGGTGAAGATGTTGAAGGCCACGTGCATTCCAACTAGCTGCAAATGTGCCTGTTTCTGGAAATACATCCACAGGCACAGCCCCACCGTTGTGCTGCACTGCCAAGTGGGTAGTTTCCATGTCACAATAGTGGGCAAGTGTGACACGGACAACCTCATTGGCTTGAAGGAAAACCGAATGCTCTCAAGCAGAACCTCATTGGCTTGAAGGAAAACCGAATGCTCTCAAGCAGAATCCTGCTTGAGACGACACGTGTTCCCCATGCTCCTCTAACCACGAGTGTTAACAGGTCAGATCCGACACGTGTTTCTGCGAGTCATCAGCTGAATTCCACTGCCCCACTCCGTGGGTCCCGCGATTTCCATTTCATGATCCCGAAATAGTTTGTCAAGCAGACGTCTGCTTGAGACTACACATGTGTTTTCCTCGCGCCCATGAAAATACGTGTGTAAACAGGTCAGATCTGACACGTGTTTTCGCGCGCCTCGAAGCACACGTGTAAACAAGTCAGATTGCCGACGATGCTCTGGACTTGAGCAGACTCCCACATACATCACAACAAAAACAAAATGAAAATCTTTTAAACAAACCAGGCTTTGATTTTTTGTGTTGGATAAAAAGGCATCGCATGTGTCATCAGGTACACCTGAGCGGCAATTCGAGACAACTTAACTGAATCCCACCTGAGCGTACGGCACCATGTCGCAAAGTGGTCACAGTTGCGGCCCAGCAAGTGATAGAGGCCAGAGCAATCTTGCAGATCCCTGTGCAGCCCCAACGCCAGTGCCGCCGAGAACTCCCGAAGCTCTGGTGTGTCGCTATCCCAACACATTACAGCAAGCTCAGGCCAGCCGGGGACAGCCATGAATTCGCCCAATGTACGCAGCCGGATCTTGGCCTCTTGTTTGCCCGCATCCTGTGAGCCCCAAAAATCAACCACGAGATTTTTACCCCCCTGCACTCCTGAAATGGGACCAACAAAGATTCCATGATGGAATCTCTCATTGCTACCCGCTGTCCGAATGAGGATCTGATCGCCAGAAAGGAGCTCTGTGGCAACTTCAGCTATGTCAACGCGGCGGGCTGACTGCGGGAGCAAGTTGTGAATGCCCATGACATTCATCGCGCCCTCCATGAGGGCGAAAACGTCACTATCAGCACCTTCTGACTTTACGCCCAGGATCTTGGCCACCAACAACATCAGGCTGTTCATCTCGACAGGCGTTGTTCACTTATTATCCTGGAAAGTAAATAATTGAAACCATATCAACACAAGCTACTCTGAACAAAATGAGCCCTTGTATTCCATCCTACCGGGGGAGTAGTTCCATGGTTCCGTCACACCTCCCTAGATCCGCCCCCCCCCCCCCATCTCAAAACCCTAAATGGATGTCGAGCAGACGCCTGCTTTAGAAGACACATCGGAAAACGCCCAAGTGTTCCAGTGATAAGCTCAAGTGTTACAGTGATAAGCTCAAGTGTTACAGTGATAAGCTCAAGTGTGACAGTGCACTCCGATGACTTTCAGTGAGAAAGAAGCCCAAGTGTTCCAGTGAGAAAGAAGCTCAAGCGTTACAGTGAGAAAGAAGCTCAAGCGTTACAGTGAAAGCAAACGAGGCAACTGTTGCAACCTTCCAGGGACACCCTGTCTCCCTCGCGCCATGAAAACAACCTCTACGCCCCCTCACTCCTCTGCCTTGCAAGGCAGAACACTGCTGCCTGGAATTCCCTCTTCTGCTCGGGTGTCATGTTGCGCCAGACGTTTGTCAATCCATGAGGGTTGATCAACAAAATGCTCAGGGCGTTGCTGGTAAACACCCCAGACAGCCCACCGAAGTAGAACCCTTCTGCTGGAAGCAACAGGCTAGCAATAAGCTTCAACACCGTGGGTGCCGTATCATCCGATATCTGCATTTCCTCTTTTACACTCTCTATTACAACACGGGAAAACATCCAACGTCAAGAATTTGTGTCGTCTAGATCATAAGCAGAAAACTGTTGTAAACATCCATATGATGACAACGCCAGAAATAATGCAAATGTGTGTTGATGCGTGGACAGAAAGCTTACGGGACAGTATATTGGCCTTACATAATATCAAAAGTTCAATTGATGCTACGTATTTCACACAGTACCAGCGAGATATAATCACACAATCAGTCATCGATCTCCAAAAAACAGTGAACAGCCCCGTTTTTCATACGAGACGCTTTACACATCAATCCACTTGTCAACAGTCGCAGGTGGAAGGCACGTCCGAATCAAGGTGAGCTCGACAAAGTCGATGCTACGCTGCACGAAATCTGACAGTGTCCATGGGGCCCGCGGTTTCCCCTTCACAATCCCGACAAAGTGTTCCAGTGATAAGCTCAAGCGTTGCAGTGATAAGCTCAAGCGTTGCAGTGATAAGCTCAAGCGTTGCAGACAAAGTGTTCCAGTGATAAGCTCAAGCGTTGCAGTGCACTCCGATGACTTTCAATGAGAAAGAAGCCCAAGCGTTACAGTGATAATAAGCTCTCCTTAATTTAATGCACAAGTGTTACGAACAAGTGAATCTTTTACAAACAACATACACATTGTGTAAGACTTGACAGTTAGTTACACAGTAGTGTCTAATGCTTGATGTGAACTGTGGGCTCCACTCCGGTCACCCACCCGCTCGGTTCCTCGCGGAATCCTTTGTGGGGGCTCCCCTCCGGTCGCCCCCGGTCGCTCCGCTGGGGGGAAGAGGTGAAAGGGGCTCCGCCACTTGTTTAATGTGGTACGGTGGTTCTCATCCAAGTGTTCTCGGAACTGAGGTGGGTGTGCATTGCACATCAACAAAGACCCCGTGTTCTTTTGGGCCACGGTACTGGGGAAGAGGCGATCGCTCAAGTGCGGCTGGTCCTTCAATGGACACTCTCGAAAGTACCGACAAAAGAACGATACGGAGTCTGCAGGATGGAGAGCCGTGATCTAAAAAAGAACCAAGATATTCTCGTTAACATCCTGCAATTTGTTGATTCAAAATCGTATTGGTGTTCCACTGCCACGTGGGTTGCTACACCATTAGGTTACACCGTAAGGTGTGCCGTACACGAGGCGGTTTCATTTTAGTATTCCTTCGCATTAGGCATTTTTTGCCAGCCCGTTATGCCATTTCTTCCCTTATATCCCTTATAGCTACCATTTTCGGGTGCTAAATAGTTGTCAAATATAACAATATCTGGAAGTGTATTTATCAATCGTTCCAGGTGTTGAACGTCTGTTTCATATCTCTCCTGCTTTAGTTCATCGCTATTTCTAAGTTCCTTTAATATTTCAGGCGAAATCTTTCCATCTGCAAACTGCCACCTTTCACTGCCACCTTTTTGTTTTTTGTTACCTTCTTGTGGTACAAACTTACTGTAACCAAACGTTCCATCTGGTTTCCTTACTTTAACACATAAAGTGACTGACCCGTTCTGTCCGCGTCCACACTTCTTCTTGTACAAAACACGGGAAGCTCCATCTTTGCAAATACTTCTTGTATGAGTATAGGTGTATGTAGTGTCCGACATTTGTATATACATATAATCATATTTTATTCATTGACGACGATCTCATCCGTTGAATTTAAGGTACCCGTATATCCTCGAACCTATGAATTTCTTATTACACATCCGGGCTGTCATGTCAAGCACTTATGTTTGAATTGACGAATTAATTGGCAATTGTCAGCCCTACTTGTAGGATGACTGATTGTTAATACCCACTCATTATATGGTACGGGTAATCTTTATGCTTATTAATGTAATCTACCATATTACTAACTCGATTACCGAAATATTCTCCCTCTCTAACAATCTTAAAATCACCCCAACCCCTACCAGCATATATATCCTTAACATAGGCATCGAATTCGGTTGAGTTGCTTACAATTTCATCAGTAGTTGTTTCATTTTCAAAATCAAAAAGCTCCCCACCACCCTTTTGTTTATTTGCAGCCCGTTTATTGTCCAATGGCTTATAAAGTACTAGTTTAATCTTCCCTGTTTTGTTCTTCTTTTTAACAAAAATTTGGCCAACAGTTTTACTTCGCACATCATCATCCTTGTACAATACTCGGGATTTCCCATCATCGCAAATTCCGTTTCTCGAGGTCTTTATCATTGAAATGTATATATATATATATTATAAAAAGTTTTCACTCTGGGTGCAACGGCACGCCACGAAAGGGTCGCTGCAGCTCAGGGTACAGAATAGATGCAAGTACCTCCACTGAATGTGGGGTCTTGCGCCTCAAGACGTTCGCTCCTTTTGCAACCTTCTCTTGCTCAACAACGGCAAAGATGGGGATTGCCCAGACCCCGATGTCTCACATCAATCCCTATTTCAGAGGTGTTCACATGAACACCTCTGAAAAGACGTCTTTTGTAGACGAGGACATGTTTCCGCCGTTTGCATGTGGAGTCAGATGTTTTTTGATCGTCGTCGTCGTCAGTGTTCCTCCGTTTGCGTGTGTTCGTTCGTTCGTACGTACGTGTGTGTGTCTTGCTTGCATTGATTCATTGATTCATTGATTCATTCATTCATGCATGCGGTCTATGGATGCAAATGTGCGTGTGTGCATCTTATTCCTGTTCACTTGCTTGAGTCGTGAGGGCTCCCCTTCGTATGTCTCTTGTTCTGCGCCTACGATCACTATGCTACTTCTGCTTGAGGCGTATTTAATGTGTTTTGTGCATTTTTCATCTACTTACGCTTGAGGGTCACCATCCAGTTTGGCATGAATATGCCAAAAACTCATACGACATCTGGGTGATCTTAATCAATCAGATGAATCCGACGTCTCGCCAAATTGTATAAAGGGTGTCCCGCTATTTGAGAACAACTATAAACTGTACAGCTCCATCCATACAACGAACTAGACACCGTGCGAGAAAAAACAAATCAGTCTAAACCATTTACAATAATAGCTCGAATAACGTCAGAGCGTTTTGTAGGAAAAATCAAATATGGACAAATGTCTCATGGTAATTCAAGCATCCACTCAACGTGTTGCTGATGTGGATAGAGCTGTTTCACGTGAAGCTTGCTATAATATACCTGTGAGTCTGAGCAATGAGATCTGTGAAGACTTCAACTACATAGAAATTGATCTGCCTCACATGCGAACAACTTGAGAACCAGGGAGATTGTTGGTAATTAAAGAAAGTTATTTCTTGCAGGCAATTTGTAACATGAGTCACACATGTCCACGTGACATCGAAACAGCCCTCATATATGTTGACATCTTCATACTACATCCAGATGAACTACACTTCCTTCAGGTTTGTAATAAACATAAATTGCATTTGAACAAGTATCTATTCACCAATTAGTCTTGCTGGCTGTGACGGACGGACGGTGTGGATGCGACAGTTTTGCTTGTGATGATTGATGCCTTGACATGTTTCTGCATCTCAATTCCCCCTGCCCCACTCCGTGGGGCCCGCGATTACCCTATCTATATACAATATCTATTGTGTAGCAGCCTCTGCTTGACATGTGATCATCGTTTGCGATTACTTTACCGGGTTTTCCGTCATCTGTGATGTGACTCAACACAGGTTCCGCCGTGATGCGTAAGTCGCTCTGTGAGTCAGTCGACTCGACACAGGTGCCGCCGTGATGCGAGAGGTCGCCATGTGATGTGACTCGACTTGACTCGACAGGTGCCGCCGCCTGATGCGAGAGGTCGCCATGTGATGTGACTCGACTCGACTCGACAAGTGCCGCCTGATGCGAGAGGTCGCCATGTGATGTGACTCGACTCAACTCGACAGGTGCCGCCGTGTGTCCCGCGATTCCTCTTTCATACTCCTGAAGTCTGCTTGAGACGACACATCGGAAACGCCCAAGCGTTCCAGTGAGAAAGAAGCTCAAGCGTTACAGTGATAATAAACCCAAGTGTTACAGTTAATCTTTTACAAACAACATACACATTGTGTAAGACTTGACAGTTAGTTACACAGTAGTGTGTCTAATGCTTGATGTGAACTGTGGGCTCCCCTCCGGTCGCCCACCCGCTCGGTTCCTCGCGGACTCCTTTGTGGGGGCTCCCCTCCGGTCGCCCCCGGTCGCTCCGCTGGGGGGGGAGAGGTGAAAGGGGCTCCGCCGCTTGTTGAATAATACAATCCGTTGTTTTCCGATGGACTATGGCTGTCTGTACATGGACATCTCGTGACCCGAAAGGGCAGCGCGGCGGCAGCGTGAGGTCCGTGCGCAGAAGACGAAGTTTCAAGAGCTCCAGCATCCGGGAGACACTCTCCGGGCACAGGCGGTAGTTCCTCTCCTCCTTAGTGAGCTTGCCCTTGACCTGCGCGCGCGTGGTATCGACATGGTGAGCGAGACCAAGCGCGTGCAGGTCAAAGGCAAGCGCACCAAGGAGGAGAGAAATTACCGCCTGTACCCGGCAAGCTGTACATGGACAGCTCGTGGCCAGAAAGGGCAGCTGCGGCGTGAGGTCAGTGCGCAGAAGACGAAGTTTCACGAGCTCGAGCATACGGCAGACACTCTCAGGGCACAGGCGGTAATTTCTCTCCTCCTGAGTTCTCTTGCCTTTGACCTGCACGCGCTTGGTCTCGCTGACCATATCCAGACCCACGGCGTTCAGGATCATCTTCACAGACTTGGACACCTTGCACAGGTCCCACCCGTCGCGAACGCCACACGAGGCATGGCTGAACAGCCTAGCGGTGTTGTTGTAGCCGCGGAACATCTGTGTTCCCTTGAGCTTGGCGTCGAACACCGTCATCAGATTTGGGATGATGGTCTCAGTGTCGCACGGGGACAAAAAACCCAGAGCAGCGAGTAGTCTCCTCTATCAACACGATCTTCAGAAGATCGGGGTGCAAAGGCACGCCACGAAAGGGGCGCTGCAGCTCAGGGCACAGAAGAGATGCAAGTACCTCCACTGAACGTGGGGTATTGCTCCTCAAGACGTTCTCGAATATCTTGGCGACCAGTCGAGAGACCGTCTTCTCTTGCTCAACAACGGCAAAGCTGGGGGGGTCGGGTGGCACGTCCTCGGTGCCGCAATCAAGGCTGTCGACGCCACCTGTCCACACGTACTGGAAGACGACAACGGCCATCTCCCGAAAGACGGCACCTGCATCACCCGCGTCAAGTTGGTAGTACTCGTATCCAACGTCGCGACGGGGCTTGACTCGAGGGTCTCCGCGAAGGTACCGGAGCAGGACAGTCTCACCCTCCACACAAGCGCGCGGATTAAGTGTGGATTGCGAAGATCATCTTTGAGTTCTTCGGGTACTGAGAAAGTCGCTGCACAACGGGCTTCGACGTCCTGCCCACCTTGACGACAATCTCATCCTTCTGAATGAACTTGTGCTCAACCAACGCGTACACGACATTGGTTTTCATGTGCGCCATGATCGCTGTCGAGCTGCTCATATGCTATATCCCAATGCGCGTTGTTTACACCACTTCCACGAGACGATGAGTGGCAATGATCCGCCACCGTGTGTCATGAATGAACGGACGGTGTGGATGCGACAGTTTTCCACCGTTTTGCGTGTGATGATTTATTGATGCCTTGACAGGTTTCTGCAGCTCAATTCCCCTACCCCACTCCGTGGGGCCCGCGATTACCCTATCGACATACGAGATCTATTGTATAGCAGACCTCTGCTTGACATGTGATCACCGTTTGCGATTACTTTACCGGGTTTTCCGTCATCTGTGAGTGATATCTTCCAGTATCGAGGTATTGACACAGGTGCCGCCGTGATGCAAGAGGTCGCTCTGTGACTCGACACGACAGGTGCCGCCATGATGCGAGAGGTCGCTCTGTGACTCGACTCGACAGGTGCCGCCGTGATGCGAGAGGTCGCTCTGTGACTCGACACGACAGGTGCCGCCATGATGCGAGAGGTCGCTCTGTGACTCGACTCGACAGGTGCCGCCGTGATGCGAGAGGTCGCTCTGTGACTCGACACGACAGGTGCCGCCATGATGCGAGAGGTCGCTCTGTGACTCGACTCGACAGGTGCCGCCGTGATGCGAGAGGTCGCTCTGTGACTCGACACGACAGGTGCCGCCGTGATGCGAGAGGTCGCTCTGTGACTCGACACATGTTCCGTCATGATGCGAGAGGTCGGTCGCTCTGTGACTCAACACACGTGCCGCCGTGATGCGAGATGTCGCCATGTGACTCGACTCGACTCGACACACGTGCCGCCGTGATGCGAGATGTCGCCATGTGACTCTGTGACTCGACTCGACTCGACACAGATGCCGCCGTCCTTGATGACAGTGGTCGCCGTTCCTCTAAAAACGAGTGTAAACGTAGTGAGTGGCCTAAGCCCCCTCACCCAAATCCTGTGTAGTGCTGGCGGCGGTACAATCGATCGCCGGACATGATAAAAGACCCGACAATCCCCGTAACTACATAATTTCCTTTTGTTTTGTTCTCCTCTCTCTTCCTTCGAAAACGACCGACCGACCGACCGACCGACATCTTCCTCCTTTCCATAAGCAGCATCATTCATCGAGCCTCGAGTGAAGTGTGTGGCTCACGCCCGACAGCATCGATGGGGATTGCCAAAACCCCGATGTCTGATAACACACTCGAGGTTGGCTAACCTCTCGGATCGAGGAGAGTGCTGTCAAGGTAGCCGCCACCGCTTGCGAAGACGAGCAGTTCCTCTGTCAAAAGAAGAATCGTCAGACTCTCTCCTTCCAAGCTGTGAAAGTCTCCTGGGCACTCTGTACGATCCTTGAGGGTTCCTTGAAGCCGCCTTAGTCCTTCCTTTCCTTTCGTTTCCTTTGCTTCCATCCTTATTTTCTGAACAAATCTAGATAATCCATAAGCATCATTATCATCGAGCCTGGAGACAGATGGACGAGACAATGAGGATGCGCTTGCCGCCACGGTGTCTTTTGGAGACGAGGACATGTTTCTGCCGTTTGCATGTGGAGTCAGATGGACGATGACAGTGTTCATCCCTTTGCGTGTGTTCGTACGTACGTGCGTTTGCTTGCATTCATTCATTCGATTCTTTACACCAGCCTGTATCCTTTGAAAACCCCTCGCAAATTTTCGTTTCCGCGGCTTTTGACGCGGCTTTGCTCTAGACACCTGACGCTTAGGTGACGTTCCAGGTCCGGCTTGATTGTGCTGAGTTTCCCGTTGAAATATTCGCATGTCTTGAAGCGTTCTTTGGCCTCCTTCAGCAGAAATGCGCTGTCCGGGCTGGCCGCGACGTGCTCTTCGACGAACATAGCCACGGCGTCGTTCGCGTTCAAGTACATCGCACTGGTCTTCTTTAACGAATCGGGCATATCGAACTTGTACTCGTATGCAAACGCGTGTAGAAGGGTGCGTAGGAACTCCATGCGCATCGTGCCGTCTGCCTTGAATGACTCTACAAGCCCTGCGTCTCGTGGGAAGAGGAATTTGGCGGCGTCCGCATCATCCGCGTCCACAAACCGACTGATGTAGTCGAGTTTTCGTATCCGTCGTTGGACTCCCGAGTCAGAACCATCGACCATCGGCGGGGCGTTGCACATGATGTGTATCTTGTGTTGCGGGCGGAAGCGTACGATGTCGCTGGAGTGCAAGAGGCGGTAGGTGATGCCTTCCCCACCGGTCATATCCTTGAGGACTCCGGAATTTAAGACTTCGTCGTAGTTTGGCTCTGTGCAATACATAATGCGGACCCCCTTCCACGTCGCAAACTCTGGCATCGGGCGACCTGGATCGATGCGTTGCTTGCTTGTCAGCATTTCCACGCCGAATTTCCGGATGTAGTCGCCCAATGCGATCTCCATGACTTCGAAGAACTTGGTCTTCCCGTTAGAGGCGGACGCGTTGGCGCCGGCGTGTATGTGAAAGAGCTCTTGTCCGCTGTCTCCGTACAGCTGTCTAGCAAATGTGTGGATGAGGTATTCTCGTTGGTTGTCGTCGGGGTGCATCGTGTCCCAGTATTTCCGCACGCGGTCTGCTGATTCCGCGCACACTGCGACATTGTAATCGAATCCCACGGACATGGAGACCATGTCCTCCGGATACCCTTGACGGAAGACGCCGTTTTTTAGGTCCCACACGCCGTTGTTGAACCCTAGGAGGTTGGGGTCGGCGTCGAGTTTCTTCATGAAGTCCGGGTCGTAAAAGTACTCGAGCATCTCTTGCAGGACGTTATTCTTGAAGGTCGCGTCCTGGAGGCGAGCGGTGATGTGCGCTAGCCGGTCGGCGTCGTTCTTTGTGCTCGCGTTGCTCTGCATGTCGTAAGCGCTTTGGGACGCTCTCTCCTTGTTCATAGCGATAATGAAGTGCTCTAGAACAACGGTGGACAGCTCGTGCTTGACGTGGATCGCGGCGACGTCCGTCTTCCATCGCCCGTCGAATACGTATCATATCTTGCCGTTCGTGCTCGCGGAAGCGATGCGTTTGCCAAGTATTTTTTTCGCGATGCGCACGATCTCGTTATGGCTCCCGTTGCACGTGCTGATGTCCTCGATGACGCGCTGACTGACAATGTCCCAATACTCAACCGGGGAGTCGTGTCTGGCCCACATGTGCAAAGAGCCTAGGCGCAAGCGCAAGCGCAAGCCCGCGCGATCATCCGAATTCATTGTGCCCCATACCTCGCCACACTTTCCCTTTGTGTACTTCTCCGGGCACTTTTTGCTGAAGAGTTCCCACAATGGGAGATGGGTGGGCGATATGTTGTGCAGACACCACCCGACTTCCATCCATGTGCGGTATAAGCTTGCGCGGGAAACGGCGATGATATCGACCAGCGCCGCTACCTCATCAAACGCCTCGGGTGCACCACTTTCGTGATCGATATCGTCATTGACCACAACTTTGATTGACTTTTGTTTCTTTTGTTTCGTTTGTTTTGGTTTCGCCACCAGCTCCATCAACGTCCGAGGTATATCGACGAGCTTAGTCCCCGCAGCCCACGGCTCACGCACCCACGTCTTGTTCAAGGAAGGGCATATCGCCAAGACGCCGCGTGTACCGGTGGAACAACGCGTCTTCAAATCGGCGTCAAAACCGATGACCTGTCGTGCGCCATCCCAGTAACCTTCCGCGTCCGCCCACTCTGGGCGAATGAACAGATAATGCCGGCCCTTGTTGGTCTGTTGGATGGGGCACACCGAGAGGGCTTCGACAACGTCAGGGTCTTGCAGGGCCTCAATCTTCGCCACCGCATCGTCAGAGTCGGCGTCGACAACGCACAACGAATCCAGGAGAAGTCCCCACTGCGCATGCTCAGGGTTTTTGACCATGTAAAGATGCGCCTTTTCCATGGACCACTGCCCGGGCTCCTTGTGACAAACGATAGGTTTCTTCTATCCGGTAGGGATGAGGACAGTGTCACCGACCACGTCTCGACCGCATTGCAAGAGCCAATCATAGGTTTCGCGAATGATGTCGCTCATTTCCATGTTCACAACATACCGCACACGACCCTTATATGCTTTGTCTAATTGTGCGCTACAAACGCTACACTTTTTTTTATAATAAAAAAAGAGAGAGAGAGGAGATGTATGTTTTGTAGAGCATAGCGCCTGCTTGAAACCTTGCGGATGTCTTTTGTAGACGCTCCCTAAGACACGATCCGGTGTCCTGTAGCGTTTGTATCGTTTGTACGGCTCTCAGCAATAGTTTCAACTTGTCGTTCCATATATAACCTTTTGCTGTAGGTGCTACAACCAATACAAGCGCTACACTTTTTTTTTAATAATAAAAAAAGAGAGAGAGGGGAGATGCATGTTTTGTAGAGCATGGCGCCTGCTTGAAACCTTGCGGATGTCTTTTGTAGACGCTCCCTAAGACACGATCCGGTGTCCTGTAGCGTTTGTATTGTTTGTACGGCTCTCAGCAATAGTTTCAACTTGTCGTTCCATATATAACCTTTTGCTGTAGGTGCTACAACCGATACAAGCGCTACACTTTTTTTTTAATAATAAAAAAAGAGAGAGAGAGGAGATGTATGTTTTGTAGAGCATGGCGCCTGCTTGAAACCTTGCGGATGTCTTTTGTAGACGCTCCCTAAGACACGATCCGGTGTCTTGTAGCGTTTGTATCGTTTGTACGGCTCTCAGCAATAGTTTCAACTTGTCGTTCCATATATAACCTTTTGCTGTAGGTGCTACAACCGATACAAGCGCTACACTTTTTTTTTAATAATAAAAAAAGAGAGAGAGAGGAGATGCATGTTTTGTAGAGCATGGCGCCTGCTTGAAACCTTGCGGATGTCTTTTGTAGACGCTCCCTAAGACACGATCCGGTGTCTTGTAGCGTTTGTATCGTTTGTACGGCTCTCAGCAATAGTTTCAACTTGTCGTTCCATATATAACCTTTTGCTGTAGGTGCTACAACCGATACAAGCGCTACACTTTTTTTTAATAAAAAAAAAGAGAGAGAGAGGAGATGCATGTTTTGTAGAGCATGGCGCCTGCTTGAAACCTTGCGGATGTCTTTTGTAGACGCTCCCTAAGACACGATCCGGTGTCCTGTAGCGTTTGTATCGTTTGTACGGCTCTCAGCAATAGTTTCAACTTGTCGTTCCATGTATAACCTTTTGCTGTAGGTGCTACAACCGATACAAGCGCTACACTTTTTTTTTAATAATAAAAAAAGAGAGAGAGAGGAGATGTATGTTTTGTAGAGCATGGCGCCTGCTTGAAACCTTGCGGATGTCTTTTGTAGACGCTCCCTAAGACACGATCCGGTGTCTTGTAGCGTTTGTATCGTTTGTACGGCTCTCAGCAATAGTTTCAACTTGTCGTTCCATATATAACCTTTTGCTGTAGGTGCTACAACCGATACAAGCGCTACACTTTTTTTTAATAATAAAAAAAGAGAGAGAGAGGAGATGCATGTTTTGTAGAGCATGGCGCCTGCTTGAAACCTTGCGGATGTCTTTTGTAGACGCTCCCTAAGACACGATCCGGTGTCTTGTAGCGTTTGTATCGTTTGTACGGCTCTCAGCAATAGTTTCAACTTGTCGTTCCATATATAACCTTTTGCTGTAGGTGCTACAACCGATACAAGCGCTACACTTTTTTTAATAAAAAAAAAAGAGAGAGAGAGGAGATGCATGTTTTGTAGAGCATGGCGCCTGCTTGAAACCTTGCGGATGTCTTTTGTAGACGCTCCCTAAGACACGATCCGGTGTCTTGTAGCGTTTGTATCGTTTGTACGGCTCTCAGCAATAGTTTCAACTTGTCGTTCCATATATAACCTTTTGCTGTAGGTGCTACAACCGATACAAGCGCTACACTTTTTTTTAATAAAAAAAAAAGAGAGAGAGAGGAGATGCATGTTTTGTAGAGCATGGCGCCTGCTTGAAACCTTGCGGATGTCTTTTGTAGACGCTCCCTAAGACACGATCCGGTGTCCTGTAGCGTTTGTATCGTTTGTACGGCTCTCAGCAATAGTTTCAACTTGTCGTTCCATGTATAACCTTTTGCTGTAGGTGCTACAACCGATACAAGCGCTACACTTTTTTTTAATAATAAAAAAAGAGAGAGAGAGGAGATGTATGTTTTGTAGAGCATGGCGCCTGCTTGAAACCTTGCGGATGTCTTTTGTAGACGCTCCCTAAGACACGATCCGGTGTCCTGTAGCGTTTGTATCGTTTGTACGGCTCTCAGCAATAGTTTCAACTTGTCGTTCCATATATAACCTTTTGCTGTAGGTGCTACAACCGATACAAGCGCTACACTTTTTTTTTAATAATAAAAAATGAGAGAGAGAGGAGATGTATGTTTTGTAGAGCATGGCGCCTGCTTGAAACCTTGCGGATGTCTTTTGTAGACGCTCCCTAAGACACGATCCGGTGTCCTATAGCGTTTGTATCGTTTGTACGGCTCTCAGCAATAGTTTCAACTTGTCGTTCCATATATAACCTTTTGCTGTAGGTGCTACAACCGATACAAGCGCTACACTTTTTTTTTAATAATAAAAAAAGAGAGAGAGAGGAGATGTATGTTTTGTAGAGCATGGCGCCTGCTTGAAACCTTGCGGATGTCTTTTGTAGACGCTCCCTAAGACACGATCCGGTGTCCTGTAGCGTTTGTATCGTTTGTACGGCTCTCAGCAATAGTTTCAACTTGTCGTTCCATATATAACCTTTTGCTGTAGGTGCTACAACCGATACAAGCGCTACACTTTTTTTTTAATAATAAAAAAAGAGAGAGAGAGGAGATGTATGTTTTGTAGAGCATGGCGCCTGCTTGAAACCTTGCGGATGTCTTTTGTAGACGCTCCCTAAGACACGATCCGGTGTCTTGTAGCGTTTGTATCGTTTGTACGGCTCTCAGCAATAGTTTCAACTTGTCGTTCCATATGTAACCTTTTGCTGTAGGTGCTACAACCGATACAAGCGCTACACTTTTTAATAATAAAAAAAGAGAGAGAGAGGAGATGTATGTTTTGTAGAGCATGGCGCCTGCTTGAAACCTTGCGGATGTCTTTTGTAGACGCTCCCTAAGACACGATCCGGTGTCCTGTAGCGTTTGTATCGTTTGTACGGCTCTCAGCAATAGTTTCAACTTGTCGTTCCATATATAACCTTTTGCTGTAGGTGCTACAACCGATACAAGCGCTACACTTTTTTTTAATAATAAAAAAGAGAGAGAGAGGAGATGTATGTTTTGTAGAGCATGGCGCCTGCTTGAAACCTTGCGGATGTCTTTTGTAGACGCTCCCTAAGACACGATCCGGTGTCTTGTAGCGTTTGTATCGTTTGTACGGCTCTCAGCAATAGTTTCAACTTGTCGTTCCATATATAACCTTTTGCTGTAGGTGCTACAACCGATACAAGCGCTACACTTTTTTTTTAATAATAAAAAAAGAGAGAGAGAGGAAATGTATGTTTTGTAGAGCATGGCGCCTGCTTGAAACCTTGCGGATGTCTTTTGTAGACGCTCCCTAAGACACGATCCGGTGTCCTGTAGCGTTTGTATCGTTTGTACGGCTCTCAGCAATAGTTTCAACTTGTCGTTCCATATATAACCTTTTGCTGTAGGTGCTACAACCGATACAAGCGCTACACTTTTTTTTTAATAATAAAAAAAGAGAGAGAGAGGAGATGCATGTTTTGTAGAGCATGGCGCCTGCTTGAAACCTTGCGGATGTCTTTTGTAGACGCTCCCTAAGACACGATCCGGTGTCCTGTAGCGTTTGTATCGTTTGTACGGCTCTCAGCAATAGTTTCAACTTGTCGTTCCATATATAACCTTTTGCTGTAGGTGCTACAACCGATACAAGCGCTACACTTTTTTTTTAATAATAAAAAAAGAGAGAGAGGAGATGTATGTTTTGTAAAGCATGGCGCCTGCTTGAAACATTGCGGATGTCTTTTGTAGACGCTCCCTAAGACACGATCCGGTGCATGATGATGGAACACCCCTATCCTCCCCCCCAAACGCTGGTGGGCAAAACAGACACATATATGCTCACACACATACCATGGCGGCATTCGCTCACACACATACCATAGCAGCATTCGCTCACACACATACCATGGCAGCATTCGCTCACACACATACCATGGCGGCATTCGCTCATACACATACCATGGCGGCATTCGCTCACACACATACCATGGCGGCTGTCGCTCACACACATACCATGACGGCTGTCGCAGGCACCCGTCCTCGAATGAAGTGTTGTAAACAACGCAGAAAACTCTTTAACAAAAACTTATTCTCCTCTTCAGATGTTGGTTGTCTCAACTCAGCTTGACATCCCCATTGTTTTTGGTGTAATATTAAGGATTTCGTGTAGGGGCGTGCCGAATCCGGTATTTGAGGCCACACGGTTATCTTGGTTGTTCGGGCGTAAGTAATGGCACAGAGTTCCGCATTTTGTGAGTAGATCTGTTCCCTTTTGGTATGCTCTGCGGCCCGCGATTCCCCTATTGATAAACTAGAGCGATTACTAGCAGAGTCCTGCTTGGCATGCGATCACCGCGACTACTTTACCGTGTGTTTCCGTCATCTATGAGTGCTCCCCCAATAGTATCGACATCGTTCCGCCGTTTGATATAAGATGATTTTGTGCGCGGCGATCGAATCTGAAGTCGTCTTGGTCAGCCAGTGAATATGATTACATACTCAGCAAAACAATGCCGAGACCTGTATGGATCAAAATTGTTTACACTCGTTTTTATTAAAACAATAGTTTAGTTGCTAATCTGTCAACGGGGTTGTAGCTCAGTGGTATAGCGTGAGGTTAAGCCAATTTTCTTCATTCCTTGATCATGTCGCCCACTGAGCGATATGTAAGATCCGGGTTCGAATTTCGGTACCTCCAGTGTTTTGCCTGAGTTAATTAAGTTAACTAACTTAATTAATTTCCTGGCTGCGGATATCTTGACTGAAGACGCGTCCACCGCGATCCACAGCTGTCACGATCATACGACGAATTGTCACAGATCCAAGTGTTGTTCCGTCTTTCATGTCAATGTTGATGAGATGCGGTATCCAGGACGAAAGTCTACTCGCGCACATAGTGGCCTGATGTATGGCTTTCAACACCTTGGCATTTCCAGTTTTGGCAGGGGCTTTGAGGATTTTCGTCTCCACCACGAAAAGTGTGTTGATAGCATGTGAGAATACAAGGGCGTCCCCGTTGGCGCGCTTGAAGCAGCCGTCGTCGAAGATGTACTCCACAGCGACGAGGAACAAACGTGACGATGGGGATGTGTGGTGTTTTTGTTTAATTAGGTGGTGCAATGCGTTATACTCCAAGACGCGTGGATCGCCGGAAGTAGCCGATGACGTCCGCAGTGCATTGAGACGGCTGACATTCCGGCAGTGGAGGCGATCAAGAAACTTGGATGTGTCGAGACTGTCCATGTCCAGCGCCCTTCCTAGTTGGCGGACTGGATTTGAAATGGGCTGACAAGGTTGTGTCGGCATCGCGTCGATGAAGACTCTTTTCTTTGCGCATACGTGGATGTGGCAATGACTCCAATCTCAAAAGAAGGCTTTACATATCCGTCTGTGTGGCGTGTGGAAAGAGAGAGAGAGAGAGATAGAAAGAGAGAGAGAGAGAAAGGGAGAGAGAGAGAGAGGGATAGATATTCGCGTGTGTATGTATTTTGCGTTATTTGTAGATGGAAGAAAGGAAAGAGGAGGGTGGTGTGCGAATGACGCGCTAGTGAAGAGGATGATGAGGAGAATAAAAGAAAAATATGCAGTCTCGGGGCGAGGAGGTCCTTTTATGATGCCCGGCGATCGTACCTCCAGCAATACACAAGGATTGGGCATGCCTGTGTACGCAAAGCGCCAGTCCCTTTAATCTGAGTGAGTGAGTGATTGAGTGATGTACTATGAAGATGAGTCTACATGTGTTCCGCCGTTTGCGTGTGTCAATGAGTGTCCTGCGTGTGCCATTTGACAGTGTTCCGCCGTTTGCGTGTGTCCTCCGATACATTCGACAGTGTTCCGCATCTTGTGTCCTCCGATACATTCGACAGTGCTCCGCATCTTGTGTCCTCCGATACATTCGACAGTGTTCCGCCGTTTGCGTGTGTCCTCCTCCGATGGACAAGTCAGATCCTATGACACGTGTTTCCGCGAGTCCGCAGCTGAATTCCCCTGCCCCACTCCGTAGGTCCCGCGATTCCTCTTTCATGATCCCGGAATAGTTGGTTAAGCAGACGTCTGCTTGAGACGACACGTGTCCCCATGCGCTCATGAAAGATGAATCGCAGAATCGAGGCATGACTCCTGAATGTTGGGGAAGGGGATTCCGTATTGTTTGCAAAGATCCTCATTGAGACGCCTGTCATGGTCGTTCAGGGAATTCCATTGCTCGGCAGTCATGCTTGACAGTTCGTACCTCAGTTGCTTCTCAAGTGCTTCTGCGCGCTCAGTCTCAATCTTCAGTCTAGCAACATATGCCTTATTTCGAGCGCGCTCAGTCTCAAGCTCATTCTCCAGACTATTCACTCGAGAAGCATCTGCCTTCTTTAGAGAGTGCTCAGTCTCAAGCTCAAGCTTCAGTCGAGCAGCATCTGCCTTATTTTGATCGCGCTCAGTCTCAATCTCAATCTTCAGTCGAGCTATGTAAATAAAAGCGAAGGTAGCGATGCAGATAGGTATTAGTAGAGAAAAACACTTGTCAATCATATTGATTGATTGTTTATAAAGTATAGCTTTCCACTTGTTGTTCAGAATAAGCGCAAGATAGCGTTTCAACTTCCAATTACGTAACATTACATTACATTGATTGCCGGAGCGGAGGTAATTAATTGCATGCAAGAAATCATTTTATTTGAACACCAGCAATCTCCCTGGTTCTCTAGTTGTTTGCATGTAAGGTAAATCAACTTTCATATTCGTTGAAGTCTTCACATATCTCCCTGTTCCTCCTCCGATTCTTAGTAAATTTCCTGGCTGTGGATATCTTGACAGAAGACGCGTCCACCGCGATTCACAGCTGTCACGATCATACGAGAAATTGTCACATATCCAAGTGAGGTTCCGTCTTTCAGGTCCATGTTTATGAGATGCGGTAGCCAGGACAAAAGTATAGTCGCGCACATAGTGGCCTGCTGTATGGCTTTCAACACCTTGTCATGTCCATACTGGGCAGGGGGGTCTTTGAGGATTTTCGCCTCCACAACGAAAAGGGTGTTGATAGCATGTGAGAATACAAGGGCGCCCCCGTTGGCGATCTTGCAGCAGCCGTCATCGAAGAAGTACTCCACAGCGACTAGGAACAAACGTGACGGTGGGGATGTGTGGTGTCTTTGTTTAATAAGGTGAAGCAATGCGTTATACTTCAAGATGCGTGGATGACCGGAAACATCCGATGACGCCCGCAGTGCATGGAGACGGCTGACATTCTGGCAGTGGAGGCGATTAAGAAACTTGGTTGTGCCGAGACTGTCCATGTCCAGCGACAACGCCTTTCCTAGTTTGCGGACTGGTTTTGAAATGGGCTGACAAGGCGGGATATATATATCGGTCGGCATCGCGTCGATGAATACTCTTTTTCTTCGCGCAATCGCGCAATGGATATGGTAAGGATTTTGCGTTGTTTAGACTCGTTTTTATAAGCGCACACAAAACACTTGTCGTCGATAAAAGCCGCATTGAGTCTTACGCAACCGCATTCACTGTGGTTCTGTACTCAAAATAAGCCGTATATCAAGCAGGCGTCTGCTTGACAATCCTAGTGAAGTTCTGAAGGGGGATGGCGGGCAACGAGGACTACTTACTTTGGCCTTGCTACGGCCAGTAAGACCTTGCCCCCTAACCTGCTCCCGGTCATGGCGTAGAAAACGAATGACCACCCCCTTGTGAGAATTAGGTGCGCTCCTCCCAAACGGTGCGCATCATCATGTGAGTCGAGGAGTGTGTACCTTGCAGCACCGGGTGTGTGTGACAAAATGTTGACTGCCTCCTTCAGCATCTCAAAGACCGACGCTGTATAAATTGATCCGTTTGGTAAATGTAGGCAATGCAACCATACTGCGTTGCACTCCCACATATCGTCATCGAATGTAACATGGTCCACGTACTTGAAGCAAAGTCTTGGCTCGATACTAGAGATGTTGCACCAAAGCCTATCGGCTCCCGGCCTCAACCAACCTTGTAGACGCGGCATTTGCTTGCGCTCACCATGGAATTCGATCATAAGGCGGCCTTGATTCCGACTTGATTCCGACACGCTAGCCTGCTTTTGCTGATCTGAAGAAGCACTTGGGGGGGTGCAAGAGTTGTCTTCGAGCTTCGCTGAACTGTACTTAGGCGTGGCCAAGGCCCCCTTAAAAGTATTGAGTGTAGCCATTGTACGGCTGTAATCTGTACGGATTTTGCGTTTCTTACACTCGTTTTTTGAGGCGCACACGAAACCCTTGTCGTCGACTAAATCCGCATGATGACGCGCGTCCCAACTCTCGATCAGCATCCCTATCCCTCAAGGCGTAATCCAAGGTGTTTTCGCGCGCCTCGAAGCTTCACACGAGTCCGCAACTGAATTCCCCTGCCCCACTCCGTGGGTCCCGCGATTCATATTTCATACTCCCGACATAGTTGTCAAGCAGAAGTCTGCTTGAGACGACACGTGTCCCCATGCGCATACGCATCACCCCCAACTACGACCTTCACACCTACCTGCTTCAAGCAGGATATCCAGGCTTGATCTAAGCCCATGTTTGCAAGCACTAGTGGCATGATGCAGGATGCCTATTCTGGAACCATGTAGCAGAGTGCAGAAGCGGTGATACAGTCAACGGAATACTAAAATGAAACCGCTTCGTGAGAGGCACACCTTACGGTGTATACTAAACCCTGTCTTTTGAGGCTTTTGAAAAATTGACCAACCGCGCGAGAGTCACTACCTCTCACGATGTCCACTGACGTTCTGTTGTTTTCTGGGCTAATACCCGGAATATGTTTCAATCTGTTGACCGTCCAGTGCAGGTATACACTCATCCACGCTGTCGTGAAGGCACCTCGAACCCGCACGTTACATGATACACTCGGACAAGGGGTAATGTTACACATATCCCGAGTCCCCAAAAGTCCGCGTGTATGTGTTTTGTCTTCTCACTACGCTTGACACTGCGGTCAACGACGAAGATGCGGGCTCTCTTTACACACGCCACCCAGGTGGCAACAACCATCATCCACTCACAAAAAAATAAATTCAGGCCAAAATCTCTCTCCCCCACCCCCTGTTACTCAGTTAATTGAATCGCCTGGGATTGCTGATTGAAGATCCTGAAAAGTACATTACCCCCCCTTAGAACAAGGTAGTTGCCTATCCAGGTGACGATAAAAAAATCATTCCCAATTCGTGCAGCAGGGATGGCAGAGTCTGCTACTATCAATGTGACCCCCTCTGGAATCTGAATTGGCTGGTAGATGATAGGGGCCTCAGCCTGGGTATCCTCAGCCACGGGGTGTTGGACCTCAAACCGGATCTTGGCAATGTTAGGGTCCAGTCGCTCCATGACCATGTGCACGCCATCTCCGATCAGTCTGCGGTACAAGTTGTCATTCTTGTAGCTGAACGTACCGGAAAACGGCGGCATTTCTGCAGTCCGGGCACACATAATTAGTATAGTATAGTGAGTCCAAAAACAATTGGCAAGATCAGACGTGCCATTCGGAACATGGAAATGCAGACTGATGCACCTTGCAGGCCCATAAGAACCTCATGCAGCCCATAGGAACCCTCATGAGCCCAAGACAACCAACTGCAGCCCATAGGAACCCTCATGCATCCCAAGACAACCAACTGCAGCCCATAGGCCTCAACCAACCTCGTAGACGCGGCATTTGCTTGCGCTCACCACGGAATTCGATCATAAGGCGGCCTTGATTCCGACTTGATTCCGACACGCTAGCCTGCTTTTGCTGATCTGAAGAAGCACTTGGGGGGGTGCAAGAGTTGTCTTCGAGCTTCGCTGGACTGTACTTAGGCGTGGCCAAGGCCCCCTTAAAAGTATTGAGTGTAGCCATTGTACGGCTGTAATCTGTACGGATTTTGCGTTTCTTACACTCGTTTTTTGAGGCGCACACGAAACCCTTGTCGTCGACTAAATCCGCATGATGACGCGCGTCCCAACTCTTGATCAGCATCCCTATCCCTCAAGGCGTAATCCAAGGTGTTTTCGCGCGCCTCGAAGCTTCACACGAGTCCGCAACTGAATTCCCCTGCCCCACTCCGTGGGTCCCGCGATTCATATTTCATACTCCCGACATAGTTGTCAAGCAGAAGTCTGCTTGAGACGACACGTGTCCCCATGCGCATCGACCCACGTGTGTAAACAAGTCATATCCGACACATGTCCCCATGCGCCTCGAAAAATACGAACCCTACTTGACGCACCCAGGCCAAGCCACACCCAGCCATGTCAATCTTAACCAAGTACCGAAGTACTCCAATTCTTCTCTCACGAACTCAGTGTGTTCGGGAGTATCCAGCGAAATCCGAAAGCTAATTCCGAGGGTGAACTCAGTGTGTTAGTGAGCATCCAGCGAACTCCGAAAGCTAATTCCGAGGGTGAGTTCAATAGTAGCAGTCATCGAGATCTAGTCATGGTTACTTTCATTGCTGCTAGTATTTGCGAGGCTTGCTAGCTCTATGGCTCCACCTGCGAAAGCATTATCCAGTCATGGTTACTTTCATTGCTGCTAGTCTTTGCGAGGCTTGCTAGCTCTATGGCTCCACCTGCGAAAGCATTATCCAGTCATGGTTACTTTCATTGCTGCTAGTATTTGCGAGGCTTGCTAGCTCTATGGCTCCACCTGCGAAAGCATTATCCAGTCATGGTTACTTTCATTGCTGCTGTATTTGCGAAGATCGCGTTTGGATTGCGCTGGCTTGCTAGCTCTATGGCTCCACCTGCGAAAGCATTATCCATTCATGGTTACTTTCATTGCTGCTAGTATTTGCGAAGTTCGCGTTTGGATTGCGCTGGCTTGCTAGCTCTATGGCTCCACTGCGAAAGCATTATCCAGTAATTGATTGCGAAGATTGTGCTGGCTGCGAAAGCATGAGCTGACCAAACATCCACCCATGTTCGCAGGCACTGAAGATGGCTATGAAGAAGAAAGGGTCTCTCAAGATTCGGCTCCGAACTGCAATGTGTATGGATTTCGAGTATGTAGGAAGTTTGCCGTACATAAAGCATGGCAACTTTTGCATCATCGACGAGGATGGTGGCGAGGATGTCGACAGAGAAGGGGTTCGACTGCGAGATTTGAAGCACTCGTCATCTCCAGATTTTCGTGTCCTAATTATGGAGATGTTTGGTATGCCTCTCCCTTTGCTGGTGAATTGCAGGGATTGCCCTGCAAATGCAGTTTTGACAGTCGATCACTCGACTACATTCGGAGCCTGTAACTGTGGTGTATGCCCACTTAGCATGGCGGCGGGTGGGGCTGGAGGTTGATGAGGTGGGGGATGGAGATGGAGATGGAGATGTATTGATTGAGAGCTATTGTAACCAGTTGCATCCGCCCACTCTTCTCCTTGTCCCACTCATTGTCCCTGTGACACTCCAGGTCTTTTGTCTTTTGTCTTTTGTCTTTTTGAATTTGTATGAGTCGTTCTGGAGGCTCTAAATTCTGAGTATACATTTTAAAAAATCCGCCCGGAGGAAGGAACGCCCATTACATGCATAATCGTCCGCACTGCGTGTATACCGTGGGCGAGCAGGGAGTAGTGGGACACCTTGTATGTCATGCTAAAGTGTGCTTAAGGAAATGTGGTGCATGATTTTATCACCAAAATAATAAGAAAGGATCTTAACATCATCATAATAATGCAAACATAGAATGGGTGATGCAAATCATCCTTTACCTGTTCTACAAAATAGTGCATGTACCCCCAATGACAGTAACCACATCGTCAATAATGTGCTCCATTATGTAAACAAATGCACAAGTATGGTATCAATCATTGTATTTCCAGAGTGTGGCAGCGGATATCATGAGTGGAATGTGTTAATAGCCCTCATTCAAACCGGTTATAACATCAATACAGCGATTTTCATGGATAGCCATATCGAGCCCCATTCGGTGGACGAGTGGCTTAGGCTGTCTCAAGTGCACCATGTCGAGACAAAAGTTGTTGACTCGTACGTAGCGCTAGAGCATTGGACGAAGCAGCAAACCTCCCCAAACAAAGTGTTTGTAATTTACATCAATGGTGGGCTGAAGTTCGGTGAGTCGTATTGTGCCAAACATGGATCCTCTGCATGTCTCACTGCGGCGGCACAATTCTGGAAGTGGTGTGACCAGAACGCAGCTAACCAACTCACAATTAATTTCATTGGACGAGACATGCGACACCCTGCCGATTGCAAGTCATGGACTGAATTGGCTAACACGTTCACTAAACTGTGATATACAGTTTGATCTGGTCGTTGACAGTGTTGATCCTATCCGGTATGATAGGAACACCCGGAAATTTGTAAATTTAATCTTACACTCCGCCAAGTAAATAAATGTTGCAAAATATTCACTACTATTTTGCTAAATGGGTTTAAGTAAATCAGGTCAAAAAGCATAAGGCGATGATAATTATAAAAAGAAAACTAAGATGAACGCTTGTCGCTTGGTTATTCAGGCATCCACTCACCCCGTGTCTGATATAGATAGAGTTGTTTCGCGTCAAGACTGCTACATACATGTCGATCTGAACAGGGAGATATGTGAAGACTTCAACGAAATACAAGTTGATTTACCTTACATGCAAACAACTAGAGAACCAGGGAGATTGCTGGTGTTCAAAGAAAATGATTTCTTGCATGCAATTAATAACATGAGTCAAACGTGTCCACATAGTATCGAAACAGCCCTCCGATTTGCTAACCTATTCGGACTACATTCAACTGAGCTGCACTTTCTTAGAATTTGCAGTGAACATAAACTGCACTTGAACAAGTATCTATTTACCGATTAATAAGCAAATATGACATGAAGGAAATTCACTAGGGTTGTCAAGTTTAACTTTGTTTTCAAAATAGGGGGCCTAAGCATCTTCCTCATCCGGTGATACCAGGAGGCAAAGTAGTACCATTTCCTATTAATCCAATTATCATGTACAACTCCATGACGCAATGGATCAACCCCATGCCTGCCTTCCAATATCTCCCTGCACCAGAGCGGCATGGCCACTTGGTTGAAGGACTTGCAGGGCAGTCTGAAGCACCGATTTCTCCGTTCAGTTGATGACCCACCTGTGTGCAATCACAATCACAAGCGTCGTGTGTTATACTAATGATGTTGTCTAGGTTGTTCAAATGGCTATAGAGACAACAAAGCAAATCATACCGGTTGTTGTTTTGCAGCAGGGCTACGGCAGCTTCAACAGCCGCATGCGCCACCCGCACTGCCTCATCAGCTCGCTCAGCAGTTTGGACAAGTGCAGCCAATGCAGCATTCTTGTGTGGCCCTCCGTCAGCGATGATGATGCCTAGCTGAGCTGGTGATGTATTAGTGAAGTCCATGCTTATTATTTGTGTGCATTAACAAATGAAAGCAGTTCTGACAAACAAGAAACTGTTCCGCCGTCTGTAGGCTTTAAGTAATACCGCGTGTGGCCGTACACAGAGACGTTTCATTTATATGTTCCGTTGAGTTTATCCACTTACTTACACTCTGACAATACAGGTCGTGTGCTTTTGTGTGTCATCTGTCAAGATGTCTACAACGCTACACACGCAGACTTGGACTTACACCTGGCAGACACCTGTCTGATGAGAATGATACCATGTTTATTTTTCACAAGTATAAAAAATCAAGACTATGTCTAGTATATTGCTTTTGCGCACCCTATCTCTTCTGTGTAAAACAGAAACAATGGATAACTTCAAGAAGTTGGAGACAAGCATGTATGTGTGTTTCACAGTTTCAGGCAGTACGTGGAATGACAGGAGCAACAAGTTTATTTTACATGGAACGGTGGTATTCGATAATGAGGATGACGCCAAGAAATGTTTAGAAATACTCGACCTGTACAAAGAGACATTCTACTTCAGGCGTACATCGAACGTGATGAATAAGACTATGTTCACGTTTGACGGCACGACAATCCACCTATTATCTGGTGCCAAAATTGAGTACGACCAGAATGCTGCTCGATTGAAGAAGATTGTAGAGATAGAAAAGACGTACACGGCAAACACGTGGGAATACATGGACGATTACGTAAGGCTATTCGGGTATCTTCCGCTCAGGAAAAGGGCATTCTGGAGCTGCTTGCTGTTATGTTTTTCGTGCAGTTGTATATTCTGTATCGATCCATGCTATTACGAAGCTAAATATCCTCGCACGCAGGTGAGCTCATGCAGAATCCTGCTTGATACCAGCATCTGAATTCCACTGCTACGCTATCCCCCCTTCATAAAACCAATAGGGTATATGTCAAGCAGAAGCCTGCTTGAGACATACCTTTTGTTTTCAAAATGGTCATTGGTACTCTTCCTCATCTTGCTTGTGTGTGGCTGCGGCATGCGTGAGTGAGTGAGTGAGTGCCAACACTGAGATCTCCGACTAAAAAATGTACAGAATGTATATATCCAACCAACGATCGATGAACAAGAAGAAGACGAACACGCACGTATCCGCTGTATGCAATGATGGTGTCAAACGCGTTCTATATAATGGCGGTGACGGCTCAGTCTTCATTAAAAGGAAGGGTAATGACGGTCGCATGATGTTCGTTCCGTTCACCAAACCAAAAAATGTAAAAAATCAGAATGGAGGTGGTTGGTGGGGGGAAATGTGCAGAAATGGATCATGTAATGTCAATGCCAATGCCCCACGAGTTCGGAAGCCTAATGTCCCACCTTTAAGAGATCCTAATCCCGAATTCTGGAGGAATAAACAAATGTAATGTGAGGATTAGGGTTCGATTCCGGAGAGGGAGCCTGAGAAACGGCTACCACATCCAAGGAAGGCAGCAGGCGCGCAAATTACCCAATCCCGACACGGGGAGGTAGTGACAATAAATAACAATACCGGGCATTTAATGTCTGGTAATTGGAATGAGTAATTGGAATGATCACGATAAATCGTCTTCCCACACCACTTGTACCGAACTATTTAGAGTGACCAGTACTTTATGTTCATATGTCCCAAGTCCGTGATGCTTCGTAGCAAGAATAATGACGTTAGTCTGCTTATACTTCCTAGCACAGACTTTGTCAAATCCCCACCAGAATCCATCTTCATCCATCCATGTTCTCTTGTTGTGCAACTGTCACTGGAGCTCGTTAGGAATGTATCGTTCGGTGTAATCACTACCCCATTCAGGCACTTGGCCTCTCATGAGGCGGGCCAATTCCAATGTTTTTTGCTTTTCAATTGTATCAAGATGAACATCTTGGACCCCAGTGCAAATCAAGTCGGACGTACCCGACACAGTGATGTCCGAAGCGTAATCTGTCATTCTATACAGTTATTCTCAAATAAAGTGGGACACCCTTTATAATCGAACTTGCAGATCGTTGCTTTTTGGCAACGTTGGGGTGTTGTCACTGAGTTTCAAGTTTACAAAGTTAGATTCTCAACATTATTATCTCACATAATTTCAGACAAACATGGCAGCTCGGGAAGATCCCCTTGCCGACATCCTCACATCGGCAATCGCCCACATCAAGCGAATGCTTCCAGATTGGTCACCACCAGACCTCGGGCACCCATATGCTACCCTGACGCCGTACAAGAGCGGCTATGCTATGCTCGGCAAGCTTAAGCCTGGCGCCCAGATCATGGTCAAAGACGCATCCGGTTACAGGCACCATGGCATCTTTGTCGGGCAGCAAGTGGTGGCACCAGGGGATATCGAAGTCCCGACAGTCGTTGATGTGTGGGGAATTTCGAAGGAGCAGGCCAACGTCTCCTTGCGATCCTACGAAGACTTCGTTGCCAACGGCTCTATCTTTGCAGAGGCTTTGTACCCCGAAGGGGCTGCTCTGGATCAGACCCTCTCGGCAAGCCTTGCCCTCGCTCTGGTCAAAGATGCTGAGCAAACCCCATTTGTCTACAACGCCGCATTCAACAACTGCGAGCACTTTGCAACGATGTGTCGCTGCCTCAGGTGTGCATGGAATTTATCCGATGCAAGGGCATGCCATCTCATCATTGACGCACAGTTTGCTGAACTGAATACATTCCCTGCATCACATCTGCCTCCCCGCGGTTTTGTAGGTATCTGAATGTTTTTTGTTTTCAAAATGGTCATTGGTACTCTTCCTCATCCGGTAGGAAAGTAGTGCCATTTAGTTTATGTAATAGGGTGTATTATTCATTTTTGTTGTTAAGATGGGTCTTTTTGAATTTGTATACGGAACAGCCAAGCCGCAGCTGGGTTGTTGCTTGCTTGATGGTGCCACATGGGATCAGTCAGTGAGTCAGCAGCTCAATTCCACTGTCCCGCTCCGCGGGACCCGCGATCCCCCCTTCAGAATTCCCATAGTGTTGTCAAGCAGAAGCCTGTTTGAGACCATACTGTTTCTTTGGAGGACCGGACCACAGTGAATGCGGTTGCGTAAGACTCAATGCGGTTTTAATCGACGACAAGTGCTTCGTGTGCGCTTTGAAAAACGAGTGTAAACCACGCAAAATTCTTACAGATTAGAGCCATACAAACTCGAATCTCTCTCTGTCGAACTGTGACTCATTCAATGCGCGCTAACAAACCAGAATTCACCCCCGTACAGACAGTTTTAGGATAGATCCGAATTAGATTTGTGTTAGATGTACATCGGATTTGTGTTAGATACGCGTCGGTATCACACCGTGTGCGACACCCGATGCGGTGAGATGACATTTTAGAAATTCAGGCCAAATTGCTCCACCCAGTCTGGCCCCCAAATCGTTTGATGAGTTCTTTGCCCAGATCTGCCGCCAGCTTGACCTTGATGGTTTCCCCAGCATGCCAGGCACCTAATAGTTACAAACATTGCTCCCCATCTGTTGTATTAGACTTGAACACTCTAGAATTTATTAAATTGACTGCCACCTGTACTGCCACCTGTACTTCCACAAGCTGCAAATTTTAAATTTAGGATTATTCTAGCCTCAACATGATGTCTGTGTTTTAATTTAGGATCAACCGATGTAGCTCCCCCAAATTATGGGGGGACTAGTCCAGACATCTTGCCTAGAACAGATTCTCTAGCCTCAAATCATGCCCTTCTTGTAACCAAGGTTATCTCCACAAGATTTAACCAAGCCTGGAAGTTTTCTTCCAGTCCCATAGCAGCCCCTCTGCACCCTAGCATGCAGCCTACCTGCAGCTTCATTCTAGTTTCCCAGCAGCCTCTCTGCACCCTAGCCTGCAGCCTATCTGCAGTCCCCTTTAGTTTCCTAGCAGCTTCCCTGCAATCTAGCCTGCTGTCCCTTTGCAGTTTCCCACCAGGGCCAGCTATTCTAGTAGACTGACATTCCTTTGAAGACATCTGCTCATATGCTTTCCCCCCTGAATCCTGTCCCAAATAATTTATTATTTACAGTCTTTCATCCCAGCTATTAGCAACCATCTCAAAAGTCTTACTAGTCACTACATTATTATTTCCTTATGCCCCTCAGTAAATTCCAGGAATTCTTGAGCTTAAGAATACCTTGAATTGGGGGGGATGTTATTTACTGATTTACATATCAGTCTCTGAGTTGGCATAATGCACACCGGTACCTACTTCCTCCAGGGACCCGTGTTGCCTGCCGCCAGGCCACAGGCTAGCTGTGGCCTGCACGTGACTGCAGTACCTTGCAGTACACATCTCTATTCTATATGATTGCGCCTGTTGCGCTTAATAGTATATTCTCCTCTATCGAGCCTATGCCGTTGTAAAAACTTACATTAAAAAGCCACGCCACTGAGCTTCATTTTTTCTTCTATTTCTTGACCGTCGGGCCTGTGTCCTTGGGTGCCAGACTGCCAGCCTTGTGTACATCTGGCGCTGTATAACTGACACATCACAACATTAAACACGTATCGTATTCATCATTATGGTTTAAGGACACACTACGTGCGTGCTGTTTCATTTTTTGCTACTCATGGCAGGTTCCCGCCAGTGTAAAACCCACTTCTTGCGTCTGCATTGAAATTCCTGCTATACCGTGCACGCCTTAAGTAATGGCAAGAACATGTAATTGGTACATGACTATATGAGTCCATTATCCTTGAAAGGGGTCTCAGACAAACATGGCACAAATAACTTGGCAAAGGGTTCCATGCAGGATAATTCAAAGCGCGCGCTTTTGCGCTTTTGAGCACTGACTTTTTGACCCCCTCTGCGCTTTAAGCGCAGTTTTTTGCAACCCCCTATGGGCGCAGCAAGCAATTTTTGCGCTATTTGCACTACAAAGCGCGATTTTTTTGTTCTCAAGTGCGCTAAAGCGCTGGCCAATTTGGCCATTTGAAGTACCCTGGTTCCATGGCTGGAACCGACCTTTTTTTTTTACCGGTAGTTGTGAAAGGACTTTCACCCCAGGAGGTGGGTCTTCCGACGCAAACCAGCGACACAGGGGATTCAGTTCGAATGGTGGTGCCCCTCCTACCACCATACTTTAATTAACCACCATAGTCTCTGCAGTCCCTGGCTCCCTGCAGTATAGATAACGCCTGGAGGGGCGTGGTGTTAAGGGGACCCTCCCGTACGCCGCAGCTGGGGAAAGTCACCATGGCAGACATAGTAAGTGTCACCCTCCAGGCGGGAGGGACTCCTTCATGCGACGTGTGGCAAGAATGCTGGTATAGGAGGCGGTAGATTCTCTGTGCAGCTTAGAGATGAGTTTGTCTACGTGTTCGCGACTGATCCCTAAGGTGGAGAGATTGGTAATAGTTGGGATTGGTATGGTACCAGTGGTACCTATGGTGAAGACTAGGTAGTGTACAAGGAATCCTTGTTGTTGAAGGATACGTTGGAGCTCCTTATGCTGAACGCTCTTTTCCTGGAATTTGATTTGGTGGTTAGTGTCTGAGCAGTAGCCCAGTTCAACTAGGTAGGCTTTTCTTGGTTTGGATTCGTCGTCAATGAGGAGGAGATCAGGCCTGTATTTATCCCATGTGGCTTGGGGAAGATCAGGGGGGTTGAGGGTGGCTGGGGGTCTTGTGGGAATTTCGGAGGTCGTTTCACAAGTGCCTGCATCCATGTACATGGGGAGAGCCCCCAGAGCTCCTTTGGCCACTGCCTTTTGGATGAGTTGGACCGCCTTATTATGTCTGTTAATATACATTCCTTTGAAGACAGGGTGGCTGCACCCAGCAAGAATATGGCCAGCTCCGTCCTGTCCTTTGCGACAAAGAGGGCAGTTATCATCAGAGGGGGGGCTAGTGCTAGTACCATAGGGGCGTTTGTATCTGTACGCCAATTTCCTAGTCCATAAGCGTCCCCACCGAGCCTTGTGGATTTGTATTTTTTGCCACCATTTCATGTCGGTGGATTGCCAGAAACGATTACTAGCCTGAGGGAGGAGGAAGGGGTTGGCTTGCTCCCACATGGAGGCCGTATATGCCCGTGGTGTTGGCATGCCCGGTGTGCAGGGGGGTGGGGAGGTTAGCCTTGATACCCTTGGTGAGATTGTTGGCCGGGTGACGGGGGGGCTGGTCCCCATTAATAGATTTGGGGGGCTGGACAGACGGCCAGTGCATATTGAGGTGCGCATGTCCCCTGTTTTAACGGCCCAATTACATTGTATCCTGTCGTCGCTTCTTTCGCGAGCGTGTCTGCCTCGTCATTCCTATGATTCCTGAGTGAGATCGGACCTTAAGCAGGCGCGTGGTTAGCAGCAGCGTCTTTTGTCTGTTGATAATGTGGATGGCGGATGTCTGCAGGAGGTCACGGTGTTTGTTTTCCCGGGTCCTGCTGGGATGGTAAATGTGCAGGTTTAATAAGCTGCAAGGAACATAAGCTGTCGGAGTAGATGGTGAGTTCTTCATCTATTCGGAGTGTATGAGTGCTTGTTGGATTGCCACGAGTTCGGCGCGATTGAATGTCGGCAGTGATGCCCTGGCCGCCAGGGTCTATGCGGAGGCAACGTGAAGCGGCCCTGGGGGAGTATAAGCCTTGCCCCTAGGCGGAGGACGCCGTCTTGTCTATGATGGCACTTCCATCTGTGTATAGAGCGAGGCCTGGTGCTGTAGGATAGCATGTGTGCACGGGAGCACGGGGGTTGTTATGGGTGAGGGGTCTATCTGCATGGGGGTGGGTTGTTGTGCCCAGGTCTTAAGGAGGGAGCTAAGTGCCTTGGGTAGGTGGGTGGTAGGAAGGCCCAGTTGGGGGGGGGGGGGACCTGGTCGTGGGATGGAAGTGGCCCCCATGCCCCTATGGTTTGGGCCCATGTGGTGGGTGGGTTGTGGAGGTACTTGGCATGGCCAGCTGGGTTTGAGATGGCAATGAGTTTGTAGGTTCCTCTGTGTCTCTTGGCAGGGTTGAGTTTTCCCCCCGTCCAGATTAGGGAGGGGGTGAGGGGTTTGGCCTTGGGAGGCAGAGTGGCTAGTTCCAATAACCCATGGGTGATTTAGGAGGGCGTTATGGGCATATGTGGGTTTGTGTGGGACCAAGAGAATGGTGCACGAGGAATATCAAGGGTGTGAGCATGGTATGGCACTGCCTAGTGCCCCATCGAACAGCTTTGTGGGCCTCTTCAGGGTTCTGGCTGGTGTAGGTGTGTGTTTCCCCCGTACCAAGGTTGGGGTGTTGTGCAGTGGGGTCCTAAGCCAAATAGTTGGCCAATGGGGTGGGGGGGTAGTTCGGTCCCATGGGAGGTGGGGGAAC
Source organism: Chlamydomonas sp. ICE-L (assembly GCA_013435795.1). Taxonomy (NCBI): domain Eukaryota; kingdom Viridiplantae; phylum Chlorophyta; class Chlorophyceae; order Chlamydomonadales; family Chlamydomonadaceae; genus Chlamydomonas; species Chlamydomonas sp. ICE-L. The sequence goes on along the minus strand of JACBWV010000045.1, from coordinate 196,447 downwards.
CTTCAGTAGGCGGGTGGTGGGTGATGGTGTTTCAAGGGTCGGTTGTCATCCCCAGCGTGGACATAGTTTGTTGTATATGGCAGGGGAGACATTGGAGATTGGGTATAGTGTCTTTTTGTGCTTCGTGATAAGAAAGGGGTGGCTACGTCTCCAGCGAAGGTTCCTGTCTCATTGTGGGTGGGTCCAGGAGGTGGGAGAGTGTGCCTTGGTGGTATGGTATCTGTGGTGGAGGAGGGTGGGAAGGTTGGGAGGAGGAGGGGTATATGGACCGACACATTGGCCAGCGTGGTGAAGTACGATGTAGGTGGCTTTTTGTCTCGTTGTGGAGTTAGGTGAGGGAGGTGGTGGTTACATGTTAATTGCAGTGTGTGTACTAGACTGTATGTGGTATTTTGCCGGGGGGGGGGTGGGTGGGATAAATCCCAGTCTGGGGTGGTGGTATGCTCTCGTCATGTGTTACATGATGAGTTTGCACTGAGTTCGCTATTCTACCAGTTGGGCCAGTCAAATCTCCTCCCTCCGCCCACTTGCCTTGTTGTGGAAGTTAGTGAGGTGGAAGGTCATTTGCTGGGGTGGAATTGGAGGGGAGAGGGGGGCTTTGGGGGGTAGTTTCATTTCAGTGTTGTGAGGCAAAGGCAGGGAGTTCTCTGGATTATCTTGGTGGGGCCCAACCAGCAGGGTAATTGTTCCTCTCGTGAGATGGACGGGGGGACCCAAGGCCACCAATGAACGGTGGCAAGAGGAGTAGGTGTGGGACCCAATGCAGGGGCGGCCAAGGCAGATTGTAACAAGGGAGATGGGTGGCAGGAGGAAAAGAGAAATGGGTGATGGGGCTTTCTGGACCCTCCAATCTCTGTGGAGGGCCACGGGGGTTCTCGAGGTTTCGTTAGCCTCCTCTTTTGGGCTCTGAAGCCCAGGAAGGTGGGGTCAGGCACGGTGTGTTGGTTTCCCATATAGGGAGAGTGTGGAGGAAGCTTGGCTGGGGTTTGGGGGGAGCCAAGGGAAGGTCTGGGGTAGACGAACGGGCATGCACAGGTCGGTATGGGGTGGAAAGCGGGGAGCATGTTCTACGATGGTGGTGGTTGTTTTTTGTAAGGAGGGGAGGGCGTCAACAGTACATTGTGGGGTGGTTCATTTCTGATGAATTTTTGTGCATTCTGGGCAGGTCCAAGAATCTGGGGGTCAGTTGCTTCCAGGCTTCTTGGGCATACTGGTGGGGGTGAAGATAGGCTTTCTCTGGCCCACCACATGTGTTGCATTGGAGGCAGGGATCTCCTTCGACATGATGCGTGGGGGGCGGCTCGTGTGTTGTGGTGTGGGGTAAGGGATGCCGGCATGGGGGTCAAGGGTGAGGGGCAGTATGGGGGCGGTTTTTTGTCACAGTTGTTAAAGGTAGGTGGCTGGCTGATAAGTAATTTGTGGAGAACTTGGTAATGTTGGCAGTTGGGGAATTTGGGGCGTTAGGTGTATTGGGGGGGTTTCATTCGATGGCCCCCAAAGGGCAGGGGGGGTGGGCTGTGGCAGGAAGTAGGGTTTGAGGTGGGCTTTCCAGGGGGGGTGGGTGGAGGGGGCACAGGGTGGGTAGGCTGAGGTTTGTTGAGGGGCAACTTTATGCCTAGTGGAGAAGATTCTGGTGGTGCCATAGGTGTGGGAAGGAGGGTTTGGAGGATTATGATTGGATGGGATTGATCTTGTAGGGTCCCTCAGGGGCTCTGCTTCACAATGGTCAGCTAGGGAAAAAGTAAATGCAAAATGGGTGAGGGTTTTGAGAGAAGGGTTGGGGGAATGGTGGGGGTTGGGGTAAGGTCCGGGGAGGAGTCTTAAAGGGGGGGTTGAGTAGGGTTTCATCCTCCATATGGATTGGAATTTTGGATGGGAGCTCTTTGAGGATGTGGCATTGCCCTGGCCCAAGGTTTAAAAGTAAAAACTGAAAGCTGTATGGGGTCTGGGGCAAGGTCAAAAAGAGGAATCCATAAACCCTGGAGATAGTAGCTTCATTGGGAGGAGGGCGTACGTGAGGCCTGCTAGTTCCGTGTCGTTGAGGGACATTATAGTGAGGTGGGCTGTTGTAATTTGAGCATAGTTCCACAAATTAAGGGAGGGGGATTACCCAAATCCTGGCCCAGCCCAGGGGAGGCAGACACTAGCAGTGGGAAATGAGGGGTGTAGGTTCCACAGCATTTTTAGCCAGGGTTCCATTTAAAAGGCCTGTGTTCTAAGATTGCTATATCCGAGTCGCTGTAGGGTGCTACGGGTCATAGGGTAGGTGAGGGCGGCTAATAAACCAACGTGGTTGTGATGAGTCTGAAACATTGGAGAGGGGTTGGCGCCTTTGGTTTGGGCAGTTGGTGAGGATTTTGGTTATTTGTCCTTTAACTAGGTCTGAGGGGCCAGGCTCTTTGTTTTCATGAAGGGGTTTTCTCCAGCAGGGGTTATAGGGTGAGGCTTCTTAACCGGCACCCCCTAGAGCTTGTAGGTTTCATTTGGGGGAAGGTATGTATCCCAGTGTTTTCGTTAATGAGGAGGGTTGTTGTGGAGAAGTTTGGTTTAGGGCTTGTGGTTTGTGGGAATTCCTTGGGGGGTGGGGAGGCCATGCAATATTGCCAAGTGATCATGCATTTTACCCCCTTTAAGGACGGTAAATTTCCCAGACCAAGTATGAATGTTGCACTTTAAGGGGCATTGTACCTTGAGGTTGTCTGCTGGTCGTTAGTGGACCACAATGGTGGTCATCAGAATACTCCTAGGGCTTACCTGTTTTATCTTGGTTCAGTATTGGGTGTTTGAGGTATGGCCTTGCGTGTATTTCTCTGCCCCCGGCTTGTAGCCCCATTGAGGAGAGGTTCGGATGAAGATGACGAAGAGTAGGGGGCGGGAGGAGGGTCATTGTCACCTTGTGATGGTTTGGCCTCTTTTGTGATTGGAATGAATTGGTTTGCCGGAGGTTGTTGAGGTTGTACATCGGTGGGTAGTAAGGCCCCCCGTTTTGTAAAATTTTCCTTTTCACTGTTTCAATGACATCTTACCCGGGATCCCAAGGTCATACATAGTTTGGAGCCAAGTTGTCATGGCTCCCACCATAATTAAAAGGCAGATGAGGAAGTCAAAGTAGGCAGCTAAACAGGTATCTTTTTTGAGTGGCCGCATTCCTCGATGTTCATTTGTAGGAGGTGGGTTGAGCTTAGTGGAGCTGTCTAATGGGGTGCTTCTTGTTTCTGTCTGAATCCTCTGGGAGGCACTGAAAAAGGACCTTGGTTTATTGGTCAAGTATTTGGACATCACTGTTTGTAAATGTGTTTGAAACATGTTAGTCCCACCAATTTACCCATCGTGTTGTGAGGGGCCAATGGTTCTGTAGTTGGTTGGCTTGGGGTGGGGTCTCCTTTCTTGTAAAGGCATTGATGTGTGTTGGAGGTCTTCAGGTAAAATGGGGGTCGTTAGCCGGTGACTCCCACCCATAAGCCCAAAACATTTAGTTATGGTGTTGGTGCCAAGACAAGGGGGAGGCAGGTTAGTAGTTCATTGGGATTCCGTCTGGGCCAGCCTGTTGCTTTTGCTAACGTGTTGGATGCATGTTTGGTGTTTGGGTTAATTTTAGAGAACTCACATGAGGTAAGGGGTAGGATGGGTGTTGAAGTGTTTGGTGGGGGTTGGGCCCTTCCTTGGGTTTTCTAGGGGAGAATGTTGTTAGGCGCAGGGGAGGCCCATGGAGGGGGGGTCGGGTCTGTCTTGTATGTCCTGGGGGGTAAGTAAAGTATTTGCCGGCTGGCACGTACGTTTGTGGTGAAGGGGGGGCGCCCATTCAAGTGTCCCATTGTTGCTCCCCCAAGATGTCCAGGAGGGTCTATTGGTGGACGTTTTTTGTGTTGGGCCAGTGGTGGGGGTGCGGTCTTGGAGGGTCTGGGGGTGAGACGTCGGATATCAGATGGTTGAAGATGTTTATGTTGGCTGTTTTTTAGGTTGTTTTGGATAGGTTTGGGTCATGAAAGGCTGCTTTGCAGTTGGCGGGGGTATAGCTGTTTGTCTGGCTGTTTGTGAGAATTCTCCGCGAACCAGGGCAGGGGAGGGGCCTCATCGGGAATATTGATTGCAAGCCAACGAGTGAGGCATGTCTGAGGGCAAAAAAGCTGGGATATTCGGGGTGAGGGTGGTATAGATAGTTATATGGAGTTTCTAGGGAGAGTAGAATGGGGCGGTGTAGTTGTGGGTGGTTAGGAGGTGGGGTCGGTGGTTAGGAGGTTTCCTGTACCACGTCTAAGTTTGTGGATATGGGGACCGTTGATTTTTGGGCCGTGGGCTTTGGTTTCTTTCTGTCAAGGAGGGAAGTGCCATGCGATTGGGTTCCTGGTAGGGCAGGTTTTCAAAACATAGTGGTGAGGGCCATCCCTCCTAAATAAGGTTCCATAATCTGGTGCTGGAGATGGTCGAGGGGTCTAAGCCTTTGCAAAGGAGAAGAGTTGTTGTTTGACTTAATTGGTGGGAGGTTGGGATGGGAGGGGGAGAACTTGTCTCCTACGAGGGTGTGGTGGGCCCTGGTTCCACAGCCATGATGGTTTGGGTGGTTCCATTGAAAGAAGGTAGGATAGTGTGCGTTTTCTTCAATGGGCTTTCTAGTGGCGTTCATTGGAGGCCTTACTGACGGGGTGGGGACTAGTTTGTTGGGTCTAGGGGGAGGGGGGGGCGGGGTCGGGGGGTATAGTCAATTGTAAGGGGGATAGCCTTGCTATGTAGTGATTTCTGTTGGGAAGTAAAATAAGGGGGAGGAGAGAATTTGGGGGAAAGCCAATATGGTCTAGGTATTCTCGGAACCCTCCCTGGTCTTTTCACTAAATATGGGGCGTGAAAGGGGGTTGGGGCTAAGGGGGAGGATGAGGAGGTCATCGATTTTGGTGTGGTGAGCTCTGAAGGTTGCCTTCCTGGGCAGGTAGCAATTGGAAGGTGGGGTGCTCTAGTGGGAAGGGGTTGGTGGGGGAGGGGGGGGTTGAGTTGGGAGACATAGGATATGTGATTTAGGTCTGTGTGGGATAAGGAGAGTGGCCGTGCGGTAGAATCTATCTGAGGGATAAGAATGGTTTGCATTCATCCCCTTCCAACAGAGGTGGGTTTGGTGATCGTGTGGATTGGGCTTTTGGTCCTGTGAGTCCGGATGTATTATGTAATAGGGCGGGCTTTGGCGTTGATGGGGTTTGGTCATGGGCATAGTAGACGCCTATGTGCGTGTAGGGGTGGGGGTGGTTGAGCAGAAGGGGTGATGGGCACCAGGCAAACCAAGCCGGTTCTGCATTGGCTTCATGGTGGACGGGGGGGCCTATTGGCTTGTGGGATGGGATTATGACGCCTCCTTTTACGTGGGTTGGCTGTCCGGGGTTTTTGGGCACACCATTTAACTGTTGGTTGAAGAGGATTATGTATTTGGGGAGTTCCTTCTTGAGGAAATTGAATGAAGGAGAGGCAGGAGAGGCCAGTTTTGGGTTTTCTGTAGAATAGGCACATCAGGTTTTTGGGATCTAGGATGTGATTGAGAATTAGGATTCCCAGGAGGCTCCTCAGCCCCTCGCAGTTGAGGAGTAAGAAAATGTATGTTATCCATGTAGTAGTCTGTGTTGGTGGACTGGGCCCATGGGTGGGTGGGTTGTTGGGGGCAGGGTCATTTCCTTAGGGGTTTGTAAAAAAGGAAAAAAAAAATGGTTGCTAAAGTATAGTTTGTTGAGCTTCTTAGGGGCCTGTTGGGGAGGGGGGGGGGGGGATTCCCTGGAATTGGTGGTGGTAGAGGTTTGGTGGGGGAAAAAAAAAAAAAAAAAAAAAAAAAAAAAAAAAAAGATGTGGGGATGCGGCTGTTTTGTTTGATTTTTGAAGTTAATGTTTGGGGCACCAGGGGTTTGCGGAAGTGTTTCAGAAGATTTTTGATTATGGGGTGGCCTGATATTTTTTTGTGGTGGGGGGGTGGCTCTGTGGTTAACCACGTTTAGTAGGTTGCGTGGACAGTTGACAGGGGGGAGAAATCTCCGGTATCCGCAGTCTCCATTTTGCGTGTTGGGGGGGGGGGGTGTGCGATTCGGGGGCGGGGATGGGCCGTTCCTTCATCATTGGTAGCTTCTATGTTGGGTTTGTGAAGGCATGGGTTTTTTGTAGGAGTTGTAGTAGGGGGGGTAGGGTGGGTGGTTAGAGTGTCTATTAAGTATTCCATCGGTGGCCAAAAACGTCAAGATGTTTATTGGGGGGTCCAAAAAATCTCATGTCTGCGCTTCTCTTTTTAAAAGGATTGAAGGATGTTCCCATTTATAAGGGGGCCTTGCCAGGCTCCCGGTGGTGGAGCCAAGGGGATATTGGCGACGAGAGGTTTTTTGGGTATATTTAATGACGTCCTGTTAAATGACCCACCATGTACCCCAGATTGTTTTTTTAATTATGGTATTTTTTAGGACAACAGGGGCATGTTATAGGCGGATTGGGGAGGGGGGGTGGGGTTGGTATAAGGTGGGGGGGTAAATGAAGATTACATTTACTGTGTCCCTTGGCAGACGGTGGGACGGATTGGTTCTTTCTAACTGCCAGTAGGGGATCCAAGGTTTGTTTTAGGGTGTCTCATGGGATAATGGTGCGTGCGGGTTTGGGTGTTCGGATTTATAGTAGGTTGTACGATTTCGGTTGAAGTATTATTCCCATTCTGGGGGGCATTCGGTGTTGCATTGTAGGGGGCCCTTGTCATTCAGCATATTAGTAAAATCCCCTGCGACGGGTTTTTTATTGAAGTGGTTCGGGCCGCCAAAGTTACCAACACCAGGTCATTACGGAGGTTGCCTTGAGTATTCCGGTGATGTCTTCCCAAATTTGAAATTTTTCTGTGTCGAAATTATGTCGTCCACCGAGATAGGGGCATTGATGATGGGCTGCAAACTTGGCAGACAGTGGCATCCCATCGAATTGTTTTCTCAATGTTCATGGGTAGGATAAGCACTCAGGGTTGGGTCTAAAGCAAATCTTCCCATGTTTGGTCGCAAAGTCCAGCGTGTTGGGTGTTTTGGGGGGGGAGTTGCGTTGGGCGTGAGGCTGGTGTCCTCCATCATGGTATATTCCTGTTGGTATTAGCGTAGGCATTGAGTTCCGGGAGGGGTTGTATCTTTTGTTAAAACCAAGCCGCAGCATTCCAAGGCTGGAAAATTGGGGGGGGTCCAAAAAAAACCTTTCATGTCTGCGGCTCTCATCTTTAAGGTGAGGTTTTTGCCCATATTATGGGGCGCCTTGCCAGGCGCCGGTTGTGGATGTCAAGGGGATTGGGCTAGAGGAGAGGGTTCGGTTTTTCTGAGTCATCAAATACCAGGTGTTATGGTACGTGTTTGAAGGCAAGCAGGGCATGTCCATTGCGGGTTGGGGGAGCGGGGGTGGGTGGTAAAGGCAAGATACATTTATTTATGTACTTGTGTAGGACGTTCCAGGATTTGTTTTTTTGCTGCTACCAGGTTTAGGTTCAAAGGAGTTGTAAGGGACTCATCAGAGGAGAAGGTTTGTGGGCGGATGGTGTTGCTGGATTGTGGTTTCAGGGGGTGTCCAGGGTTTCAGGTTATAATCGGTGTCAAATTTGGGGAGTATGCCCATTCTGGGGGCATTCATGTGGCCATGTAGGGCTGGCATTCAGCAAATTTGGAAAAAATTCCCCGCTGAGGTGAAGTTGAAAGCGGCCCTAACCACCCAGGGTCGCACGGGGTTTTGCTTTGAGTATTTTTGGTGATGTTCTCCCCAAAATTTGATATTTCCCCCTGTGTTGACATGAGGGTCCCCGAGGTAGGCAATGAGGGGCGTGCACTTTGGCAGTGGGCCTTGAAGGATTTGTTTTTGTTTTCTCAATTGTATGGTAGGGGGATTAGGGATAGTTTGGTGAGGCCGGGGATTGTGGGCTGGCCTTGTGGAAGGGCTTTGGGTGCGTTTCCTCCTCTACCATGTAGGGTCATTGGGGGCGGCTGAGGCATCGTGATTGCGTATTTTTTGAATAGTTTTTGTCCTAGTAACAGTTGGTGGGGGGCCCAGGAGGGACGTTCTTTATTTTTTGTACTGTGCGTTTGCACCGGAGTGGCAACCGTCTCTGGTAACGAGAACCCTTTGTAGGTTAATCCAGGTGTAACGCAACGGGGAAGAAATGTTCCAAGGAGCCACCAAATCAACGAAGTTGGATTCCGGAATTTCAAGGGGAAACGGGGGGGGGGGGGGGGTTGCCACGTATCCCAGGGGACAGAGGTAGTCAAGTTAATGGGCTTTAGTGGTACTACTTTGGGAATGGGAGAGGTGGGGCATGGGGCTGAGTGGTAAACTGGGGGGTAGTACACTCTTATATTACAAATTGGAGGTTGCCAAAGAAGGGTTTTCTCATATGTATATCCATACCAGGTAGGAGATCGGTTCTAAGAAAACTATTTGGTCTCCGCCAATGGTAAGATTTTTTAAAAGGCAAATTTCGGATACGCCACATGAAGGCGGGTGGGCGGGATGGCGGATAATCCATGAGGGGAGAGTAGGCCAGGGCTGGGTGCTTTTTAGTTGGCCTGTTCTCCATGAAGGTTGGCATCCTGCTTGCAAGTGGTGGGGGGGACGGAGACGGCGTGGCTTGGGGTTTTGCAAAGGTCCTTCATTCTCTTGGAAGCTCCCCCTCCAACTGTCCTGCCATACTCCATGGGGGGGTGCTTAGTGAGAACCCTGGGGGCCATCGGGGTGGGGTAGGTTTCTTGTTGGTTTTGAGGCGCTATAGGTTGGGTGGGTTGGGTGGTATGGATCAGGGTAACAGGCATAGGGTGGTGGGTGGTAGGACTTTCAGGTAAGAGGCATAGGGTGGGGGTAGGTTTAGAGTCGGGGGTAAGAGGCATAGGGTTGGGCGGTTGGTAGAACCTTTTCAGGGGGGTTAGAGGATAGGTTGGGTGGTTGGGTAAGACTTAGGGGTTAGAGGAATAGGTTGGGGTTGGTGTTAGACTCCAGGGGTTTAGAGGCATAGGGTTTGGGGGGTGGTTAGACTCGGGTAGAAGGCATATAGGGTGGGGGGGGTAATTAAGACTTCAGGGTAGAGGCATGAGTTGGGGGGTGGTTATAGGAAATTCACGGTTAGAGGCATAGGGTTTGGGAGGGGGTTGGTTAGACTCACGGTTTTAGTAGAGGGAATTGGGTGGGGGGGTGGTAGACTCAAGGGTAGAGGGCACAACCATAGCTGGGTGGTGGTAGTAGAAGGACTCAGTTGTATGAGGCATTTGAGGGGTGGGGGGGTCTGTAGACTCAGGGTCGAGGGCATTAGGGTGGGGGTGGTAGACTCAGGCGTAGAGGCCTTAGGTCGGGGTGGTTAGACTCAGGGTTTAGAGGCATAGCTGGGGGGTGTAGATCAGGGTAGAGGCCCATATAGAGGGGGGGTGGGTAGGGGACTCTTAGGGTAGAGGTGCTATGAGTGGGTGGTGGGTGGTAGGGAATCACGGTAGAAGGAATAGGATCC
>JACBWV010000045.1:141534-186962 GCA_013435795.1 Chlamydomonas sp. ICE-L | reverse complement strand
ATAGGTCGGGGGTGGTTAGACTCACGGGTAGAGGAATTGGTTGGGGGTGGTAGACTCAGGGGTAGAGGCATAGGGTGGGTGGTTAGACTCAGTGTAGAGGCATGGGTGGGGGTTGTAGACAGGGTCGAGGCATAGGGTGGGGGTGGTAGACTCAGGGGTAGAGGCCTTAGGTCGGGGTGGTAGACTAAGGGTAGAGGCATAGGCTGGGGGTGGTAGACTCAGGGTAGAGGCATAGGGTGGGGGTGGTAGACTCGGGGTAGAGGCATAGGTGGGGGTGGTAGACTCAGGGTAGAGGCATAGGTTGGGGGTGGTAGACTAGGGTAGAGGAATAGGTTGGGGTTGGTAGACTCGGGGTAGAGGCATAGGTTGGGGGTGGTAGACTCAGGGTAGAGGCATAGGTTGGGTGGGTGGTAGACTCAGGGTAGAGCATGATTGGGGGTGGTAGACTCACGGTAGAGGCATAGGTTGGGGGTGGTAGACTCAGGGTAGAGGCATAGGGTGGTGGGGTGGTAGACACAGGTAGAAGAATGAGTTGGGGGTGGTAGACTCACGGTAGAGGCATAGGTCGGGGGTGGTAGAATCCGGGTAGAGGAATTGGTGGGGTGGTAGACTCGGGTAGAGGCTAGGTGGGGGTGTTAGACTCAGGGTAGAGGATCGGTGGGGTGTAGACTCAGGGTAGAGGCATAGGGTGGGGGTGGTAGACTCAGGGTGGGCCTTGGGTCGGGGTGGTAGTCTCAGGGTAGAAGCATAGGCTGGGGTGGTGGTAGACTCAGGGTAGAGGCATAGGGTGGGGGGGTTAGACTCGGGGTAGAGGCATAGGTGGGGGTGGTAGACACAGGGTAGAGGCATAGGTTGGGGGTGGTAGACGTAGGGTAGAGGAATAGGTTGGGGTGGTAGACCCGGGGTGAGCTAGGTCTGGGGGTGGTTAGACTCAGGGTGAGGCATAGGTAGGGTGGTAGACTCAGGTAGAGGCATGAGTTGGGGGTGGTAGACTCACGGTAGAGGCATAGGTTGGGGGGGTGGTAGACTCAGGGTAGAGGCATAGGGTGGGGGTGGTGACTCAGGTAAGCAGGTTGGGGGTGGTAGACTCACGGTAGAGGCATAGTCGGGGGGTGGTAGACTCAGGGTAGAGGAATTGGTTGGGGGGTGGTAGACTTAGGGTAGAGGCATAGGGTGGGGTGGTTGAACTCAGGGTAGAGGCATCGGTTGGGGGTGGTATACTCGGGTAGAGGCATAGGGTGGGGGTGGTGACTCAGGGTAGAGGCCTGGGTCGGGGTGGTAGACTCAGGGTAGAGGCATAGGCTGGGGGTGGTAGACTCAGGGTAGAGGCATGGGGTGGGTGTGGTAGACTCAGGGTAGAGGCCTTGGGTCGGGGTGGGTAGACTCAGGGTAGATGCATAGTTGGGTGGCCTGGGCGGGTGTAGACTCAGGTAGATGCATAAGTTGGGGGTGGTAGACCAGGGTAGAGGCATAGGGTGGGGGTGGTAACCCAGGGTGAGGCATATTGGGGGTGGTAAGACTCCAGGGTAGCTAGGCCTAGGTATGGGGGGTAGACTTCGGTAGAGGAATAGGTTGGGGTTGGATAACCTCGGTGTAGAGTCATAGGTTGGGGCGTGGTCAACCCGCACAAGTGGATAGGCACTAGGTTGGGGGTTGTGAGGTAGACTCCAGGGTAGAAGGCATAGGTTTTTTGTTTTTTGTGTTTTGTTGTTTTTTGGTTGTTTTTTTTTTTTTTTTGAGGGTGGTAAGACTCAGGGTAGAGGCTAGGTGGGGTGGTAGACTCAGGGTAGAGGCATAGGTTGGGGGTGGTAGACTCCGTACCTGGAAAGTACTCAAGTCCACTCAGGCTTTTGAGGAGTCCAAGCCCGCTGTGGCTCTCCATAGTGATGGATCTGAGCAAGTTAAAAGGGGAAAAAACGGATTGAGTGTTGGGTAGTAAACCAGTTGAGGGCATGAAGATGAGATAAAGGGGGCTCTGGCTGCTGGTCGAGAAGGACGTGGGTCTAACATCTCTAGAGTTAAGGTGATGGTTGCATATATGATCAGTGACAGCGGGCAGGCTAGGCAACGACAGCAGTCTCTCGAGGGTATGATCGTGTTGTCGGCGGCCATTTTTTACGGTCCAGGGATGAGGATAATAATTATTGATGGTGTGTGGCAGGAAGGTAAGATCGTGGCTCCTATGAGTTTGATAGGTAGCTCGAGACTTGTCGTGAGCATGAGGTTGATCGGGGAGTGAGATTTGGAGCCCCGTAGGGCGAGACGCATCGTATTGGTTATGGTTAGTGTTAGGATAGAAAGCAGAAAGGGGCATGTGCCTGTGAGCAGAAGTTGAGTAAGAGAAGAGAGCAGCGTAAGAGAAGAGAGCAGCGTGTTGAGTGAGCATCAGGGTCGTGTTGCTAGGATAGCGGGAGGCACACTGGAGGGAAACGGGGTGGAGAGGAGCGCATTGACTCCTACTATCCGCGTAAATCTGATTCCGCGTAGCTTTGAGGTCGCAGATTGGGGACCAACCTGTGCTTCCATTCTCCTGGCTATGAAGTCGGTGCGTGGGGTAACAGAGCGCGTGGGGGGTGTTTTCGAAAGTGGATTGGTATTGTCGAGTGGATTTGAAAAACTGGCAGAAATTAGCAGGGTCCATGAATTGATTGGCGCCGCGAACAGTGGTTGTCAAGGGTCGGCAATAAGAGGCGTTAAGCCCCAGGGTGCTCCAGTTCATATGGTGACTGGCAGCGTCCCGATTTGAAAGAGCAGGTGTCTGTCCTGGAGTCCTGCATGGGGGAAAAGGGGATTCGTTAGTGAGTTTCTCGATTGCATGGAGCCTTCGCTCCTGGCAGCGACCATCAAGAATGCGCCAGGGATGTGCGCTTCGCATCCCCCCCTGTTGGGAAGTCCAGGGAGAGGCGCATTCTGTCCGGTCGTGCATACTTTCGGCTGCCCAGAGGTGCAGCTCGCTACCAAAGTAACCGTCTACCACCATGCGACCACAGAAGTTGCTGCGAGTCGCGTCAGATTTTGTAGACGGCGACTTAGATAGCAGCATTGCCTCTGCGAAAGCATGAGCTCCTGTTTGGTTGCTGTTTTGGGAAGAGTTGACCGAAACTGCTTGGAACAGAGAGCAGGTAGAAGCATTCGATAGCGCAGACGCAGGAGAATGCGAATATGCTACGCGAATGCTAAGAAGGAAAATGAGCAGCGAGAAAGTTACATCGGAAGTTCGAATGTTGAGAAGTCAATCTAGTGGCTCCCTGCATATTACTAAATATACGTCAAGTCACGGTGACTATAGCTAGCTCCGGCTTGCGCTGTGGTGCCCTGAACTTCACGTCTTGTGAGTAACTGTATTACACGGATTACATTACATTACATTACATTACAGGTTAAAGTCTACTTGACACCGCGAGGGTGTATGAGACTCTGTGCTTTAAACAAAAAGAAAAAGCACCCACAAAGCAAAAAAACCCATTACATCAGGGGTGTGTCGAGGACAAACAAACCAAACTCCCAACCACCGTTTTGGTGGCGTAGGTATGTAACAATTTCAATTTCAATATACGTCAAGTTGCACCACGAGTGGCCAAGTGCATCCACGGTCTTTCCGTTTTTTTTACTGACGATCTAATAGTGGCGGAGCCGCCCCCCATTGTGTGCACTACAAGTTGCAGTACTGATTGTACTGCTACTGCCATCTCTCTAATCATCTATCCGCAAGTTCTCTATCAGCATGAATAGCGGTGCTCTCACTTGTTTTATGTCTTGGTGACTCCTTGTGTACTCCCTTAGAACTATCGGTCTTGACAGTACTGTGACAGCTTCCCGTAGTGACAGCTTCCTGTGGACTGCGTCACCGGTTCCCCTGACACGGACTGTATAGCCTGTACCCTTATCAGGGTACAGGCTGCCGCTCCTTCCTCCACTGGTGCCCCTTAATGGGTCTCCTGTGCTTGTAACGTTATTCTCGTCTCCGTGTATAGATTGGCGCGTCTGTTCCGCTGCTTTCATCTCTGTCCACTCCACGGAGTGTATTAAAGCTGATAGGTTATCGGGCTCCTCATGGTACCACTGCTTTGCAATGCATCTTATGCGTCGTCCTCTACTTGGCTTCAACGAGCTTCATTCTGGAAGTTCCGAAGTCCTGACATGGCGACAAATTGGCTAGACGATTGCGCGCCAGCGGCCTTTGCTGCCGGAGAGGAGGATCCTTCCGCCATCGTGGAAGCAACCCCCCCCAATCATTCCTCCATCTTCCCTTCTTTTTCCTCCCCTGCCGTCTGTCGCCTCCTCCCGTCTGTCGTAGATGACTGTGACGTGCAGACTCAAGTCGGCGACTAGCCTGGACATCGGTGGAGGTTCCCCGTCTTCGTCTGCTCGCGTCCTTGACGTCGCTACCATTTCTCCGGTGTTTGCGGCTCTGCCTGCATACCGGAGGTTGCCAAGCCGACCAAGCTCCCTGCTGATGTCTACGTCGTCTGTGCCCCCTTTGCTCTGCCCTGCCGACAGTCGGCTACTGGCATGAGCTTGCGCTCTAGTGGCTCTGTGCTACCTTCTGGAGAATTTTTTTGATCAAGCTGGCGGATCGCCGGCACTGCCGTAGGGTTCGCCAGAGGAGAACGACCTACGCGTCTGGACCTGGAGATTCTGGAGGTGGTAGGAAGCAGGGGGGTATGGTCAGCACCACTACGGGTGCTGCTCCCTCTACCCCCCAACCGGGTGAGTCGAGCGATAGAGGGGGGGACTTGGGATTGACTGATCATCGACGGCGGGATATTAGGACCTTTACATGCCTCGGCTCTGCTCTTCGCATCCTAGCGATAAATTTTCGAATTCTGCCCTTGCGATTTGCGATTTTCTGCCATTGGTGCGATTTTCTGCACCAGGTGCGACTTGCTGCACTTTCATCCTCGTCTCCTTTTTCCCGTACCTCAAATCTCGACTTCGCCCTAACGCTTCCCCACCTTCTGTGATCCCAGGTCTCGCAGCGCCGGACTTCGCCCATGCTAAAGGCCGAAGTGGACGCCGTCCTGGCCCTCGTCCAGCGGCCGTGGAGGTTCTTTGGCATGATATCTTGGTGGATATTTTTTATCTCTTAGGATCCTTGGGACCCGTGGGTGCGTTCCGTGGTTCGACAGAGGTCGCGTTCTTTGTCTTACCGTGCCCCTGGTCCTTCCCCTAGGTGCTCTCCTTAGGTGTATGCCTTAGCTACATGGTTTGTGTTCAAGTGTTTGAGTTCTGATAGGGCTTAGGAATTTTTTAGTTAAGTGGTATCGAGTAATGGTTGAAATCGTTTGGTGCTGTGCATTATTATCGATGGTATACACTGCTCAGCAGAACGCGACTGTGGAGAGGTACAATGGGGTCTTGCAGAACATAGCTAGGAGTATCCACTCGGAGTCTATGCTAGCTAAGTCTTTCTGGCCCTATGCCTTCCTCCGTGCTTGTTACCTACGTAACCTGCTGCCCAATCAGGGTAACAAGACTCTATACGAGTTGTTCTTTGGGGTTCTACCTGATGTGTCGTTGTTACGAGTGTATAGTTGCCATTGCTCGTTTGAAGTAAATGGGATATTGCGTAACAAGCTAGTCGAAAGGGCGTTATTTGGTAGACTGGTTGGGTATTCCCTGGTGAGTAAGGTTTATTATATTGGGGTTTCCGATGTTGCGCCAGGTAGTAGAGAGTAGTGATGTACTCTCTATATCCAGTTAAGTCTAGACTGTCTTCCTGGGCTCTCCAATTAGTATGGGTCCCCCCGTGCCCGCTTGCATCCCTCCTGTCATCAAACGGTGATATGTTAGTGTAGCCGGTAATTCCCTACGCCCTTTAGCAACCCCAATTGTTGATAGCTGTCCTGGGTGGGGTGTATCCAGATTGCATCCCAGGTCAGGGACTGATCATGCTGTATTGTGTGTGAATATTTAGGGCGGGTGGGAGTTGTATTTCCGAATTGTAATTTAGCCGAATCTCAGGGGGTCGCCAGGCCCTCCTCTACGCCACATTCCGTCGGCGAAGCTCTAGGATTAGGACAGCCTCAGGTCATAGTGGTGCCTGATATAGGTACACTGTCTAATAGTCGCCACCCCCCGTCCACCTGTTCGGATGGCTTCAGGCGTTGTTGATCCCTTCACCTCCTGTCGTCCCTGGTGGTTTATACCGGACAAGGCATTGCGATGATTTAGCCGTCACGTGGAGTGAGTGATGATCTTGAACACTAGTCTGGCTCTGATACTGCGTATGGCTGGGGTGTTACAGTCAACCCAGGATTCATTGATTTAGAGGCAAAGAATGCCGACCCTGCAGGCAGTGCTCAGCCTGTCCTGGGGGTTGTACTACCTGATAGCCCCCTTGGGGCTGTCAAATTGATGGTGCTGATGGTTCTCAGACGTAGGTTAACATGGCCCTATGTGTGGGTGCCTATTCCTCAGCACCTCCTAGACTGACTTATAGGGTAGTCTAGATTGGTGGAGCGTTAAGACGCTTTGTTTAGGCAGCTTCCTTTCGGCTGTCTTTCTTGGTTTTGGTGGAAGGTGGTACTTAATTCAGACCACCGTTATAGCGTCTTGATGGTTTCTGACTCTTAGTTCCATAGGCAGATGGTTCATTCGGTGGAGCTCATCATAGATTAGCTATTTCTTTTTACTCCACACTGTTTTTAGATCACCTGCCCCTCAAGTGATTACAACTTTTTGTGGAGTGTAGTGGTTATTTCCCTTTGGATTTTACTGTAATTTGGTGGGCTGGGTCATCTTGCGGTTGTACTTGCAGATGTACTTGCAGTTGTACTTGCAGATGTACCGCCGCTCACCTCTTTCTTGTTCTTCCGAGTGTATTTCAAGCGCCCTTTCATTCCTTCCTTTGCAGTAAATTCTTTGAAGTCCTTTTTTCTGCGTTTCCTATTTTTCCAGTGGACAATAGGTTTTATGTACTATGGTTGTACATCTTACCTTCTATTGATCATTGAACTGTGTTTCCTTTGTTGGTTACAAGTTTCTTGAAATTTAACTTCGCATCCTTTGGATTTTTTAAGTTGCTGCAGGTTTGGTTTGCTTGTGGTTAGGCGCTTGGTTTGTCTTGAGTGCACGAGTTCTTTGCGGTGCGATACCCACCTCCTAGACTGTTTTTGGTTAGTGCCGTAGCTGGGGATTTATGATAATTAACTTTCATAATTTTTCTTACTTCCATCTTTGAGTTAGAAACCAGTTCATCATGGTTTTTTCATCCCAACCTAGTCATGAATTCTATGCTAAGAATAGTTTTTAAGGTAGTGGATTTTTCCATCGACTTTCTTTTTCCATAGTAGACTTTAGTGTCCCCTTGTCTGCGTCCTTTAGGCTTTGATTCTCTCGTGTGCTGCTCTCACACGATTTTTTTTCTGTCTTCTCTTTAGGTTAAGTTCTCGGTTCTTTCCGTCACCGTTGTTCCCCTTCCTTTGGTATTAGGATTGATTTCTGTTTGGCCTCCCTGTGATTTTCTGGTTTGGTGCCTACTATTCTGGATGAATAGTATTTTTGCGCTTACCATGGATGGTTACATTTCCATTTTGGTCTCAGCTCAGCTCGGTATGACCCAAGTTTTTGCTGCTACATTTTCGGAGTACTACAGTGGTTTTTGGTTCATCCTTTCTCATCCTTTTATTTTAGACAAGGCTTTCTTCTGGTTTCCTGTTTTTCCGCCGTTCCTTAATATTTTTTGTTTGCTACCAGTTTATGGTTATATGTCCCCAGTGCCATAGGTGGAGTACTAGTATTGTATGTCACCTGCGTCATAGGTGGAGTATCAGCATGAATAGCGGTGCTCTCACTTGTTTTATGTCTTGGTGACTCCTTGTGTACTCCCTTAGAACTATCGGTCCTGACAGTACTGTGACAGCTTCCCGTAGTGACAGCTTCCTGTGGACTGCGTCACCGGTTCCCCTGACACGGACTGTATAGCCTGTACCCTTATCAGGGTACAGGCTGCCGCTCCTTCCTCCACTGGTGCCCCTTAATGGGTCTCCTGTGCTTGTAACGTTATTCTCGTCTCTGTGTATAGATTGGCGCGTCTGTTCCGCTGCTTTCATCTCTGTCCACTCCACGGAGTGTATTAAAGCTGATATTCTCGTTGCGGCATATCTTTTTACCGACCTCTGTACACAAGTATTGACCTACGAGTATTGCAGTTGCTGCATTCACTACCGTAGGCGCCTGTAATGTTGGCGGTAAATTTGGCGGTTGGGGTACCCCCATGTTCCTGCAAGGTAGGCGTGTAGGCCAAAACCGGTTCGAGCACAAAACGGATCAACCGCCAACGTTCAGGCGCGAGCAGCTGGACTACAGTGCAGTACACACTCAAACATACAGCCTCAGAGAGGGTCAAACACCGGTATGTGGTCTTGCTAGTTCGCTTCTGCATATTGTCATAATGGATGGATTCTCCAAGGACGTTGGGCCTTCGCTCCATGTCCCCTCTTTAAGGTGGTGCTCCCCGCCCTATCCCACAACAACGTCCCGGCCAATCTCTCATCTCTTCGTTTTTTAACAAGCTCCACCAGCCTGCCGTTGCTATTCCTATTCGGCCTACCCTTCCTATTCGGCCTACCGGTACTACCAGCCTAGAGATTCCTTTTTTAGCCCCTCCTTTTTGGTTGGGGAGGTCCCTTTAGCCTGTTGTCAGCATGAATTGCGGTGCTCTCACGCGTTTTATGACTTGGTGACTACTTCTGTACTTCCTTAGAACTATCGGCTCTGCCAGTTTTGTGCCAGCTTCCCGGAGTGACAGCTTCCCGTAGACTGTGTCATCCTTGAGTGACTCAGTGACAGCTTCCTGTTGGCTGCGTCACCGGTCTGGCCTGTACCCTGTTAGGTTCCTGGCTGCCGCCCCTTCCATCACTGGTGACCCTTCATGGGTCTCCCGTGCTTGTAATGCTATTCTCGTCTCCGTGTATAGATTGGCGCGTCTGTTCCGCTGCAACATCTCTGTCCACTCTTCGGAGTGCTTACTAGCTGATAGGTTACTGGGTTCGTCATTACTACCACTGCTTTTCAATGCAACTTCCGCGTGGGCCTCCTGCCGGCTTTGAGAAACTCAATGATCACAATGGGATTTCTTGGTCGCGCGGCATGAGCAGCGTCATTATTAGCAATGGCTGCGACCTTATTCTTCCTCCGAAGTTTTGGGTTCCCACTGATTGGCTTGATGATTGCGCGCCAGCGGCCTCTGCTGCCGGAGAGGAGTCTCCTTCCGCCATCGTGGAAGCCACCCCCCCCCAGTCATACCTCCATCTTTCCGACTCCTTCTCCTTCTGTCCAACGCCTCTCTGTTGAGGTTGAGGACGTTCTGATGAATCTTTGCTGTGTTCAGACACAGATCATCAAGTATGCTTCGGGTCCTGTGCCGGCAACTGCCCAGTTTTGGGGTGGCTGCCAGTCTGACGATTACCTGACTGAAGATGAGCAGGAGTTCAGGGACTACTGTGCTGCCAACCGTTCCGACTCTGAGGACTTGCAGAGTGCTAAGAGTGGCGACTTCGGTGGAGCGACTCCGACTACTGCTACTCGAGTCTTTGAGACTTCTCCTGTTTCGCCAGTGTTTGAGCCTGCTATTCCGTCGGCGCCTCTGCCTACACCTGCACTTACGCTAGCGCCCCTGCATGCACCTCTGCTTGTGCCACTTCCACCGGTCTACCCGGAGGTGGCCAAGCCGTCTTTGCTGCAACGCTCTGCGTCCTTCACCACCACCAACCCTCTGGAGCGAGGTCTTTCTGGCTACAACACTCGTGCTCGAGAAGCTGCTGCTACGGCTTCCCGCACTTCTGCTGCTGGCCCCCCCATGGAGCCTCCTCCTCGCCGCCTGTGGATCTGCCCCCTCCAGGGCCCCCACCCCCTCCAGTCTTGACTTCGCGGTCTCACGATTCTTGGGAGCATCTGCTCTCTGGTGGACCTCCTCCTGTGCTCCTGCTGCTGGAACTTCGGCCTCTCATGGTGAGTCTCGTGTAGATCTTGCACTGTTGGGTTTTAGTGCTCTGCCCCTGGACCGTCAGGAGTTCATGTGTCTCACCATGATGCTTGCGAACATGACGGATGCGATGGTCAAGGTGTATCAGGACTTCGCCACTCCTCGGGATATCTTTTTGCATATCCGGAGGCAGCAGTCTGATGCCCTTGCCGCTCGTGTCCCTCTCATGCTCGTCGAGCTTCAACGTGCGTCCATGAACAATTCTGAGCCTGTGGATGATTTCTTTCGCAGGGTCCGCGGTTTGTGCACTGACCTCCGCAGTGCTGGGTATCCACAGACTCAGCGTCATGCCATGTACACTATTGTTCAGGGTATCACTCACCCCCGCTTCGACTCTCTGCGGCTACAATTTGGTACGTTACTGTATCAGAAGCTGCCTGTTGATTACTGGACCTGTCTTGCAGCATATAGGTCGTTAGATTTCTTGAATGTGTCTCTCCCCAAGTCGGATCCCAGGCATCCTGGTTGGTCCCGCGACCCTCCCCATGTCCCTGCCAATGCTGCTTTCCAGCGTGGCCGGGGGCCTGGTGCTCAGGGTTCCGGGGCTACCAAGAGGCGCCTGGATTGCACTTGGGGCCCCTGTCTTTCCAAAACGACCCACTCGGAGGAACGTTGCTGGACGAAGCATCCGCACCTGCGAAAGACCAAGGCTGGTGTACCGGGCAGTGAACCCGTGCCCATTGCCTTGGCCCTTCCAGGTTCGCTGACTCGTAAGCAGATGTCCTCCTTGCAGGCTCAGATTGACGGGTACGCCATGTCCAAGAACTAGGAGGTACTCTCTGTCCTATTCTCTTGCACTACGAAGTTCTCTAACGTGTGTAGCACGAGTCTTTCTGAGGGTGTCTGGCATGTGGACTCTGGAGCTAGAATGTCCATCACAGGTGATAAGTCTTTGTTCACTGTGTATAAGGCTTCTGCAATTGGTCCTGCAGTTCGATTTGGTGATGGGGTGATTCAACGTTCAGAATGTATGGGATCCATTGTGTTATGTAGTGATTGGTTACCAACATCAATCACTCTAACTGATGTTCTCTACATCCCTCACTGTCCGGTGAACCTCCTATCAGTAAATGCTGTGGCTCATTCTCTCCACTGCCAGGTTTCTTTTGATAGTCTTAGTTGCACTGCCACTCAGGGCTCTTCTGTTCTCTGGTCTTTACCTGCCTCCAGTGATGGTGTTTACAAGTTTGCATGTAGGCCTTGTAGCACCACCCGTCGCTGTTTCAGAGTTGCTGACGATTATCCAGCGTTTGCACTTGATGTTGATGAGGACGGTGGTGTTGTTATCCCTACCACTCCTGCATGGCTGTGGCATAGGCGGTTGGGTCACCCCGGCTATGATCCCATGCACAACCTTGTCAAGAAGGGTATGGTTAAGAACTTACCCCTCACTCTCGGTCAAGTGCGGAGACTGGCTAAGATCCCTTGTGATGCTTGTCAGAAGGCTAAGGGCAAACGTCTCCCTTTTCCTAAAGAAAGCAAAACTCAGATCCGTGCACCTCTTTAACGGCTTCACCTGGATATCATGGGACCGGTTCATATTAGGGGCCTGCGTGGGGAGTTTTATATTCTGTGCCTCACAGACCAATACTCTGGCTATGCTGAGGTATTGTGCTTGAGGACCAGGGATGAAGCTCCCTTAGCAGTCCAAACTATCATCCTCAGATGGATGAATCAGCTGCATGGGTTTGCCTTTAAATGTCTGAGATCTGACAGGGCCAAGGAGTTTATTGTTAAGTGGTTCGAGGATTGGCTGATATCGGTTGGGGCAGTGCATGAGTTATCGTTGGCATACACTGCACAGCAGAATGCAACTGTGGAGAGGTACAATGGGGTCTTGCAGTCTGTAGCTAGAAGCATCCACCTGGAGTCTAAACTAGCTAAGTCTTTCTGGCCCTATGCCTTCCTAGCTGCTTGTTACCTTCGTAATCGGCTGCCCAATCAGGGAGACAAGACTCCCTACGAGCTGTTTTTTGGGGTCGTGCCTGATGTGTCGTTGTTGCGTGTGTTTGGTTGCCCTTGCTACGTCACGTTAGTCAATGGGAAGAAACGCAACAAGCTGGACGAAAGGGCGTTATCTGGTAGACTGGTTGGGTATTCCCTGGTGAGTAAGGGTTATTTTGTTTGGGTTCCTAAGTTGCGCCAGGTAGTAGAGAGTCGTGATGTACTCTTCTATGAACAGTTTAGCTATAACTGTATTCCTGGGCTATCTCCCTATGACGGGTCTCCGTACGTCTCTCGCATCCCTGCCGCTATCAACGGACACATGCCTGAGTCTGCGGTTAATTCCTTAGACCCTTTGCTAACCCCAATTGTCGACCGCTGCCCTGGTCATGGGATGACCTTGCGTCCCAGGTCAGGGGCTGATGGTGCTGCATTGCGTGTGAAGGCACTGGGCGGGCGGGATTCCGATGTCCTTTCAGATAAGATTTAACCCGAATCTCAGGGGGTCGCCAGGCCCTCCTCTGCGCCAAGTTCCGTCGGCGAAGCTCTAGGATTAAGGCAGTCTCAGATCATAGTGGAGCCTGTTACAGGTCCATTGCCTAATAGTCACCAACCTCCGACCACCTCGGATGACTCGCAGGTGTTGTTAATACCTTCGCCTCCTGCCATCCCAGGTGGGTTATTCGGGTCAAGCCCATGTGACGATGTAGCCGTTGCCGATTGCGCAAGTGATGATCTTGATCATTGGTCTGGTTCCGATACTGCGTATGGCTGGGGTGTTCCAGTCGACCCAGGCTTCGTTGAGATAGAGGCAAATAAGGCCGGCCCTGTTCAACCAGGCAGTAGTTCTGCGCTGGGGGCTATACTACCGGTTACTGCTGATACTGCTGATATCCCCGCTGCTCATGTACAAGTAAACTGCTTGTACGTGGGAGCTTATATTTCCACCTCCACTGAACTAACCTATAAGGCTGCCATGCTTCCTACCAACCCTGACAGGGATCAATGGCTGCTTGCTATGAAGGATGAGATGGCGTCCCTGCATGCCCATGGTACTTGGGCTCTCACTCCACAGCCTCCTAAGCAGAGGATCCTGTCTGGCAGGTGGTTATTTGTGAAGAAGGTTGGGGTTGATGGTTCTCTGCGCTTCAAGGCACGTTTTGTGGTCCGTGGTTTTCTGCAGCGTCCTGGGCTGGACTTTCATGACGTATATGCCCCCGTCTCCTCTAAAGCAGGTCTGAGGGTGCTCCTGGCTGCCATCACTCATAGGAAGATGTTTGTTCGGCAGCTGGACATCAAGACTGCATTTCTGAATGCTGAGCTAGAACCTGGTCTGGACCTGTAATGCCACCAGCCTGAGGGCTTTAAGGTACTTGGTCCTAACGGTGTTCCCCTTGTGTGCAAGCTGATCAAGTCCCTTCATGGTTTGAAACAGGCACCCAGGGCTTGGAGTAGGGATGTCAAGCGGGTTTTGGTTGCACATGGGTTTACTATGTGCAAGGCAGAACCTGCTCTGTATTTTAGGAGGGATTCTATTGGTGGGTGGAGCTATTTCCTGACCTATGTTGATGATTTTATCTGTGCTTTTAGTGAGCTGGATAGGTATGATTTGCTGATCAAGGCTATGAGAAAGGCTGGCTGGGAGGTCAAAGAGATGGGTGTACCGGTTCAGTTCCTGTCCTTGGACATGGCTGTTACACTTGACTCTGACGGCAGGTGTGTTCAAGTCAACCTCTCCCAGCACTCTTACATTGTTGATCTGGTGGAGCAGTTTGGTCTTACTGCTGCTACCAAGCCCAAGTTTGCTGCTCCCATGGCCAAGTGCACCGTCACTGACCCTCCTGGGGACCCCCTGGTCTCCAACAGCCAGTACCTCTCTCTTGTGGGTGCTTTGCTTTACCTGGCTACTTGCACCAGGCCTGATATTTCTTTTGCTGTGAGCTATCTGTCCAGGTTTTCTGCTCGCCCTACTGCTCCCCTCTGGGGGGCAGCCAAGCGTTTGCTCTTGTATTTGAGGACACATTCCCACCTGGGCCTCACTTACACCCACAGCCCTGACTTCTCTTTTACTGTCTTTAGTGACTCATCCTTTGCTGATGATGGGTCTGACAGGAGGTCTCAGACTGGCTTTGCTGTGCTAGCTGGAGGGTGCATCGTGAACTGGATGAGCAAGAGGCAGCCTACTGTTGCCATCAGCTCTAGTGAGGCTGAGTATCAGGCCCTGTCTCAGGCTGCCAGGGAAGTGCAATGGTTGAAGAAGTTGAGGGTGGATCTAGGTCTGCCTTGTGCTTTGGTTACCATTCAGGGTGACAACTTAGGGTCTCTGAGTTGGGCCAATGACTGGCAGCTCCTCCCTCGCAGCAAGCACATTGATGTTATTCATCACTACATCAAGGAGCTGGTGGAGGATGGCCAACTAGATGTTGCCTATGTTAACACTAAGGACAACTGTGCTGACCCCTTCACCAAACCCCTTGATCCTGCTGTGTTCTGGAGGTTTGTCCGAATGCTTGGAATGACCGCTTCTCCTTAGGGTCATTTTTTTTTGTTACATCGGTTTCTTTGGTTATCATTGTTTGGCATTAGGTTCCTATTCCCGGATCGGGATTTCTATACCGTTGTTACCCATCTTTGATATTCGGTTTTCCTCTCTTTCTAACTTGGCAAATTTTTGGTTTTTGCCTTGTTTCATTCCTTCCTATAACCCTTTGGGTTCCATTTGAAGTTCTCTCGATTTTTCGGAGTTCTTTGATTTTTTTTTTTTATCTGTTCCATATAGTTCTATGTCCCCAGTGCCATAGGTGGAGAAGTAGAATTGTATGTCACCTGTGTCATAGGTGGAGTGTCAGCATGAATTGCGGTGCTCTCACGCGTTTTATGACTTGGTGACTACTTCTGTACTTCCTTAGAACTATCGGCTCTGCCAGTACTGTGCCAGCTTCCCGGAGTGACAGCTTCCCGTAGACTGTGTCATCCTTGAGTGACTCAGTGACAGCTTCCTGTTGGCTGCGTCACCGGTCTGGCCTGTACCCTGTTAGGTTCCTGGCTGCCGCCCCTTCCATCACTGGTGACCCTTCATGGGTCTCCCGTGCTTGTAATGCTATTCTCGTCTCCGTGTATAGATTGGCGCGTCTGTTCCGCTGCAACATCTCTGTCCACTCTTCGGAGTGCCTACTAGCTGATACCTGTTTGGCCTACCCTTGAACTGTAATAATAACAACAACTGCTTATGGGGCATTGAATGTGTTTTAAAATGGAGCAGCCATGGCCAAGAATGTGTTTTAAAATGGAACCGCCAGTGCATGGCACTTGGGCCAATTTATGTTTCTCCCAAATTGTAAATTACCGCCAAAGTTCTGGCACAGAGTCATTTGGTGCAATTTTTTTGTGTGGCCGCCAACAATTAAAAGCGCCAACAAAACAGGCGCCTACGGTATGCATTTTTACTTGTTCCATGTTAACACTTAACTGAGTGATTTCAAGTTCACAGAGTGTGTTTCTTGGGTCCTATAGGCTGCCCAGGCTTTCTGTAAAACCATGTACAAAGTCGGTTCCGACCCATATTGAATGCATGCAGCAATTCAAATTAGGAGTGGTCCTCTGCTCAGAGGTAGGCTGGCTGACTATCTAGTATGTAACAATGAAATTAAAATGAGGAGCAGAGGTGGGCTGGCTGACAATCCAGTGCTTGGAGTAAAACCATGTAACAATTAAATTACAATCTGGAGAAGAGTTGGTCTGGATGACGATCCAGTGCTTGGAGTAAAACCATGTTACAATTAAATGAAAATCTTGAGAAGAGTTGGGCTGGCTGACCACCCAGTGCTTGAAGTAAAACCACGTAACAATAAAAACCTGGAGAAGAGTTTGTCTGGATGACGATTCAGTGCTTGGAGTGGAACCACGTAACAATACAAACCTGGAGAAGAGTTGGTCTGGATGACGATCCAGTGCTTGGAGTGGAACCACGTAACAATAGAAACCTGGAGAAGAGTTGGTCTGGATGACGATCCAGTGCTTGGAGTGGAACTATGTATCAAATATCAATTCAATTTAAACCAGGAGCAAATGTGTGGGAACACTGACGCCAGAGCCAGGCCGAGTTGAGCACTGCCCCAGCTCTTCTCACTGGTGAGCTTTTCCTCCCCTGAGGCAGGCCCCGGCCACCAGCATCAGCACCAGCAACAACTGAAGTTGAAACCATGTAACAATTAAATTGAAACCAGAAGATGAGTGGGAAAGCCTCCCCCCCTCATATAATGGAGACTACAGTAGTAGCGTGGTTCCCATGTATGTCTCAACTAACCCAGGCATGTACGCAAGGATGGAAGCAGATGCGTGTATTGTGAGCTCTGCATAACTCTTGCTAAAGAGTTATCCATTGATCAAATGCTGGTATTTGCCTTTGTTGCGCGTTTATGCCGCCTTCATTACATCAACAGTTGGGATTCAGTTCATCAGTACTTTTTCTTTTTAAGTTCTTCCTAACAGTTGGGCAAGTCCCTTCCGCCTATTTGGCCTACCCCTGGACTGTAACATAATAAATAAATAAATTACTCCTGGAGGGGCGTGGTGTTAAGGGGACCCACCCGTACGCCGCAGCTGGGGAAAGTCACCATGGCAGACATAGTAAGTGTCACCCTCCAGGCGGGAGGGACTCCTTCATGCGACGTGTGGCAAGAATGCTGGTTCAGGAGGCGATATATTCTCTGTGCAGCTTAGAGATGAGTTTGTCTACGTGTTGACTGTAACATACATACATACAACATACAGTCCCTCAAACAAAGAAGTAACAATTTCAATTTCAATTTCAATTTCAATTTCAATACAACAGTCCCTCAAACAAACAAAACATCACTTTGTTCTGTTTTTTGGCGGAGCCTCCCCTTCTGGGGGGCGGGAGCCCCCAGTGTTACCCATTTGTCCGTCCAACCATCCATCCAACCATCCATCTGACCGTGATGAACCCCGACACGTCAGCCAACGGCCTCGTAACTAACTCGCTTCCGTTGCCACCTGTCGCTCCCTCGCGATCACTCTCCGCCATTTTTAGCATCGCAGGCGACGCTGCATCGAACTTGTTGTTGTTATTTCGGGGATTATCACTGCAGGGGTTACTACCTCCACTCTCCAACTCTCTCCGTGTCGACGAGGGAGGAGGGGGGGGGGGGGGGGGGAGGCGGTGGACTTTATAGGAGGTTAAAAAATCCTAACCAGTATTCTACCGAAGACAGTAGTAACAAGGGCACTACTAAGCGCGCGCGGCAGCGTGGTGCTGCGCTGCCTTTTTAAGCCCCTCTGCTCGTTTCGCGCAGTATTTTCAACCCCCTGTGGGCGCCGCTCGCAGTTTTCGATTTTTGCACTAAAAAGCGCTGACCAATTTGACGATTGTGCGCTTTAAGCGCTGACCAATGTGGCAATAAGTAGTACCCTGGTAGTAACTATAAAATTCGAACATGGAATGCAAACCAGCTGGACTGGACTCATGTTCGAACTGAAACCGGTTTGGCAAAGGGTCGTTTGCCAAACCGTTTGCCATTACTTAAGGCGTGTCAGGTATCAGCTTCCAGAAGCACTAGCTAGTTTTATGTTTGGCCCGAGGACAGGGAAACGGAGCTGTCTAGAAGGTGCTATGTGTAGCCCCCCCAAATAAACAGTGACTATACGTATTTGTCATTATGGTGTAGGGTCGCTCCTACTACGTCTGATCAGCTTTGGCGTCAGCAAAAGGATGCGGCTTCACGTGGGCGGTAGTTGTCCTGTGGTGCAGCACATGTGCAGCAAATGTTTTAGTCTATGTTTGGATTTGGTTATGGTTCTGGGTAAGCAATCAGGTTTCACTGGTATCATTCATCCTCAAGAGTACGTTGGTAGTTAGTTAGTTAGTTAGTTAGTTAGTTAGTTAGTTAGTTAGTTAGTTAGTTACTTAGTTATTTAGTTATTTAGTTAGTTAGTTAGTTAGTTAGTTAGTTAGTTAGTTAGTTAGTTAGTTAGTTAGTTAGTTAGTTAGTTAGTTAGTTAGTTAGGCAGGCAAGCAGGCAGGTAGGTAGGTAGGTAGGTAGGTAGGTGGATAGATAGGTAGGCAGGCAGGCAGGCAGGCAGGCAGGCAGGCAGGCAGGCAGGCAGGTAGGTAGGTGGATAGATAGGTAGGCAGGCAGGCAGGCAGGCAGGCAGGCAGGCAGGCAGGCAGGCAGGCAGGCAGGTAGGTAGGTAGGTAGGTGGGTGGGTAGGTAGGTGGGTGGGGGTACGGGGGTGGGGGTAGGTAGGTGTTTGGGGTATAGGGGTGGGGTTAGGTGGGTAGATAGGTGGGTGGAGGTACAGGGGTTACAGGGGTGGGGGTAGGTGGGTAGGTGTGTGCGTAATTATATGGGTGGGGGTGGGGGGGTAGGTAAACATGCCGCAGCGTTTCACGTACCATTCATCATCAAGTGTAGATATCATATCTGGCGTAGGCTCAGGATGTACTGCCCTGTCCTTCTCCTCCTCAACCTTCATGGATGCACGCAGCAGGGCACTTTTCCTTGCCAGCTCAGCAATGCCAGCCTGTACGCATGCATGAAAGTATGAATGTATGGACGTATGCATGCATGAATGTATGTATGCATGAATGTACGACTGTATGCATTATTGTATGTATATCAGGGTAGTCCAAGACGCACGTCCTTGCGTCCCAGGACGCAACATGGGGAGGGCCGTTGCGTCCCAGGACGCAACATTGGCAGGGTCGGTTGCGTCCCGGACGCAGCCTCATAGATTGGTTGCGTCCGGGACGCAGGTTTTGGAAGTTGGTTGCGTCTCACTTCATTACCCTGCGTTCTCATGCGTCCCAATGCGCCCCAATGCGCCCCAGTGCGACTGGTGCGTCCGACTCGAGAGTGTCTCAGTGGGTGGTGCATGACGCAAAGGACTCTCTCAGCCACATAATTTGAATGGAATCGAACCTAAAAATCCCCCACATGCCCCCAGGCCCTGAGTGGATGAGCGGGGTTCAAACAGCACCCTAGTCTAAAGCCTATAATTTTTTGATGTGATCGATTTATTCTGGTCGATCTCTCCAAAAATATTCGAACCGTCAAAATGCAATCTCGCGGCACGCCCAATGCTCCGACTAAGCAGCGAAGGCTGGATGAATTTTTTGTTGCTAAGCCCGCTGCTGCTGCTGCTGCTGCTGGGACGCATCAAGCATGGAGAAAAATTGAGACGCAGTGGGCCGCAGTGGGACGCATCAAGCATGGAGAAAAATTGAGAAGCAGTGGGACGCAGTGGGACGCATCAAGCTGCTGCTGCTGTGGGAGGGGGAAAGAGGAATTTTTGGGACGCAACCTTCAAACTTTACTGCGTCCCAGGACGCAACCTACGAAATTGGCTGCGTCCCTGGACGCAACCTACCCATTTAGGTGCGTCCCTGGAAGCAACTCCTGGGGTCCGTTTGGACAACCCTGATGTATATATGAGTATGTGTTAGGTTGTCCTGCTTTTGACCTGTATTTGTATTGTGTACCGCCATCATCTTTGCATTGTGTACCGCCATCATATTTGCATTGTGTACCGCCATCATCTTTGCATTGTGTACCGCCATCATATTTGCATTGTGTACCGCCATCATATTTGCATTTTGCAAGGAAGCCTGGGCTGCATAACCTGTAGTGTGTGACTTGCAGCGATTTTCATTTTTAAAGCTTTTTTGAATTTTAATTAAATGTTGGCCCTTCATTTGCACTGTATGCCTCATTCAGCCAGTAGTGTGTGACTTGAAGCGGTTTTCATTTTTAAGGTAATTTTCAATTTCTTCCAATCAAACGTCTGCCCTTCATTTGCACTGTGCACTGTGTTCAACCGCCATGTGCGACTTGAAGGGATTCTATTTTTTTACGTTTGCCTTTCATTTGCACTGTGCACCGCATAACCTGTAGTGTGTGACTTGCAGCGATTTTCATTTTAAAGCTTTTTTGATTTATTTTTTCAATTAACGTTTGCCCTTCATTTGCACTGTGTACTTCATAACTTGTAGCATGTGACTTGAAGTGATTTCATTTTTAAAGCTTTTTTAAATTTTAATTGAACTTTTTCCCTGCAGTTGCACTGTGTACCGCATAACCTGTAGTGTGTGACGTGAAGCCATTATATTTTTTTAAGCCTTTTCTGGATTTTAATTAAACTTTTTCCCTGCAGTTACACTTTGTACCGCATAACCTGTAGTGTGTGATATTAAGCGATTTTCATTTTTTAAGCTTCTCTGAATTTTAATTAGACGTTTTCCCTGCAGTTACACTGTGTGCCGAATTCAGCCAATTGTGTGTGCCTAGGCTCGATTTTCATTTTAGAATCTTTTTCGAATTGTAATTAAATGTTTGCCCTACATTTGCACTGCGTACTGTATTTAACCTACATTTGGGACTTGAAGGCATTTCCAATTTTAAATGATTTTCATGTTTTAAATTAAACGCTAGCCCTTCATTTGTAGTGTGTACTGTGTTCAACCTACATGTGGGACTTGACTCAAGTTTTGGCAGAGCCCCCAAGGTTACCCCGTTGTCCGTTTGAGCGTTCGTCCGTCCGTCTGTCCGACAGACCGACCGACCGACCGACCAAAACATTGATGCCTCACACGTCAGCCAACTGTCACATAAGTCATAACTAACTGGCTTCGGTCAGCTTTAGTCCGTTGCCACCTTTTGTTCCGTTGCCAACACACTCCGCCAATTGTATAGATAATGCATAGAACTTGTCATTCTTATAGCTTTTTAAAATTGTAATTAAATGCTTGTCATGCATTTGCAATGTGTACTGCATTCAACTTACATGTGTGACTTGACTCAATTTCCATTCTTAAAGCTTTTTTAATTTGAATTAATTGTTTGCCCTGCAGTTACATTATGTACTGTATTCAGCAAGTAGTGTGTAACTTGAAGGGTTTTCCATTTTTAAAGGATTCTAATTTTCCCATTGAAGTTTGCCCTTCATTTAAATGCTTGTCATGCGTTTGCACTGTGTACTGCATTCAACGTATAGTGTGTAACTTGAAGCAATTTCCATTTTTAAAGATTTTTTGAATTTTTATTAAACGTCTGCCCTTTATTTTCACTGTGTACCGCACAACCTGTAGTGTGTGACTTAAAGCGATTTTCATTTCTAAAAATTTTTTGAATTTAAATTAAAAGCTTGCTCTGCACTTGAACTGTGTACTTCCTTCAGCCAGATGTGTACTAGTGTGACATGAAGCGATTTCTATTTTTAAAGCGATTTCCATTGTTTTGCAAGTTAAAGTTTGCTCTGAATTTGCACTGTGTGCCGCATTCAGCCAGTAGCGTGTGACTTGAAGCAATTTCCATTTTGAAGGTTATTTTTCATGTTTTTGCAATTACACGTTTGCAATTTCATGTTTTTGCAATTACACGTTTGCCCTTCATTTGCACTGTGTGCTGTATTCAGCCAATAGGGGTTACTTGAAGGGATAAAAAAATTTAAAGGATTTTTTGTGTGTTGCTATTAAACATTTGCCCTGCATTTGCACTGTGTATTGTATTCAGCCAGTAGTGTGAGACTTCAGGAATTTCCATTTGTAAAGCGATTTTCATGTGTTTCATTAAAATTTGCCCTTGATTTGCACTGTGTGCGGCATTCAGCCAGTAGTGTGTGACTTGAAGGGATTAATTGTTTTTAACGATTTATTGTGTGTTGCTATTAAACGTTTGCCCTGCATTTGCACTGTGTCCTGTATTCAGCCAGTAGTGTGTGACTTCAGGAATTTCCATTTGTAAAGCGATTTTCATTTGTTGAATTAAAGTTTGCCCTTGATTTGCACTGTGTCCGGCATTCAGCCAGTAGTGTGTGACTTGAAAGAATTTCCATTTGTAAAGCGATTTTCATTTGTTGAATTAAAGTTTGCCCTTGATTTGCACTGTGTGCGGCATTCAGCCAGTAGTGTGTGACTTGAAGGAATTCCCATTTAAAAAGCTATCCATTGTTTGAATTAAACGTTTACCCTGCAGTTACACTGTGTGCAGCATTCAGCCAGTAGCGTTTGAATTGAAGGGGTTATTAATTGTAAGGATTTTGTGACATACTGACAGATCATATCGGCAAGGACTAGAGCAGGTGTACCCATCTTTTCATGCGGAAATCTTTTTTTAGGATTTGTGAATTGCAATTAAACGTTCGCCCTGCAGTTGCACTGTGTACTATGTTGAACTGGTAGCGTGGGACTTGACTTGTTTATTTTTAAAGCTGTTATGAATTTTAATTAAATGCTTGTCATGCATTTGCACTGTGTACCGTATTCTAACTGTAGCTTGTGACATGAAGCGTGTGACTTTAAGGGATTCTAAAATTTCAGCGAATTCCATTTTTTTTATTAAAGGTTGCCATTGATTTGCAAGGTGTACTGTATTTAGGCCTTGCAGTGGTTTTTCTTTTTAAAACGATGTTAATTCACACAAATCAAACTAGAATCCCCCCTTCTTTTGTTCAGTACCGAAACTGTGTGAAACGGTATTTCAACCCAGGAGGTGTGTCTCCCTACTCAAACCAGCGGCACAGAGGGTTCAGGTCGAACTTGTTAAAGCAATTTTAATTCGCACAAATCAAACTAGACCCACCCTTTGAGGCAAAAAGTGATTTTGCAGTGAGATGCATTGCAAACAGTGATTTTGCATTGCAGACAGTGATTTTGCATTGCAGACAGTGATTTTGCATTGCAGACAATCAAAGTACTTCCTAGTGCGCGCTGGCGCGCTGCCTTTTTGAGCCCCACCACGCGTTTTGCGCAGTTTTTTGCAACCCCTTGTGGGCGCAGCAAGCATTTTTTGCGCTTTTCTACAAAGCGCAGATTTTTTGTTTTCGAGTGCGCTAAAGCGCTGGCAAATTTGGTCAATGGAAGTAGTACCCTGTTGCAGACAGTTAGGGTGGTCGTGGAAGGGGTGTTGTGTAAAGTTACGTGTTACAGTCCAGGGGTACGCCAAATAGGCTAAAGGTACTTGCCCAACTATTGTAGGAAGGACCAAAAATGAAAAAACATTGATGAACTGAACCCCAAACTATCGTTATACCGACGGGGGCCCTGAGTTTTTGGCGGAGCCCCCTCTTCAAGGGGGCGGGAGCCACCATGTTTACCCATTTGTCCGTTTGACCGAAAACTTGAAGCCTGACACGTCACTCAACGGTCGCGTAACTAAATCGCTTCGGTCAGCTCCATTGTTGCCACCACACTCTGCCAATTTTCCACGTCGCTTGCGACGCTGCATAGTAATTGTCGCTACAGTGATCATTTAATTCTACAATATAATTAAAGCATCATGTGTATGTATTTTTGCAGTTGAAAACAAGGGTATTACAAAGTGCTAAATAAAACAAAACATACTGACAGATCATACCGTCAAGAACTGGTGCAGGTATACCCATCTTTTCATGCAGAAATCCTTTTCGCCCCCCGCCAGTTCGGGTGGTCGTGGATGGGGGGAGAGGGGGGGGGTTGTATTTTTGCAGTTCAAAACAGGGGTAGTACGAAGTGCTAAATAAAACAAAACATACTGACAGGTCATACTGTCTAGCCTCCCTAGTCCTAGTCGGCTTTGTGTAGGGATACCCATCTTTTCAGGCGTTCGTGGAAGTTGGAAGTGGAAATTTGAGTTCGGGTGGTCGTGGAAGTTGGAAGTTGGAGTGGAAGTTGGAAGTGGAAGTTGGAGTTCGGGTGGTCGTGGAAGTTGGAAGTCGGAGTGGAAGTTGGAAGTGGAAGTTGGAGTTCGGGTGGTCGTGGACGTTGGAAGTTGGAGTGGAAGTTGGAAGTCGGAGTTCGGGTGGTCGTGGAAGGGGTGTTGTGTATTTTTGCAGTCGAAAACAGGGGTATTACATAGTGCTAAATAAAGCAAAACATACTGAAAGATCATATTGCTTAGGACTAGTGCAGGGATACCCATATTTTCAGGCGGTCATCCTTTTTGCCCCCCTCCCCCCCTCCCACCCCCCCCCCCACACACACACACACACACCCACCCACCCACCCACACATACACTCACACACACCATACCCCCCCCCACACACACACACACACACACACACACGCACACCCCATCACAAAAACAAATACATTTACTGCACTACAACGTAAAAGTAAAAACCAAACCAGACCCACCTCTTGCTTGGTATCCAAGTGCTTGTGCAGGTTGTGGGAGGGGTGGTGCGGTGCATGTTGCTCCTTTTTGGTTCCAAAGAAGAAGCTGCAGCAGAGATGAAGAAGTACGTTTTATCTCATTACTTCACGTGGTCGTGGGCAGGATGGGCTGGTGGGTGGAGCTGTGTGTCTGTTTCTGGTGTGGTTGTTATTGTTGGTGTCGGTGGTATGTCGTCAGTGGTTCTAGGGTAGATTATTTTTGGTTCCAAAGAAGAAGCTACAGCAGAGATGAAAAAGTGGAGTTGTTTTGTCTCATGACTTTTCATGGCCATGTGCAGGATGGGCTGGTGGGTGGAGCTGTGTTTCTGTTTCTGTTGTGGTTGTTGGTGGCGGTGGTATGTCGTCGGTGGTTCTAGGGTAGAGTGTTTTTGGTTCCAAAGAAGTTGCAGCAGAGATGAAAAAGTGGAGTTGTTTTGTCTCATGACTTTTCATGGCCATGTGCAGGATGGGCTGGTGGGTGGAGCTGTGTTTGTGTTTGTGTTTCTGTTGTGGTTGTTGGTGGCGGTGGTATGTCGTCGGTGGTTCTAGGGTAGAGTGTTTTTGGTTCCAAAGAAGTTGCAGCAGAGATGAAAAAGTGGAGTTGTTTTGTCTCATGACTTTTCATGGTCATGGGCAGGATGGGCTGGTGGTTGGAGCTGTGTTTCTGTTACTGTTTCTGTTGTAGCTGTTGGTGGCGGTGGTATGTCGTCGGTGGTTCTAGGGTAGAGTGTTTTTGGTTCCAAAGAAGAAGCTACAGCAGAGATGAAGAAGTGGAGTTGTTTTATCTCATTACCTGGCATGGCCATGGGCAGGATGGGCTGGTGGGTGGAGCTGTGTTCTGTTACTGTTTCTGTTGTGGTTGTTGGTGGCGGTGGTATGTCGTCGGTGGTTCTAGGGTAGAGTGTTTTTGGTTCCAAAGAAGAAGCTACAGCAGAGATGAAGAAGTGGAGTTGTTTTATCTCATTACCTGGCATGGCCATGTGCAGTATGGGCTGGTGGGTGGAGCTGTGTTTCTGTTACTGTTTCTGTTGTGGTTGTTGGTGGCGGTGGTATGTCGTCGGTGGTTCTAGGGTAGAGTGTTTTGGTTCCAAAGAAGAAGCCGCATCACAGTTGAAAACATATGTTTTGCCTCATTACTTTACATGGTTGTGGGCAGGATGGGCTGGTGGTTGGAGCAGTGGATCGCATCACAGGTGAAGCAGTGGAGTTTGTCAAACAGATAGTGGTTAGTGTTTTGTGATCTGATTGAGATACCCCCCCACCCACCCACCCACCCACCCACCCACCCACCCACACATACACACACACAGGAGGCTGCACATGAAGCAATGCGGCGTGACCTAGACCAGCAGGTAGCAGCCAAGAATGGCCGTAAGGCACACACACACACACACACACACACACATGCACGCACGCACGCACCCACACGCAGGAGGCTGCCCAAGAAGCAATGCGGCGGGACCTTGATACAACCTGCAGCTTTGGCCACTGTTACCTAAAAGTAAAATGTAACTCACCATCCTAACCATGCGTGGTGCTACTTTTAGACACTGCCTCCTTTACTTCAATAAAAACCTGGAGGCCACACACACACATGCCCCCCCCACCCCCCACCCCCACCCACACACCACCCACCCACCCACACAGCTTTGGCCACTGTTACCTAAAAGTAAAATGTAACTCACCATCCTAACCATGCGTGGTGATACTTTTAGACACTGCCTCCTTTACTTCAATAAAACCTGGAGGCCACAACACACACATGCCCCCCCCCACCCCCCACCCCCCACCCACACCACCCACCCACCCACACAGCTTTAGCCACTGTTACCTAAAAGTAAAATGTAACTCACCATCCTAACCATGCGTGGTGCTACTTTTAGACACTGCCCTCCTTTACTTCAATAAAAAAACCTGGAGGCCACACACACACATGCCCCCCCCACCCCCACCCCCACCCACACACCACCCACCCACCCACACAGCTTTGGCCACTGTTTACCTAAAAGTAAAATGTAACTCACCATCCTAACCATGCGTGGTGCTACGTACAGACACTGCCTCCTTTACTTCAATAAAAACCTGGAGGCCCACACACACACACACACATTCCCCCCCCCACCCCCCCACCCCCCCCCCCCCTCCACCCCACACCACCCACACCCACCCCACCGCTCACACACACAGAAAGCTGCACAAGACGCGATGCGGCATGACCTTGATAAAGCATGGAGCTCAAAACACAAGGTAACTGTAAGATCATCCCAACCATAGTCCCTTTCAGCGAATCAATTGGTCTAGTGGCACACCAAGTCGCTTTGAGGACGTAGAGACGGGGGTTCGATACCCCCTAGGGTCGTTCTAAGCGTTACAGGTCCTTGTCAACCACGATAGTAGCTTGTCCAGTTGAGGAGGAAGACCGCTCTCTACCCGCGTACGACGGGTTCCCTTAATACCACGCCCCACCAGGTGTTATCATTACCTTTTGTTCGCCCTAACCATGCGTGGTGCTACATATAGACACTGCCTCCTTTACTTCAATACACACCTGGAGGTCACAAATACACACACATGCTCCCCACCCTGGCTGCACAAGACGCGATGCGGCATGACCTTGATCAAACCTGGAGCTTTGGCCACTCTTACCTAAAAATGAAATTTAAATCACCATCCTAACCATGCGTGGTCATACGTATCGACACTGCCTACTTTACTTCAATGCAAACCTGGAGGTCACACACACATGCCCCCCTCCCCCCCCCCCCCCCCCCACACACACACACACACATGCCCCACCACCACCACCACCCACCACACACACCACACACACACACACACCACACACACACATGCCCCCCCCCCCCCCACACACACACACACACACACACACACCACACAAACACACACGCACAAATACACACTTAAAACTTACCATCCCAACCATGCTGGAGTTTTCTCTGGCTTGAACTGCAGACATGCAAAAGCAATGCAGGTTGGCGTGGCTTTTGTAGGTGTGATATGCAATGCAGGTTGGCGTGGCTTTGGAAGATGAGACGCGCAATGCAGGTTGGCGTGGCTTTGCAGATAGACAAAAGCTATGCAAGTTGGCGTGGCTCCGGCAGATGTGATGTGCAGGCTGCCCCCACCCACCCACTCCACGCCCCCCCACCCCAACCCACCAACCCCCAAACCCACCAACCCCACGCCCCACACTCAAACCTCACATCCACAAACAGGTATATAAAAAAATGAATGAAAAAAAAAAAGAAAAAAAAAAAAAAAAAATCAATTAATTAATAAATGGTACGCCTTATTAATACGAGGCACAAGGGTGTGGGGGGCAGCCTTTTTCTTGCACTGGGGCCAACCACCATCCACAAAGATGCACATGCGAGTACAAAAGGAAACTGACCTACTGAAGCAAGTAAGGAGTACGATACAGCTGGTTGAACCCCCCACCCCCACCGCCCACCTCTCTCCCCCACACATTACCCCCCACCTCCACCAGCCACTCAAGCAAGTAAGGAGTACGATACAGCTGGTTGAACCCCCCACCCCCATCGTCCACCTCTCTCCCCCACACCTTACCCCCCACCTCCACCCCCACCCCTACCTCCACCAGCCACCAGCCACTCAAGCAAGAAAGGAGTACGATACAGCTGGTTGACCCCCCCTCACCCTCACCCCTTAGGCCCTCACCCCCCCCCCCCACCCCCCCTCACCCTAGCCTCACTCCCCAACCCCCCACCCCCCCTCACCCTTAGCCTCACTCCCCACCCCCCCTCACCCTCATCCCTTAGCCCTCGCTCCCCACGCCCCAAACCCCACCCCCTTAGCCCTCACTGTCCCCCACCCCCCACCCCCCCCTCACCTCAACCCCTTACCCTAACTCCCACCCCCCACCCAACCCCCCACCCACCCCTCACCCTCAGCCGCCTTATCCCTCACTACCCCCCATCCCCACCCCCCACCCCTCCCTCACCCTCACACCTCCCCTTAGCCCCCACTCCCCCCCCACCTCCCCCCCACCCCTCCCCCCACCCCTTAGCCCTCACGCCCCACCCCCCTCACCCTCACTACCTCTATAGCCCTAACTCCAACTCCCCACCCCCCCCCCTTAGCTCACTCTCCCCCCCCCCCCCCCCCTCACCCTCACCCCTTATCCCTCACTCCACACCCCCCTCACCCTCACCCTTAGCCCTAACTCGCCACCCCCCCCCCCCTCCTTAGCCCTCACTCCCCAACCCCCACCCCCCCTCACCCTCACCCCTTAGCCCTCACGTTCCCCACCCCCCACCCCCACCCCACTCCTCCCCCCCCCCGCCACCCCTCACTCCCCACCCCACCCCCACCCCCTCCCCTTAGCCCCCCCCCCTTTAGCCCTCACCCCCCCCCCGCCCCCCACCATCCACTCAAGCAGTAAGGATTTACATACAGCTTGGTTGAAACCCCCCACCCCCACCCGCCCACCTCTCTCCCCACACACCTTACCCCCACCACCTCCACCCCCACCCCCACCCCCCACCTCCACCAGCCACCAGCCCACTCAAGCAGAACGGATTACGATACTCTGGTTGACCACCCCACCCCCACCTCCCCCCTCACCCCTTTGCCCTCACTCCCCACCCCCCACCCCCCCCTCACCCTCACCCCTTAGCCCTCACTTCCAACCCCCACCCCCCAAAACCCCACCTCACCCTCACACCCTTAGCCCTCCTCCCCACCCCCCCTCACCCTCACCCCTTAGGCCCTCCTCCCACCCCACCCCACCCCACCCCTCAACCCCACCCCGTAGCCCTTCCTCCCCACCCCCCACCCCCCTCAACCTCACCCCTGACCCTCACTCCCCACCCCCCCACCCCCCCTCACCCTCACGCCCTTAGCCCTCGCTCCCACCCCACCCCCCTCACCTCCTTTAGGCCCTCACTCCCACCCCCCACCCCCCCTCACCCCTTAGCCCTCACTCCCACCCCCCACCCCCACCCTCAGCCTCCATCCCCACCCCCCACCCACCCCTCACCCTCCCCCTTAGCCCTAACTCCCCACCCCCCCAGCCCCCCTCACCCCTTAGCCTAACTCCCCACCCCCCACCCCCCACCCACCCCTCCCCCTCCCCCTTATCCTCACTCCCCACCCCCCACCCCCCCCTAACCCTCACCCCTTAGCCCTCACTCCCCACCCCCCCACCCACCCCTCACCCTCACCCTTAGCCCTAACTCCCCACCCCCCCACCCCCCACCACCCCTCACCCTCACCCCTTATCCTCACTCCCACCCCCCACCCACACCTAACCCTCACCCCTTAGGCCCCTCACCTCCCCCACCCCCCACCCACCCCTCCCCCTCACCCCTTAGACCCTAACTCTAACCCCCCACCCCCACCCCCCGTAGCCTCACGCTCCCCACCACCCCCCCCCACCCCCCCTCACCCTCACTTCTACCCTAAACCCCCGCACACCACCCCCCCCCACACCCTTATAGCCCTCACTCCCCCACCCCCTCACCCCCCCTCACGCTCACCCCAGCCCTCCAACTCCCCACCCCCCCTCACCCTCAACCCCTTAGCCCTAACTCCCCACCCCCCCACGCCTTAGCCCTCACGCCCCAACCCCCACCCCCCCTCACCCGACCCTCACCCCTTAGCCCTCACGCCTCACCCCCCACCCCACGCCCCACACCCTCACCCCACCGCTCAACCCCACCGCCCACCCCGCACTTCCACCCCACCCCCACCCCCCCCCCACCCCCCTAGCCCCACCCCTTAGCCTCGTCCCCGGCCCACGACCAGCACTCAGCACGTAAGGTACGTTCAGCTGGTTCGAACCCCCCACCCCACCGCCACCCTCTACCCCACACCTTACCCCCCCTCCACCCCCACCCCCACCCCCCCCACCTCCACCAGCGCACCAGCCACTAAAGGCAAGTAAGGAGTAAACGATACATATGGTTGAACCCTCCACCCCCACGCCACCTCTCACCTCCCCCCCACACCTTAACCCCCCCCCCCACCTCCACCCCCACCCCCACCTCCAACCAGCCACCAGCCACTAAGCACGCAAGGAAGTACTATACAGCTGGTTTACCCCCCACCGCCCACCCCTCACCCCACCCCTTAGCCTCACTCCCACCCCCACCCCCCCCACCACCCCACCCACCACCCCCACCCCCCCCTTAACCCCCACCCCCCAACCCCCGTTAGCCCCACCCCACCCTTAGCCCTCACCCCCTACCAACCGCTTAAGCTAGCAGGGAGTATGCCACAGCTGGTTGAACCCCCCAACCGCTCACCCCTCACCCCCACCCATTAACCCTCACCCCCCCTTAGCCCTCACCCCCCAACCCCCCAATCCCCCCCCCCTCACCCCTCCCCCTTGCCCCCAACCCCTCCTGAGCCCTCACCCCCCCCCACACACACACACGCACACGCACACCACCACCACCACCAGCCACTAAAGCAAGCAGGGAGTATGTCACAGCAAGCAAGGAGTATGTCAAACTGAGCACAACAATGCCGAGGAGGTACAAGGAGGTACAAACTGGTCATAGCTGATGGAGAGCTACGAGGAGGTACAAGGAGGTACAAACTGGTCATAGCTGATGGAGAGCTACAAGGAGGTACAAGGAGGTACAAACTGGTCATAGCTGATGGAGAGCTACGAGGCAGGACAGCAGCTGTACGTTACGTAACTGAGCACAACAATGCCGAGGCAGGACAGCAGCAGTACGTTACGTAAATGAGCACAACAATGCCGAGGCAGGACAGCAGCAGTACGTTACGTAAATGAGCACAACAATGCCGAGGCAGGACAGCAGCAGTACGTTATGTAACTGAGCACAACAATGCCGAGGCAGGACAGCAGCAGTACGTTACGTAACTGAGCATAACAATGCCGAGGCAGGACAGCTGCAGTACGTTACGTAACTGAGCACAACAATGCCGAGGCAGGACAGCAGCAGAACGTTACGTAACTGAGCACAACAATGCCGAGGTAGGACAGCGGTACATCCTGCCAACTGTCAAATTGTATAACAGGAATTCTTTACCCTCAGTAGGCGCTGCTTTGTGCATGGGGTCCCAATTCCTGGGGAAGGGGGGGGAGGAAAGTTTGCGAGGCCACTCCAGGGTAATTCAAAGCGCGCGCTTTCGCGCTTTTGAGCGCTGACGTTTTGACCCCCTCTGCGCTTTAAGCGCAGTTTTTTGCAACCCCTTGTGGGCGCTGCAAGCATTTTTTGCGCTTTTTGAACTACAAAGCGCACTTTATTTGTTTTCAAGTGCGCTAAAGCGCTGGCCAATTAGGCCATTTGAAGTACCCCGGGCCACTCACCATCTCAGAAGCTATATCCCATCAGCACTTGGTTTGTATCTCATGGACTGTGAGTGTGTATCTAGAGTGACAGCTGTGGTTGCCTTGGCTTGGTGCCTTCCCAAGGTTGGCGTGGCTAGTGATGCCTTCCCAAGGTTGGGAAGTGGCTGTTTACGAGTGAGGAAGTGGTAGGAAGGTTCTTTGGCGTGGCTTGCTGCCTTCCCAAGGTTGGCGTGGCTAGTGATGCCTTCCCAAGGTTGGGAAGTGGCTGTTTACGAGTGAGGAAGTGGTAGGAAGGTTCTTTGGCGTGGCTTGCTGCCCTCCCAAGGTTGGCGTGGCTAGTGATGCCTTCCCAAGGTTGGGAAGTGGCTGTTTACGAGTGAGGAAGTGGTAGGAAGGTTCTTTGGCGTGGCTTGCTGCCTTCCCAAGGTTGGGAAGTGACTGTCTATACGTGAGGAAATGGTAGGAAGGGTCTGGGCTGTAGAGAATATTATGGAGTAGGGGTATGAAGGTGGACGTCGGGAGTTAAGAATAGTATTGAGCGGTTAGTTTGTTGGACGGAACGACGGGCGTAGGAGGGAACGCGGAAGACTGTGTCGATGTAATAGTGAGTGATTAGCGTAGAATTTTGTTGGCTGGGTTTGCAAATGGAATTGGCAATTCGTTCGATTGCTGTTGTTGTCTGTTATAAAATATGAGGGGAGGGAGTGTGGGGTAATATAGCTGTTGCGAGTCATCGTGTTTCGGAAAACGGAACACGGTGGCAGCGGATTTCGGATTTCGACACAGTCGGATCTGACGAGGATCTGACGCGATTTCGGATCTGCAACCGCTTTAACCGCCGAACGCCTGCATCTGACCGTCAGCTGTGGGTCTGCCACATAATTGGGCAGGGGCGGATAGGGGCAGCAGAAGCTAAATCCTATCTGAAACCCAGAACGGGAAGATTTATCCTTTTCAAAAATCTGTTGCATGTTGGCTAAGGGCTGGAAAATCGGCTCGAAAAGTGGGAAAACAGCAACTTTTATGCCCGTTTTTTGTACTTGGGGTATGTTGACGCCACTATTCGGACGTGCTAGGTCACCGGGGACACAAATATTATTTGCGGTACTTCATCATGAAGCTATCGAATAAATGTAAATATTGTTACAATGAGTAGAAGACAGTGAAAACAATTGAAGCTATCGAATAAAGATCCATAAAAAATCGTGTATCGGTTAAACCAGCACTGCCCTAGAGACATGGGAACCTGATCTGGCCCTAGCTCCTCCCCCCCCCCCCCCCCACCCACCGAGTAGTCTCAGCAGAAGCTAAATCCGCTGTTGAGCGTGGGGCAGGGGTTGCTGAATCCGCTGGTCTGGGTGAGCATGACTAGCCGAGTCCCAGGTGGCAGAATTTGTTAGAGTGAGAGACGGAGTTGGAATCGAAATAAATAACATAGATGAGGCACTCATCAGCAGTACCACTGCGAATCTGCCCGATAAGCTGATGAGTCGAAAACTGCTAGGGTTTAGCATAAAATGAGCTAAGACAAGGGAGACAGTATAACTAGGGGGGATGTCTAATAATCTAATTATCAGAACATTAACTCCAACTTCAGGAAGAATAGAGTAGTTAGCGGTAACATCACCCCCATCCGTAAAACAAATGTTTGAGGTTTAGTTTATCAGTGCTTTTTAATTTTAAGCCCTTCCTACTACGGTCGGGCAAGTCCCTTTCGCTTGTTTGGAAAACCCCTGGACTGTAACATGCACACAATATGAGTCCATGACGACTCTTCTCGAAATAGTGGACGAGCCGAAGTCTAAAAAAGGCATTGACAAAGAGAACCTGCTCTGCCACTCATTCTCACCTGCCAGTTTGTCTGCCCCCCCAGGTTTTTGTGAGCAGGAGCAGAGCAGGAATCGCTAAATTCCCCAATGCTGGTGGGGCGGGGGTAGCTGAATTTGCAGTTGATCATTGGATGTAGCTCACACAGCTTGGTGTGTCGGGCTATGAATCCGGTACCAAGAGTGTTACCCGTGTCCGCAGCTGTTACATGGTCCAAGCCATTCCTTCCACTGCCGCGGTCCTCTTTGCCCCTGGCACGCGGCTCGATATTGGCCTTC
The DNA here is from genome assembly GCA_013435795.1 of Chlamydomonas sp. ICE-L. NCBI lineage: Eukaryota > Viridiplantae > Chlorophyta > Chlorophyceae > Chlamydomonadales > Chlamydomonadaceae > Chlamydomonas > Chlamydomonas sp. ICE-L. The sequence goes on along the minus strand of JACBWV010000045.1, from coordinate 153,470 downwards.
GCCATTGGCCATCTAAATTACTTCATCTATCCATCGCTTCCTTGCTCGCACCAACAGCTGGGTCAAATGTTGCGCCCTGCTGCTAATAGCCCACTCCAACACATATCTAAAAATCATCGACCACCTCTTGCTCGCTCATTTTTCCATGCTCAGTGTTTTTCATCCCGCGCCACTTTTCCCGCCGCACTTTCCACAGCAGTAACACTTGGCCGGAAGCCCACTCCAATACCCGCTCCTTCCAGCAATCAAGCGCCCGGTTTCATTCAGCTAGACGGAGGAAGATATGGCAGCACCCGGCTCTCGACGCATAGGTTGGTCTGAGTGCTTCTGTCACACTCTTGTGTATAGTGTAGACAATGTAGCTAGCAGGTAGTAGGTAGTAGCTAAAAATGTGTATATTAAAACGATAGCACAGGGGAGCATCCGCTGTTAACTGATGGATTTTTTATTTATGCCCATGGACAAATATATGGTATTAATAAATTGTTCGCATTTGTTTTGTTTGCAACCGTACCTCTGCGGTAATAATAGCCAGTTAGCTAAGCAGCTAAATTGGGTGCACATATAATCAAGACAATTTATCAATGAATATATATTAGGGGGCAAGCAAACGATACAGTATTTTTCAATGGAGCACCTTAGGGAAACCACTCATCTTACTAATGCTCACGTTGCCCACTGCTTTGCCTTTTTATTAATCCTGCCTCTACCGTACTGCCTACTCTTTCCGTCAGTCCCCTGACAGGCTCAGTCAAGCCAACCTGAATGCAACCTATTGCAAACCTGTGAAGCTTACACAACCACTTATCTTTGTAAGCCCCCTTGTACTGCTTCCCGTTTTATTATCTGCCTCCCCCCCCCCCACCCTGTACTTCCTACTGTTTCCTATTCAGAATCCCCTGACAGGCTAGCAGGCCAAACCTGATGCAACCTAGTGCAACCCTTGAAGCTACACAACCACTTAAACCACTTATCTTTGTAAGCCTCACATTGTACTGCTTTCCGTTTATTATCCTGCCTACCGTACTGCCTACTGTTCTAGGCAGATCCCCTGACTGCTTGCACCAAACCGATTGCACCCTAGTGCACCTTTTTGGGGACGCTGAACACACAACCACTTATCTTGTAAGCCTCACATGTGTTACTCTTTCCCTGTGTTTTTATTTATCCTGCCTACTGTACTGCCTACTGTTCTAGGCAGATCCCCTGACAGGCTAGTCAGCCAAACCTGATGCAACCTAGTGCACCTTGAAGCTGACACAACCACTTATCTTTGTAAGCCTCACATTGTACTGCTTCCCGTTTATTATCCTGCCTACTGTACTGCCTACTGTTCTAGGCAGATCCCCTAACAGGCAAGTAAAATGTATCGCAAGAGGCAGCAGTAGTAGGGAACGGCAACTAATATTAGTGTTTGGAAAAGGAATATTTACTAATATTATTACAGTGTCACAATACTATTAGTGTTTCATATAAATTCGAAATTCAGGTGAGACGGCTCGTCCTACTAATATTATGTAATATTATATAATATTATTTATTCACTAATATTATATAACATAGCCGACCCCTAAGCAGTGCTGAGCACTTGTTCAAAAGACAGGGGTTTGGCAAGAACCTAATGTTTGGCCAAGGACAGGTTCGGCAAGAAAACATGTTTGGCAAGAACAGGTTTGGCCAGAACGGTTTGGCAAATAACGGTGGGTTTGGCACGAACAGTTTGGGCAAGAACATGTTTTGGCAAGAACAGGGTTTTTGGCAATAACAGGTTTGGCCAGAACCGGTTTGGCAAGAACATGTTTGGCAAGAACATGTTTTTGCAAAGAAACCAGTTTGGCAAGAACAGGTTTTGGCAGAACAGGTTTGGCAGAACCGGTTGTGGCCAGAACAGGTTTGGGCCAGAACAGGTTTGGGCAGAAAGGGTTGTGGCAAGAACAGGTTTTGGCCAGAAACAGGTTTTGCAGACAGGTTTTGGCAAGACCAGGTTTTTTGGCAAGAAACAAGGTTTTGGCAAGAAACATTTTGGCAAGAACAGGTTTGGCAAGAACAGGTTTGGCAAGAACAGGTTTGGCAAGAACAGGTTTGGCAAGAACAGGTTTGGCAAGAAAAGGTTTGGCAAGAACAGGTTTGGCAAGAACAGGTTTGGCAAGAACAGGTTTGGCAAGAACAGGTTTGGCAAGAACAGGTTTGGCAAGAACAGGTTTGGCAAGAACAGGTTTGGCAAAGGTGCAAGAACAGGTTTGGCAAGAACAGGTTTGGCAAGAACAGGTTTGGCAAGAACAGGTTTGGCAAGAACAGGTTTGGCAAGAACAGGTTTGGCAAGAACAGGTTTGGCAAAGGTTTGGCAAGAACAGGTTTGGCAAGAACAGGTTTGGCAAGAACAGGTTTGGCAAAGTCTAATAATCCGCACTCCCTCGCTTTTCTCTGGAGCCTCGTACGCAACCTAGGAGTACGTCATTAGACTCATTACACGTCAGCCAAACCTGATGCAACCTAGTGCACCATGAAGCTGACACAGGGCGCAACATGCCGGCTGGGTCCGACCTACCCTGAAACCCTGAAGGGGTCGGGTTGGAGGGTGGGGAGGAGTCGTGGGGGGGGGAGGGCGGGGGGGCAACATGCCGGGCTGAGGTAGCGACGACCCTGCAGGGGTCGGGTGGGAGGGGGGGGGGGGGGGGGGGGGGGAGGTCAGTGGGAGGGGGCTGAGGTAGCGGTGACCCTGAAGGGGGGTCGGGTTTGGAAGGTGGGTGTGTGTGTGTGGTTGGTGTGTGGGGGGGGGGGGGGGGGGGCGGAGTCCAGTGGGGGGCAGGTAGCGGTGACCCTGGAAGGTGGTCAGGTTTGGAGGGGGTGGGGGTTGTGGTGGTGGTTTTTTTGGGGTAGGGGGTCAGTGGGGCTGAGGTAAGCGGTGACACCTGAAGGGGGGGTCCAGTTGGAGGGGTGGTGGGTGGTAGGTGTTGGGTTGGGGGTAGGGGGTCAGTGGGGGGGCTGAGGTAGCGGTGGATTTCTGGCAGGGGGGGCGGGTTTGGAGGGGGGGTGGTGGTTGTGGTGGTGTGTGGTGGTGTGGGGGTGGGGGGGGGGGGGGAAAAACTGGTCAGTGGGGGGGCCTGAGGTACGGCGACCCTGAAGTGGTTTGGATTGGAGGGGGGGGGGGTCAGTGGGGGGGCTGTGGTAGCTGTGACCCCGGCAAGGGGGTCCGGTTGGAGGTGGGGGGGGGTGGTGATGGTGGTGGTTGGGGGGGGGGGGGGGGAGGGGGGTCAGTGGGGGCTGAGGGTAGCTGGTCCCTGAAGGGGGGTGGCTGGAGGGGGGGGCGGGAGGGGCGGTGGTGTGGGGAGGGGGTCATGGGGGGCTAAGTAAGCATTGGCCCTGAAGGTGGTCCGGTGGAAAGGGGTGGGGGGGTGGGGGGGAAGGAGTCAGTTTTGGGCTTAGGTAGCCGTGACTCTGAAGGGGGTTGGGTTGGAGGTGGTGGTGGGTGTGGTTGGTGTTTGTGGTTGGTGGGTTGGGGGGTCAGGTTGGAGGGTGGGGGAGGGGGGTGGTGGTGGGTTGTGGAGGGGGTCAGTGGGGGCTGAGGTATCGTGACCCTGCAGGGGGTCGGATTGGAGGGGGTGGTGGTGGGGGGTTGTGTGTGTTTGGGGGGTCAGTGGGGGAGGAGGGTGGTGTGGTTGGGGGGTGTGTGTTTAGGGGGGGGGGGGGGGGGTCAGTGGGGGGCTGAGGGAGCTGTGACCCTGCAGGTGGGTTCGGGTTGGAGGGGGTAGTGGGTGGTGGTGGTGGTTGGGGGTCCCAGTGGGGGAGGAGGGTTGGTGGTGGGGTGTGTGTGGGGGGGGTCTGGGGGGGCTTGAGGTAGCGGTGAACCCTGAAGGGGGGTCGGGTTAGAGTGGGGTGGGGTGGTGGTGGTGTGTGGGGGTATGGGTCAGTGGGGGGGGCTGAAGGAAAAGGGTGACCCTGCAGGGGGGTTTGGGTTGGCGGGAAGGGGAGGAGTCAGTTGGGGGCTGAGGTTAGCTGGCGACCCGGAAGGGGGGTCGGTTGGAGGGGTTGGTGGTGTGGTGGGTGGTGGGAGGGGGTCAGTGGGAGCGAGGAAGGGGTTGAGACCCTGCAGGGGGTTGGAGGGGGGGGGGGGGGGAGGAGGTGTGGTGGTGGGGGTGAGGTGTAGTGGTGGCCTGAAGGGGGGTCCGGTTTTTGGAGGGGGGTGGTGGTGGTTGTGGTGGGTGGTGGGTGGGGGTCCCGTTGGGTGGGTGTGGTGTGTTGGTTGTTGTGTGTGTGGTGGTGTGGTGTGTGGGTGTGGTGTTGTGTGTGGGGGGGGGGGGGGGGTTCAGTGGGGGGCTTGAGGTAGCGGTGACCCTTAAGGGGGGTCGGGTTGGAGGTGGTGGTGGTGGTGTGTGTGTGGTGTGTGTGTGGTGTGTGTGTGGGGCTGGGCTCAAATACACAGGTAAGCGTTATTTATAACAATGCTTGTAAGCTTATCAGTCCCCCCCCCGTCCCCCCTCTTTTCTCCCATATCAGTCAATGTGTTTTCCACTCTCATGTCAAAATTAACATTCATCTTGTCTGCCCCTCCCGGCCTCCCCCTCCTCAAATACACATTTAATTTAGTATTTTTATATAACATATAGCGCTCATCATCCTCCCCTCCCCCCTCTATTCCATGTCAGATGATGGGTTCCCAACTCTTGTGGGAAAAGCCGCTCACATCTCGCCTGCCCCTCCCCCTCCTCAAATACACATTTAATTTAGTATTTTTATATAACATGCTTTGAGCTCATCATCCTTCCCTCCCCCCTCTATCCCATGTCAGATGATGGGTTCCCGACTCTTGTGGGAAAAGCCGCTCACATCTCGCCTGCCCCTCCCCTTGCCTCTGGCAAGGCCCCCCCTGGGAGGCCCCCCCCTGGTAACTCAACCACTCCTACCTCTGCTGCTGCCAAGCCAAGCCAAGCCGAAGCAGTCCAAGCCAAATCAGGCCCAGTGAGACCAGTCCAAGCCAAAGCAGGCCCAATGAAAGCAGACCAAGCCAAAGGAGGCCCGGTCAAAGCAGACCAAGCCAAAGGAGGCCCGGTCAAAGCAGGCCAAGCCAAAGCGGGGCGGAAGAGGATGGCGAGTTCAGACGCCAAGAGGGCCGAGCTGATGCATCTGAGTAAGTGGCTGTGCAGTAATGTTTCCCGTCACAGTGACAGTAAAGTGACAAATAAATAAATAGTACGCCTCGTTTTTTACAAAAAACGCACCAAATAAAATAAAAAAGAGTTTAAAAGAGACAAAAAGAGGCAAAAAGGGACAAAAAGAGTCGAAAGAGACAAAAAGAGGCAACAAGAGGCAAAAAGAGACAAAAAGAGACAAAAAGACGGGGCGAGAGCTTGAGGGAGCCAGCCCGTTTGCTTGCACTGGGGCCGACCTCCCATTTGCTTGCCCTGGGGCCCAACACCACTTATTAGGAGGCATGAGCTTGAGGGAGCCAGCCCGTTTGCTTGCACTGGGGCCGACCTCCCATTTGCTTGCCCTGGGGCCAAACACCACTTATTAGGAGGCATGAGCTCGAGGGAGCCAGCCCGTTTGCTTGCACTGGGGCCGACCACCAAATCAAGTGACAGTACTATTTATGCTGGAGCGTCTGAGTAAGTGGATGTGCAGTATTATTTTACCGGTACAGTCAAGTTACATTAAAGTTGCAGTAATATTTATGCTGGAGCATCTGAGTAAGTGGATGTGCAGTCATCTTTTACCCATACAGTAAACTGACAGTAGCGTTACAGTCAAGTTACATTAAAGTTGCAGTCATATTTATGCTGGAGCATCTGAGTAAGTGGCTGTGCAGTCATCTTTTACCCATACAGTAAAGTGACAGTAACGTTACAGTCAAGTTACATTAAAGTTGCAGTAATATTTATGCTGGAGCATCTGAGTAAGTGGCTGTGCAGTCATATTTTACCCATACAGTAAACTGACAGTAACGTTACAGTCAAGTTACATTAAAGTTGCAGTAATATTTATGCTGGAGCATCTGAGTAAGTGGCTGTGGGCAGTCATTCTTTTTTACCCATAACATAAATGACAGTAACGTTACGTCAAGTTACATTAAATTGCAGTAATATTTTGCTGGAGCAACATCTGAAGCAGTGGCTTGTGGCAGTTTTTAAGAGTTGGTGGTAATTATTTTACCGCCCCCAAAGCCAGGGACATGTTTTAGTATGGATATGAGTATCAGGGTACTTCCACTGAACAAAGTGGCCAGTGCTTAAGCGCACTTCAAATATAAATCTGTGCTTTGTAGTGCAAAAAGCGCAAACATTGCCTGCTGCGCCCACAGGGGGTTGCAAAACACTGCGTGAAACGCGCAGTGGGGCTAAAAAGTCAGCGCGCCACGCCGCAAAAAGCGTGAAGCTTTGGAAGGACCATGGATGAGTATGTTGTAACAGTTAATGAGCCCCTTCCGCATAGTGGGCCCAAAGAGGCATAGCTTGAGCATCTGAGTAAGTGGCTGTGCAGTAATCTTTTACCGGTGCAGTCAAGTTACATTAAAGTGACAGTAAAGTGACAGTAACGCTACAGTAAAGGTTAGCAGTAAAAGTGCCAGTAACGTTTACAGTAAAAGTGAACAGTAAAGTGGACAGTAAGTGACAGAAGTTGACGTAAACGTTTCAGTAAAGTGACAGTAAAGTGACAGTAACGTTACAGTAAAGTGACAGTAACGTTACATTAAAGTGACAGTAAAGTGACAGTAACTCACCTTAAGGTGACAGTAAAGTACAAGTAACGTACAATTTAAAGTTCAGTAAGTGACAGTAACGTTACATTAAGTGACGTAAGTGACAGTAACGGTTACAGTAAAGTGACAGTAAGTGAACAGTAGTTTACGTAAAGTGACGTCAAAGTGACAGTAACGTACATTAAAAGTGACAGTAAAGTTGAAGTACGTTACAGTAAAGTGACGTAAAGTGACAGTAAAACGTTACATTAAGTGGACAGTAAAGTGACAGTAACGTTACAGTAAGTGACATTACGTGACAAGTTAAACGTTACATTAGTGACAGTAAGTGAGAGTAACGTTACATAAAGTGACGTAAAGGACAGTAACGTTTCATTAAAGTGACAGTACAAGTGAACCAGTAACCGTTACTAAGGACAGTAACGTTCATTAAGTGACAGTAAAGTGACAGTACGTCCCACATTTAAAGTGACCGTAAAGTGACAAGTAAAACGTTACATTAAGGACAGTAAAGTGACGTAACGTTACATCAAGTGAACAGTAAAGTGACAGTAAAAGGTTGCAGTACAAGTTACAGTAAGTGACAGTAACTTTACATTAAAGGTGACGTAAGGTGACAGTAACGTTTACATTAAAAAGTGACAGTAAAGTGCGCAGTTAACGTTTACAACATGAAAGTGACAGTAAATGGACAGTAACGTTCATTAAGTGACGTAAAGTGACAGTAACGTTACATTAAAGTGACAGTAATGACAGTTACCGTTCCAAAGTGACAGTAAAGTGACAGTAACGCTACAGTAAAGTTACAGTAAAGTGACAGTAACGTTACAGTAAAGTGACAGTAAAGTGACAGTAACGTTTACCTAAGTGACAGTAAACGTGTACATTAAAGTGCAGTAAAAGTGACAATACGTTACCTTAAAGTGACAGTAAAAGTGACAGTACGTTACATTAAGTGACAGTAAAGTGACAGTAACGTTACATTAAAGTGACAGTAAAGTGACAGTAACGTTACATTAAAGTGACAGTAAAGTGACAGTAACGTTACATTAAAGTGACAGTAAAGTGACAGTAACGTTACAGTAAAGTGACAGTAAAGTGACAGTAACGTTACAGTAAAGTGACAGTATAGTGACAGTAACGTTACAGTAAAGTGACAGTAAAGTGACAGTAACGTTACACTAAAGTGACAGTAAAGTGACAGTAACGTTACAGTTAAGTGACAGTAAAGTTGCAGTGATATTTATGCTGGGGCATCTGAATAAGTGGCTGTGCAGTAAGTTGTAGCTAAACTCGTATCTATATAGGATGAGCAAGTTATAGTTATAGCGTTATAGATGTCTCATAAGAGTTTTCATAATTTGCTGGGCATCTAATTAAGTGGCTGTGCAGTAAGTTGTAGCTAAACCGTATCTATATAGGATGTACACGTAAAGTTACAGTTATAGCTTTATACTTATAGCATTATAAACTAAAGACTTAGTTTTTTAGGCTAATACTTATACTATACCACCCCAACCCATCACGCCTTGAAGCCTACACGACACCCCAACCAACCCAACCCCCCACAGCCAAGCAAGCTGAACTCAACCACCCCAACAACCCCAACCACCCAAACCACCCAAACTCCCCACAGCCAAGCAAGCCGAACTCGACACCCCAACAACCCTAACCACCCCAACCACCCAAACCACCCACAGCCAAGCAAGCTGAACTCAACATCCCAACCACCCGAAACACCCCAACCATCCACAGCCAAGCAAGCTGAACTCAACAACCCCAACCACCCCAACCCCCACAGTCAAGCAAGCTGAACGCAACACCCAACCACCCCAACCACCCACAGCCAAGCAAGCTGAGATCAACACCGAGATGCTAGAAAGGGTGAGGGCAGCTGTTCTAGCTCTTGGCATCCAACGACTTGAACAACCACCCAAACACCCAACCCACCCACATCCCAAGGCAAGCTGAACTAACCCCAAAACCAACCCCCCCCCAACCCACCCAAACCCCCAACCCCACGTCAAATGCAAGCTGAACGCAACATCCAACCACCCCAACCACCCCACAGCCAAGCAGCCTGAGATTCAAACACGGGAAAAAGGGGGAATTTTTTTTTTTTGCTAGAAAGGGTGAGGGCGGCTGTTCTAGCTCTTGGCATCCAACAACTTGAACAACCACCCCAACCACCCCAACCACCCACAGCCAAGCAAGCTTAACTTAACACCCCAACCACCCCAACCCACCCACGCCAAGCAGCCTGACTTTAAACACCCACCACCCCAACCCCCACAGCCACTCAAGAGCCTGAAACTCAACACCCTAACCACCTCAACAATCCCAACCATCTCAACAACCCAAACCACCCCAACCCCCCACAGCCAAGCAAGCAAAACTCAACACCCCAACCACCCTAGCCATCCCAACCACCTACAGCCAAGCAAGCTGAACTCAACACCCTAACCACCTCAACAATCCCAACCATCCCAACAACCCAAACCACCCCAACCACCCACACCAGCAGCAAACGCAACAACACCCCAAACCCCCTAAGCATCGCAACCACCTACAGCCAGCAGCAGAACTCACACCCCAAACCCCCCAACCACCCACACATCCAGAGCAGCAAAACTCAACACCCCAATCACCCCAACCACCCCAACCACCCCAACCACCCAAAGCCAAGCAAGCTGAACTTAACACCCCAACCACCCCAACCACCCACAGCCAAGCAAGCTGAGATCAACACCAAGATGCTAGAAAGGGTGAGGGCGGCTGTTCTAGCTCTAGGCATCCAACAACTTGAACAACCACCCCAACCACCTCAACCACCCACAGCCAAGCAACTTGAAAAATCACCCCAACCACCCCAACCACCCACAGCCAAGCAAGCTGAACTCAACACCCGAACCACCCCAACCACCCACAGCCAAGCAAGCTGAGATCAACACTAAGATGCTTGAAAGGGAGAGGGCTGCTGTTCTAGCTCTAGGCATTCAACAACTTGAAACCCAGTTGTTCATCGACCGTCTGGAGGGCAATTCTGGGGGTCCCACCCACGGGGGTCCTGCCCACCCACAGGCCCCCTTAAATGGCCAGCCCCCCCCTATGGCCAACCCTAATCAGCATGGCTGGCAGCCAAGGCATGACCACGGTCCTCCACAGAGGCAGCAGCAGCAGCAGCAGCACTACCAGCAGCAAGAGCAGTACAGACAGCCGTACGACCAGCAGTACAACCAGCAACAGTACAAGGAGCCTCCGCAGTACGACCGGCACTACAATCAACCCCCTTACCAGCAGCAGCAGCAACCAAATGGGCACCCCCCACCCCACCCTCACGACCACAGTCCACCCGCACATGGGCAGTACGATCAGCAGTACAGCCGTCAGCAGCAGCGGCCAGGTTTAGAAGACCCCAAACCCCTACATATCCGGAACCGAATGTCGCCCTCCCCCTCCCGTCCCATGGGGGGTCCTGACCCTGACCTAGGCCCCCTCTATCACCCTTTTGACCCCCCTCAACCCAGCCCAAGAAGCTACGCACAAGCTGCAGCTAGCCCCATGGGGCGCCCACCTGGCGGCGGTTTCGGAGCTGAGCAAAACCGTGGGGGGCGGGATGGACAGAGAGGGGGTGGGGGCGAGGATGGTGCTGGTGCTGGATTTAGAAGTGGAGGGGGAGGAGAGGCCGAGGGGGCTGGCTGGGGTGTGGGGGTGGTGGGGGGGAGGGAGCAGGGCGGGGTAAGCGGGGGGGTAGGGATTGGGGGGCGGGGGAGGGGGGGGGGGTTTCCAGGCATGCCAGACGCCAGGTAGGACAAGTATGACTAAAGCTCATGTGTTCCTAAATAAGGCGCCCACTGTTTTTGACCCCTACAAGATTCCTGGGCTGAAAAAGGAGGGGGGAGATGGCAAAGGCGAGGGCAGGAGCGGGGGTAGAGGGCGGGGTGGAGGGAGGGGCGAGGGCAGGGGTGGTGGGAGGGGTGTGCTGATAACAGCCTGGCCTGACAGCAACGACGACAGCCACCACCACCACAACTACCAAGGCCACCCCGTTGAGGGTAACTACAATGACGACACCTACAACGATAGAGAGGACAGAGGCTGGGGCCTGAATGACACTTTCCCAGACAGTCCTCGAGGTTTTTACCCCGGGATGGTTTTTGGGCTACCTCAGAACGACACCCTACTTCCCAGGCAGGAGGGCTTCGCCCACTGCCCCCCTGGTCAGCGGGGGGGCAGAGGGGGGCCCGGGCCCCCGGGTCCCCAAAATAGGGACGAGAACCCACCCCCCGGTCGGCGGGGGGGCAGGGGAGGGCAGTTACCCAGAGGTCCGGCCAGACAGGATGGAGGGTTACTCTCAAATGACCCGTACCGCCAAGGGGGGCAGTACGAGCACTACGATGCTGGCTACAGGGGCGGGCAAGGTGGGGCCAAGGACAACCACGGCCAACAGGACCGGCATCCAGCTGGAGACAACAGGAGTGGGGGGGCATTGGAGTACGATGGGCAGTACTCAGGGTACAATGCACCGCCCCAAGGGCCGGAGGACAACTACCACCAACATGAGCGTGGGCAGGGGCCCCCCTACCCCCAGTGGGAGAGGGCAGGGGGGGCGGGCCCCCCCCCTGGGATTGCCATGGAACCTCCTCTGGATCCGAAGGAAGAGCAACGGAGGGCGAAGGTAACTATGGTAGTGGGGTGGTTGGTTGGGGGGTGCTAGGTGGTGTATGGGAAGGTAAAAATGTGTTGGAAGAACTGGGTGTGACGGGTTTGAAATGTTGGCCGTGGCGGCATGTTTAGAGGGTGAAGTAGTGAGGGGGGGGGGGACTGGGTGGTAGGGAGGAAGCTGGGGGGGTGGGGAGGGGTAGGGGGATGGGGGAGTTAATGTTCGGTAGGAAACTGGTGGCTCGGTTGAGCGCGCGTGTAGGGGGCAGTAGGGGGGTGGGGGGGAAGTAGATGGTGGGAGTAAACTTGTTGTTGGATGGGTGGAGGATTGGGGGAAGGGGGGGTGGGGGTATGGGGGAAGTATGTTGGGGTGGGGGGAGTGGTAGGGGGGGGGTGGTAGCTTGTGTTGCGGTGTTCCCGTCTGTGTTTGTGTTGGTTCTTGTTGTTTTTTTGTTTGGGGGGGTGAGTAGGTGAGTAAACGTGGTGGAAAAGACACACATAATATGGTGGTGGTGGCACATTGCGAGATTGTGGTGCTTTGGGTGTAGAGAGGGCTGGGGGGGGCGGGGGGGGGCGG
>JACBWV010000045.1:82492-139992 GCA_013435795.1 Chlamydomonas sp. ICE-L | reverse complement strand
TCTCTTTTTTTATTTTTTTGTTTTCTTTAATCGATCTGGGTTCTCAGTAGCGTCAATTTGGGCCAAATCGGGATCAAAAGTAGCGAAAGCTGTATATAACGTGGGGGGGAAATCTCTGAACTACACAACGTGTTGAGAACCAACAACTCGAGAGGGAATGGGCAGATCAGGTTAGTTTTTCTTCTTTTTTTCTTTTTTCTTTTTTCGATATGGGTTCTCTACAGCAATTTGGGTCAAAACGGGGTCAAAAGTAGCGAAAGCTATGTAAAGCAGGACACAAATCTGTGAACCACACAAGGCGCCGAACCAACAACTCGAGAGGCAATGGGCAGATCAGATTAGTTTTATTTCTCTTTTTCTCTTTTTCTTTTTTTCTTTCTCCTTTTATCGATTTTGGTTCTCTATAGCAGCAATTTGAATTTGAAATTGAATTTGAAATTGAAGTCAAAACGGGGTCAGAAGTAGCGGAAGCTATATTTAATGGGGGAAACAATCTCAGAACTACACAACGTGTTGAGAACCAACACCAGGTGAGGCAGTGGGCAGATCAGGCAAGTTTTTATTTATTTTTGATTTGGGCGAGTTCTGTTGATTATTTTTGGTTTGTTTAAAATAAGTTGTCGGTTGGAACATTGTCGGTTGGAAGATTTTCGGTTGGAAGATTGTCGGTTGGAAGATTTCCACGTGTCGCTCTGACTGGTGCATATTACATCAGGGATATTGTTTTCCACTATACATATTACATCAGGGATATTGTTTTCCGCTATATATATATTTTGATCATATTACATCAGGGATATTGTTATCCGCTATATATAGCGATCGCTAGTTTTGACCCCGTTTTGGAGAAATTCTCGATACAAAAAGAAGAAAAATGGTTTTTGTGTTTGCCCTAAATAGCCCCCTAAAAGTACGAAAAGCTATAAAAAGCTATAAAAACACGAAAACGCTGTCCCTGGAGGAGGCCTACAACCACAAAGCTAGAATCACCCCACTTTCAGATTTGGAAAAATAAGTCACTGTATTACATGTATCTCCATAGGTGCCGAAGTCAGACCCTGAGTGATACGGATGGATTGAGCCTATGCCCTCAAGTTCAGAAACAAATATTTGTTGCTAATAAGTTGCCCAACCACATCAGTTCAACACACAAATACTCGGATTTGGTTTTTCTCAAATGGTGGGGACCAGGTCATGTGTAACATGCTAATTTGTTGCTATGGGGTTCCCTAAGTCGATACGGGTTTTACGAAGGAAGTGCTACGGAGCCTATCGCGACCGAAACAAGCCATTTTAAAAGAACTCTGGGTACAAATGTTGTGTAACGTCTTTCCCTACCAGTAGTTATTACAGAAGGTCTTGGAAGGCAGTACAGTTGAGTACGGACCCCCAAAACACTGATTATTTACATTTCGTGTTCTAAGTCTAGGTCAGAGTTGCACAGCCTCAATTGAAACATTTTGGGCCTCGTTTTTGCTCTATCTCAAGATATAGCGTGCCGAACAACTTTTTGGGGGAAATTAAAAATTAAAATATTTTTTGGAAATAAATTCAAAAAACAAACTTTTTTTTAAATTTTGTCTTCAAACATCCACATCTGAACTCAGTTTTTGATTTGGGGTAGATCATTGAAAACACACCCTAATCCTGAGCCATGGTGTGGTAGGCCAAAGGGAGGTAAAATCTTGAGATGTACAGCTATTTCAGTAGATTCGGAGGCCAAGGCTGAAGTGCAGCCTCCGACCTTGTAATAGGGGTTCGATAAGCCTTTCTTCCCGAGGTACCTTTCTTCGGAATAGCTCGCGCGGCCTTGTATCTGACGCAATCTGGATTTGTATCACTAATTATCGCACATCTGATGTACTGCCACCGGCCTGCCGAACAAGGCTGCTCGCGAACAGATGCAAACGCGCACGAAAAATAGCTGTGCGCATAGCTGACACCGTCGCGAACAATATGAGCCTGACAGAATTCGATTCCGAGCAGTTTGGGCCATGCACGGCTCTCACATTCTTGCATCAACTTAGGGCGTTTAGACTTAGACTTAGGGCGTTTAGACTTTGGCACCTATGGAGATAAATAAAAATAAATAAATAAATAAAAAATAAATCACTGTATTACATGTAAATAAAAAAAATAAAAAAACAACTGTATTACATGTAGCTACACAACATGTTGAACGAACACCTGAAGAGGCCATGGGCATATCAGGTTAGTTTTTTTTCTTTCCTTTTATTTGTCGATTTGGGTTCTTTGTAGCGGCAATTTGGGTCAAAATGGGTCAAAAGTAGCGAAAGCTATATTTGGCAGGGGGGGGGGAAATCTCTTGACGAAAAAACGTGTTCAGAACCAACACCTGGAGGGCAGTGGGCAGATCAGTTTTTTGTTTGTTTTTCTTTTTTCTTTGTAGCGGCAATTGGGGTCAAAACCGGGTCAAAAGTAGCGAAAGCTATGTATAGCAGGGGGGGGGTAAATCTCTTGACTACAAAACGTGTCTTGAACCAACACCTGGAGAGGCACTGGGCAGATCAGTTTTTTGTTTGTTTACTTTTTTCTTTATAGCGGCAATTGGGGTCAAAACGGGGTCAAAAGTAGCAAAAGCTATATGAAGTAGGGGGGAAAATCTCTGAACTACAAAACGTGTTCAGAACCAACACCTGAAGAGGCAGTGGGCAGATCAGGTTAGTTTTTTTCTTTTTTCTTGAATTGATTTTGGTTCTTTATAGCGTCAATGTGAGCCAAAACGGGGTTAGAAGGAGTGAAAACTATATAGAACAGGAGAAAACATCTCTGGACTACTCAAGGTGTTGAGAACCAACACCTGGAGAGGCAGTGGGCAGATCAGGTCTTTTTTTTTTAAATCTTGTTTTCCTCTTTAGAGTATGTTCTGGGTTGTACCACTCCCATATGTTGACGTGACTGGTGCATATTACATATGTTGATGTGACTGGTGCATATTACATATGTTGATGTGACTGGTGCATATTACATATGTTGATGTGAATGGTGCATATTACATATGTTGATGTGACTGGTGCATATTACATATGTTGATGTGACTGGTGCATATTTCATATGTTGATGTGAATGGTGCATATTACATATGTTGATGTGACTGGTGCATATTTCATATGTTGATGTGAATGGTGCATATGACATATGTTGATGTGAATGGTGCATATTACATGTGTTGATGTGACTGGTGCATATTACATATGTTGATGTGACTGGTGCATATTACATATGTTGATGTGACTGGTGCATATTACATATGTTGATGTGACTGGTGCATATTACATATGTTGATGTGACTGGTGCATATTACATATGTTGATGTGAATGGTGCATATTACATATGTTGATGTGAATGGTGCATATTACATATGTTGATGTGACTGGTGCATATTACATATAGCTACACAACGTGTCTTGAACCAACACCTGGAGAGGCAGTGGGCAGATCAGGTAAGGTTTACATTAACATACACCATAAAAACAAACAAAAAACATGCACCACCCACACAACAAAGCATACACCACAAACTACAAACACAAAACATACACCACCCACACAAAACAAAACATACACCACAAACTACAAACACAAAACATACACCACCCACACAAAACAAAACATACACCACAAACTACAAACACAAAACATACACCACCCACACAAAACAAAACATACACCACAAACTACAAACACAAAACATACACCACCCACACAAAACAAAACATACACCACTAACTACAAACACAAAACATACACCACCCACACAAAACAAAACATACACCACAAACTACAAACAAAAAACATGCACCACCCACACAACAAAGCATACACCACAAAAAACATTATCAAAACATACACCACCCACACAACAAATCATACACCACAAACTACAAACACAAAACATACACCACCCACACAAAACAAAACATACACCACAAACTACAAACACAAAACATACACCACCCACACAAAACAAAACATACACCACAAACTACAAACACAAAACATACACCACCCACACAAAACAAAACATACACCACAAAAAACATGCACAAAACATACACTACCCACACAAAACAAAACATACACCACAAAAAACATGCACAAAACATACACCACGAAAAACACACACAAAACATACACCACAAAAACATACACAAAGCGTACACCACAAAAGAATACACAAAACATAAACCACAAAAACATACACAAAACATACGCCACCCACATAACAAAACATACACAAAACATTCACCACCCACACAACAACGCGTACACCACAAAAAACATACACCACCCACACAACAAAACATACACCACCCACAGAACCAAGCAGCTACCAAAGGAGGCAGTGGGTACCCCCTCCGCAATCCCCCCGGGCCAGCTATGGCCAACATGCCAGGAGCCCGGCCAAAGCTGTACACTAATGAGCCGCCCGTGGGCGGGCCCCCCCCGGGGCACTACACCGACGGGGAGCCGTACGCTCACAGAGATCAGCAGTACCCCCCGCAGTTCGCCCCCCCTCCTGGGGGGCCTGGCCAAAACCCTTATGCCTGCCCCCCGTTGGACTCTTATGGACACGGCCACAGTCAGCTAACCGTGGAGGTGCCCAACCACTCAGGGTTTTCAGGTGGGGGGGGGCCTCGCCCGGGACAAGGACTTGGACCAGGGTCCCGAGGAGACCACCCCCCACCTGGTCACGGACCTGGGCAGTACGCCCCCCCCCCGCCAGGGGAGGGGGGGCTGGCCCCCCCTAAATATGCGAGTGACCTGCGCGCGGGTCCCACGGACGAGCAGCGAAGCGCAGCTGAGGTAGCTAAGCAGAAGCTGCAGGATGACTTGAGGGACCAAATCAGAGAGAAGAAGGAGAGGGAGGCTCGTGAAAAGGCTGTCGAGGCGGAAGCTGCTAAGAAGGTGCGCTACAATGAATTCAATATATATATATATATATATACCCACATATAATATGTATAATACAAAATATACGTATTGCCGTCATCACTAACTGAAGGTGGCGTAGCGCCAGGTCAGAAAAATCGAATTCCCAGATTTGTCTTTCCGCATCGAACTTCCACTCCTCCACATCAAAATTCCACCTGCGCACCATCGCCCTTTCCGCCCTGTCCGCTCTGTCCTGCGATACCCTGCCCTGAGCTGCCCTCAGCGTGCCTTATTTCGCAATCTGGATCTGCCAACAAAGCCAGGCACGAGTTCAGGGCTGCCAAACCTGATGAGGAACACCTGGCTGCCAATCTGGCCACACGGAAAGGCCCATGCTGCCATACCTGTGGAGAAAAGCCTGGCTGCCAGTCAGGCCACACGGGAAGCCCATGCTGCCATACCTGAGGAGGAACACCTGGCTGCCAATCAGGCCACACGGAAAGGCCCATGCTGCCATACCTGTGGAGAAAAGCCTGGCTGCCAGTCAGGCCACACGGGTAGCCTATGCTGCAATGCCTGTGGAGGAACACCTGGCTGCCAGTAAGGCCACACGGGAAGCCCATGCTGCCATACCTGAGGAGGAACACCTGGCTGCCAATCAGGCCACACGGAAAGGCCCATGCTGCCATACCTGTGGAGAAAAGCCTGGCTGCCAATCAGGCCACACGGGCAGCCTATGCTGCCAAACCTGAGGATGAACGCCTGGCTGCCAATCAGGCCACACGGGAAGCCCATGCTGCCATACCTGAGGAGGAACGCCTGGCTGCCAATCAGGCCACACGGGAAGCCCATGCTGCCAAACCTGAGGAGGAACGCCTGGCTGCCAATCAGGCCACACGGGAAGCCCATGCTGCCATACCTGAGGAGGAACGCCTGGCTGCCAATCAGGCCACACGGGAAGCCCATGCTGCCATACCTGAGGAGGAACGCCTGGCTGCCAATCAGGCCACATGGGAAGCCCATGCTGCCATACCTGAGGAGGAACGCCTGGCTGCCAATCAGGCCACACGGGAAGCCCATGCTGCCATACCTGAGGAGGAACGCCTGGCTGCCAATCAGGCTGCATGGGAAGCCCATGCTGCTATACCAGATGAGAAACGCAAGGCTGCCAATCATACAACGCTAGTCTTGCTGAGCGTTCTCGCCCTTGCACCGCTCATCGCATGTCTGCAATCTCTTGCCATTGCATGTAGAAGCATGCCACTTCGTATTGTGCGATAGCGAGCGCGAGTTTAATGAACTAACCAATTCATGTACCTAAGTGAAGTTCAAGTTGACTGGAGTGTTTCCATCAACACCCCAGCTTGGGTATATTTGTTTGCATTTCTGATGCTCTCCTGAATTTGTCAGTCAAAGAATTTGATCGATGCGCCTTGGCTGGATGCTTTAGTGGATGGGAAGGACTTTCTTTTTCTTCTGTCACAAAAATCAGCTTTATTTGCATACATAATTATTGGCATATTTATTTGCATACATGATTATTGGCATATTTATTTGCCTACATGATTATTGGCATATTTATTTGCATACATGATTATTGGCATATTTATTTGCATACATGATTATTGGCATATTTATTTGCATACATGATTATTGGCATATTTATTTGCATACATGATTATTGGCATATTTATTTGCATACATGATTATTGGCATATTTATTTGCATACATGATTATTGGCATATTTATTTGCTATTCATTTGCCTCATATTTCTCTGCATATTTATTTCCTATTTATTTGAATGTACGAGATATATTATTTTCATATATATTTGCATATATATTTATTTGCATATTTATTTGCAGTTCTGTTACTCTCCTAATTTTTGTTAGACCAAGAATGTGATTTGATGCGCCTTGGCTTGACGCTTAAGTGAATGGGGGGGGGGGGTTATTTTTCTTCTGTCACCAAAAATCAGCTTTATTTGCATATATATTTGCTATTTATTTGCATATTAAATAATTTGCACATTTGTTTGCTATTTATTTGCATATCTAATTATTTGCACATTTTTTTGCACATTTTTTGCATACCTAATTATTTGCACATTTTTTTGCATAATTGTTTTCGTTAGTGATGCTCTCCTGAATTTTGTCAGTAGAAGAATGTGATCGATGCGCCTTGGCTGGATGCTTTAGTGAATGGGGGATGCTTTCTTTTTCTTCTGTCACCAAAAATCAGCTTTATTTGCTATTTATTTGCATATCTATTTATTTTCATATCTATTTGCATATCTAATTACTCGCACATTTATTTGCTATTTATTTGCATATATACTTATTTTCATATCTATTTGCATATCTAATTACTCGCACATTTATTTGCTATTTATTTGCATATATATTTATTTGCATATATATTTATTTTCATATATATTTATTTTCATATCTATTTGCATATCTAATTACTCGCACATTTATTTGCTATTTATTTGCATATATATTTATTTTCATATCTATTTGCATATCTAATTACTCGCACATTTATTTGCTATTTATTTGCATATAAATTTATTTTCATATCTATTTGCATATCTAATTACTCGCACATTTATTTGCTATTTATTTGCATATATATTTATTTTCATATCTACTTGCATATCTAATTACTTGCACATTTATTTGCTGTTCTGTAACTCTCCTGAATATTGTCAGGCGAAGAATGTGATCGATGCGCCTTTGCTGGATGCCTAGGTATTTAGGTAGGGAGGGCTTTTGTTCTTATGTCACAAAAAAAAAGCTTTACTTGCAGTTATGTAACTCCCTCTAGCCCGTTTCAGTGATACGATTGGTCTAGTGGTACACCAAATTGCTTAAACGAAGCGGGCTCGGGGGTTCAATCCCTCCTACGGTCACCCTGAGCGTTGCTGGTCGTTGTCAACGGCGATAGAAGCTTGTCCAGTCGAGTTGGTAGACTGTTCTCTACCCGCGTACAACGGGTTCCCTTATTACCACGCCCCACCAGGCGTTCTCATTACTCTTTTGGAACTCCCTTTGAAATTAAATTTATTACTTTCTATTGTTACCATATAGACAAAATCCCTTTTTAAAATATATATGTTTTATTTTAAATTATACATATTACAAATAGAACAATTATATTACAAACATTATATTAAAAATATAATTGTTCTATAGTTACCATATAGACAAAATCCCTTTTTAAAATATATATTTTTTATTTTAAATTATACATATTACAAATAGAACAATTATATTAAAAATATTATATTAAAAATATAATTGTTCTATTGTTACCATATAGACAAAATCCCTTTTAACTGTGTACTATGCATTGATTGCTGTGTACTATGCATTAATTGTGTACTATGCATTGATTGCTGTGTACTATGCATTAACTGTGTACTATGCAGCGTCGCAAGCGACTTGGAAAATCGGCGGGGTGCTGGTAACGGAACAAAAGGTGGCAACGATGGAGCTGACTGAAGGGAGTTAGTTACGCGACCGTTGGCTGACGTGTCAGGCTTCAATTTTTGTTTTTTTCCGGTCGGACGGACAAATGGGTAAACATGGGGGCTCTCGTCCCCTTGAAGAGGGGGCTCCGCCAAAAATATCTTTGGAAACTGGTCACCTTAGCTTTTATTTTCAGCTACAAGCCACACCTTCTAGGCAGCTCCCCTGACTGGCCGCTCAGCCAAACCTAACGCACCCTAGTGCTCCTTGAAGCCTACACACGCTGCTGTCCAGACCAGGGTACTACAAAGCGCGCCCGGCAGCGCGATCTCGCGCACGCTTTTTGAGCCCTGCTACGCGTTTCGCGCAGTGTTTTCAACCCCCTGTGGGCGCAGCTCGCAGTTTTTGCGCTTTTTGCACTGCAAAGCGCTGACCGATTTGACGTTTGTGCGCTTTAAGCGCTGACCAATTTGACAAAATGTAGTACCCTGGCCCAGACCTGCTTGTCAGAGCTTGAGAGGGTACGACAGAAACCAACCAGGGTACTACTTCGAATTGCCAACGCACATTACGTGGGGTGGTGAGGGTGGGGTGGGGAGTGAATGTGGGTGTAAGTGTGTGTGGGACCAAGCCAACTGTTCTTTCACTTGCCTGAGGCTGAGCGGTGGGGGTAATGAAAAAGGTAATGATAACGCCTGGTGGGGCGTGGTGTTAAGGGAGCCCGTCGTACGCGGGTGGGGAGCGGTCTCCTACCTCAACTGGACAAGCTACCATCGCGGTTGACGACGACTTGCAACGCCAAGAGCGACCGAAGGGGGAGTCGAACCCCCGACTCTTCATCCTCAAGCGATCTGGTCTACCACTAGACAATTGTATATCACTGAAAGGGGCTACCACCCAGGGCACTACTTCTTGCCAAATTGGTCAGCGCTTAAAGCGCACAAACGTCAAATCGGTCATGGTGTTCTGGATTGCTTACTTTTGCATCCCTCCCCTTTCAGCTCTCCTTTACGCCTCTAGTTTGTTTCCATTTTTGGGACTTGACCTAGTTTGTTTTCAGGTTTGTGGGGGTGCCTTCAAAACCCTCATGCTGCCGTGTTATAAAATTGGATGGTCGGCAGGCTGTGCTGCTGTCCAGTCTCGGCAGTGATTTGCTGAGTTTATGTAACGAACCCTCTCTCGGTCAGCCCTTTTTAATGCAAAAAGCGCAGGAACTACGCGCTGCGCCCACAGGGGGTTGAAAAAACTGCGCGAAACGTGCAGAGTAGCTCAAAAAGGCAGCGCGGCACCGCGCTGCCGCGCGCGATTAGCAGTACCCTGAAATCAACATAAGAGACGTTGAATAACTGGAATAATTACACAGCTAGAGCAGGGCCTTTAGAGGAGCTTTGCATTGGGGTGCAAGGATCAGGGAAGGATGTAGGAACGTAGGGATATGGGGAGGGTGTGCAACAGGGTCCTTCCATTGACGAAATTGGCAGTGTATCACAGGGTACTTCCATTGACCAAATTGGCAGTGTATCACAGGGTACTTCCATTGACCAAATTGGCAGTGTATCACAGGGTACTTCCATTGACCAAATTGGCAGTGTATCACAGGGTACTTCCATTGACCAAATTGGCAGTGTATCACAGGGTACTTCCATTGACCAAATTGGCAGTGTATCACAGGGTACTTCCATTGACCAAATTGGCAGTGTATCACAGGGTACTTCCATTGACCAAATTGGCAGTGTATCACAGGGTACTTCCATTGACCAAATTGGCAGTGTATCACAGGGTACTTCCATTGACCAAATTGGCAGTGTATCACAGGGTACTTCCATTGACCAAATTGGCAGTGTATCACAGGGTACTTCCATTGACCAAATTGGCAGTGTATCACAGGGTAACTTTCCATTGACCAAATTGGCAGTTTATCACAGGGTACTTTCATTGACCAAATTGGCAGTGTATCACAGGGTACTTCCATTGACCAAATTGGCAGTGTATCACAGGGTCCTTCCATTGACCAAATTGGCCAGCGCTTCAGGGCACTAGAGAACAAAAACTGCCCTTTGTAGTGCAAACAGCGCAAAAATTGCTTGCTGTGCCCACAGGGGGTTGCAAAAAACTGCGCAAAACGCGCAGTGGGGCTCAAAAAGGCAGCGCGCCAGCGAGCAAAAGCGTGCGCTTGGAAGTACCCTGGTGTGCAAGTGTGATGTCGGAGCTTGGGAGGATACGCTAGAAGCCAACAAGAGAGATGTTGAGTAACTGGAATAACATTGACACTGCTGCAATATGTACCGCCGTCGATGTACAAGAGACTTGCACTGGTCACACCGGATGCGGTCACACCGGTCACTAATAATTACACAGCTAGAGCAGGGACTTTAGAAGAGCTTTGCATTGGGGTGCGAGGATCAGGGAAGGATGTAGGGATATGGGGAGGGAGTGCAAGCGTGATGCCAGAGCTTGAGAGGATACCCTAGAAGCCAACGAGAGAGACGTTGAGTAACTGGAATAACATTGACACTGCTGCAATATGTACCGCCACCGATGTACAAGAGACTCGACGGTTGCACCTGTCACACCGGATGCGGTCACACCTGTCACACCCGGACGTGGTCACACCGGTCACGCCGGATGCAGTCACGCTGGTCACACCGGATGTGGTCACATCGGATGCAGTCACACCGGTCACACCGGTCACACCGGATGCGGTCACACTGGATGCGGTCACACCCGACAAACCAGATGTGGTCACACTGGTCACACTGGTCACACCAGTCACACCGGATGCGGTCACACCGGTCACACCAGTCACACCGGATGCGGTCACACCGGTCACACCAGATGCGGTCACCCCGGTTACACCGGATGCCGAGCCATTTAACCTAAAGGGTTCGTGTCGACTCAGGCTTTTGCCTCAAGCCACCTGATGATGAGCGTTTCCTTGGCCCACATCCAACTTGGCATTTGGTATTAGCACACTTGCTGTCTTAACTGCCAAGAAATGCCGAAAAGAGAAGCCCTCGTGAGTAGGGATATTGTTTTCCGCTATATATAGCGATCGCTAGTTTTGACCCCGTTTTGGAGAAATCATCGCTATAAAAAAGGATTTTTTTTTTTTGCGACTTAAATAGCCTCTAAAAGCTACAAAAAGCTATAAAAACATTAAAACGCTGTCCCTGGAGGAGGCCTACAACCATAAAGCTAGAATAACCTTACTTTTATATTTGAAAAGAGAAGCTCTCATGTGTAGCGACCAGCATTGAAATTGCAATTGCGATTGTTTCATCCGAGTAATGAGATCACTCTCAGGACGTGAAATTAAGGACACCACAGCGTAAGCCGGAGCTAGCCGTAGTCACCGTAGGAGCAAAGGACAGGGTCTGTTCTAATCCCCAGATATGTAGGGACCGGCATATTATATAATGTTGACCAAGGGCGAGTATGATATCTAAGGATATCATACAAATTGCATCATATGGTACTGTATGTTGATGGTAACTTTGGCCTAGTCAGACTGCCGTCATCATTTGATATCATATGATGGCATAATATCATATGATATCATAATGCTGTTCCCTACTGAAAAATGTAAAAGAAAAAAAGAAAAAAATGTAAACAAATAAATGATTTTTTCGAGTTTCTATTTTCCTGGTAATCATTGTTTTTTACTGCGAGCAGACGGCGAGCAGCCAAATTGTTGGCTAAAGCTATGTGACCAAGTTAAAGTTAAAGTTCCCTACTGATATGCGTTTGTGTAGGAGGGGGATGAGTTCAACGCGTATTTCAAGAATTTGAAATCTTGTTTTTAGAGATGATATGTGATGCCAATTAAATTAGCAACGCAGCAATACCCTTAAACCCATATAAAAGTCTTTTCCCCAGAAGTACAACAATTACACAAACGTTTTTATACAGCAATTTTTTTTTAATATATTTATATATAATATATTATATATTTATATCTAATATATATTTATTTTAAATTTATTATTTATTTATTTATTTTATATATTATATATTTATATATTTTTTTTTATTTTATTATACAGCAAATATATTATTATATATATGCATACGTTTATACAGCAAATAAAAATGAAAATATATATGTTTACTTCCATCTCCATTCGGAACGGGATGGCTCTATCGTAGAGCGATCCCGGGCCGGACAAAGCAGGTGCAGGGCCCTATCAGGACTCTGGTTCGAACCCCAACGAGGTCGCCTGGGCCCACCCGGAGGGTCGTCGACCGGCATGGTAACTGGACTCTAGGTGTGATGTAAGCCTGTCCATTGCATACTCACGAGGCGGTTCCCTTAATACCCACTGGGCACGTCCTTAGAGGTCATTGTGTGACAATTCTTGGATGTTCAAATTTTCGTTTTTTTTTAACATATGATATCATATCTCTGTTCCCTACTAATATGTAGTGAACGGCAACTAATATTAGTGTTTGAAAAACTAATATTTACTAATATTATTTTAGTGTCACAATAATATTAGTTTTTCAAATAAATCCGAATTTCTGGTGAGACGGCTCGTCCGACTAATATTATTTAATATTATATAATATTATGTATTCACTAATATTATATGTCATATCTCGGTTCCCTACTGATATGTGTTTGTGTAGTAGGAGGATGAGTTCAACGCGTTTTTCAAGATCCACCCTAATATGACAATGAAAGCCAGGGATATGCCTCATCCATAAAAGCCATGAAAGCCAGGGATATGCTGAGTGACTGATATGTGATTGTGTAGGAGGAGGAGGAGTTCAACGTGTATTTCAATATCCACCTTAATATGACAATGAAAGGCAGGGATATGCCTCAGCCATGAAAGCCAGGGATATGCTGAGTGACTGATTTGTGTTTGTGTAGGAGGAGGAGGAGTTCAACGTGTATTTCAATATCCACCTTAATATGACAATGAAAGGCAGGGATATGCTGAGTGACTGATTTGTGTTTGTGTAGGAGGAGGAGGAGTTCAACGCATATTTCAAGGTCCACCCTAATATGACAATGAAAGGCAGGGATATGCCTCAGCCATGAAAGGCAGGGATACACTGAGTGACTGATTTGTGTTTGTGTAGGAGGAGGAGGAGTTCAACGCATATTTCAAGAAGCAGGACGAGCAGCGAGCTGCCGAGGTAGCTGCCCAGAAGGCGCGTGGGGGGGCCTCCGAGGACCCAGGGGGGGCGCAGCCCCCCTCTGGGCCTGGGGAAGCGGACCCTCCACCAGCTAGGGCCGCTCGCCGTCAGGCAAAGAATGTGATTGACGCGCCTTGGCTGGATGCTTTAGTGAATGGGGAGGGGGGCCCCGCCCAAGGGGGGCCTGCCCCGGTTGGGGCGAACCAACATCAACTTCAGCAAGATGAGACCGCGCCAGGGTTTAGTGAAGCTAGGGAACGCCGATCAATGCTGAATGGTAAGTGGTAGTGGTGGATTTAAAAAAAAAAAAATGGATGGTATCTCCATATGTGCCTAAGTCTTGGTGAGCATGAATCGCATGGTTTTAGCCTATGGCCTCCAGTCCAAAGACAAATATTTTTTGGCATAAAGTTGCCCAACCACAACGGTTCAATATATAAATACTGAACTTTGTGCTTGCTCAATTTGTGGGAACCAGATTAAGTGAAACATGCTAATTTCTTAACTATGGGCTTCCCTAAGTTGAATCACCTTTTTCATGAAGATGATTCAAGGTCTATCTCGCTCAAAAAAAAATCCATGAAAATAAAAAGTAGGTAGTCCTATAGCTCACACCTTCCTTTACATGTCATGGTGATGGCAGCTTGTGGGATGTAGCGTACAGGCGGTACGGCAGTACACAGAGCCAAAAATCACTGATAATTTGCATTCCGTGGGTGTCCTAACTCATGTGCGTAGGTATGTAGACTCAGTTGCATCATTCTGAGTTTCAGTTTTTACTTGATAGCACGTAGAATAACTGAAACAAAACAAAAGTTTATCAAATTTCAAATTTCAAATCACACTTTTCAAATAAATTCAAAAAAGGTTTTGTTAAACTTTTCTCCAAACGTCCACATCTGAAGTTAGATTTGTACTTGGGGATGGGGGGTGAAATCTCAAGTTGGGAGGTGGAATTGGGACTAAGGGAGGTGAAAGTTCGAGTTGTACTGCTATTCCAGTAAATTACGAGGCCGAGGCTGAAGCGCAGCCTCCAACCTTGTGGTAGGGGTTAGATACGCCTTTCATCCCTCGGTTCAGTCGCGGTAGCTCGCACGATCCCGTACCGCGACCTCGTTGAAGTCGATTCAAGCTTTTTGTACATCTCCTGTACTGCAAGCCGGCCTCCCGAGCTGGGCTGCTCGCGGCCAGCTGCGAATGCGAACAGAAATTAGCTGTGCGCCTAGCTGACGCATTCGCGGACAATATGATCTACTCAGAATTCAATTCCGAGCAGTTGGGGTCGTGTAGGACCTTGAATCACAAAAGCGATTCAATTTAGAGCGTTGTAGGACTCAGGCACTTCTGGAGATACGTGGTGATGGTGAATTAAAAAAAATGTTGAATGGTAAGGGGTGGTGGTGGATTTAAAAAAAAAATGTTGAATGGAAAGTGGTGGTGGTCGCCTTTTTTTCAAAAACAAATTCATCGTATTGCCTTTATATGCGTTTTGGCTGCCTGTCTGCCTTGCTGACACGTGCTAGAAGAGAGCAGTCACTGCTAGTGGCACCAGTCAAGCGTTACTGGCACCAGTCAAGCGTTACTGGCGCTAGTCAAGCGTTACTGGCACCAGTCAAGCGTTACTGGCGCTAGTCAAGTGTTACTAGCACCAGTCAAGAGTTACTGGCGCCAGTCTAGCGTTACTGGCGATAGTCAAGCGTTACTGGCGCTAGTCAAGCGTTACTGGCGCCAGTCAAGAGTTACTGGCGCCAGTCTAACGTTACTAGCACCAGTCAAGAGTTACTGGCGCCAGTCAAGCGTTACTGGCACCAGTCAAGCGTTACTGGCGCTAGTCAAGTGTTACTAGCACCAGTCAAGCGTTACTGGCGCCAGTCTAGCGTTACTGGCACCAGTCAAGAGTTACTGGCGCCAGTCTAGCGTTACTGGCGCCAGTCTAGCGTTACTGGCACCAGTCAAGCGTTACTGGCGCTAGTCAAGTGTTACTAGCACCAGTCTGCCTTGCTGACACGTGCTAGAAGAGAGCAGAAGAAAGCAGCAGTAGTTCCAGTCAGGGTAATTCAAAGCGCGCGCTTTTGCGCTTTTGAGCGCTGACTTTTTGACCCCCTCGCGCTTTAAGCGCAGTTTTTTGCAACCCCTTGTGGGCGCTGCAAGCAATTTTTGCGCTTTTTGCACATACAAAGCGCAGTTTTTCTTTCTGTTTTCAGTTCAAGTTGCGCTAAAGCCTGGCCCCCAATTTGGCCGTTTTGAAGTAACCCCTGGTTCGCAGTATAAACAACCGCCACCACTAACAGCCACCCGCCCCCCCCCCCCATTGCCGCCACCACCACCCCCACACCACCACCACCCATACCACCACAACAGGTGACCCCAGTTTCCCAGGATGCACAAAGCTGCAATTGATGAACTCGCCAAAACGAAAAGCTCGTCATGTGCATAATCGTTCCCCCCCCCCCCACCCCCACACCCACACCACCCCCCATAACCACACCCACACACATCACACACCCACACCACCACCCACACGCACCCACCCACCACAATCACCCTCAGTTCCCCCCGGGAAATGCATTGATCCGTGGTGATTAACTCGCCAAAACCAAAGCTTCGTCATTCATAATCAGTTCCCCCCCCCCCCCCCCACGCCCCCCCCCCCATACACACACACACCCCATCACACACCACACAAACCGCCACCACCCACACCCACACCACCACAGGTCACCCCAGTTCCCCGGGAATGCATGGAGCTGTGGTGATGAACTCGCCAAAACCAAAAGCTCGTCATGAGCATAATCAGTTCCAAGAGCGTAGGGATGATTATGCCGCTGACGATGGAGAGGGCTATGAAAATGATGACGAGGCTGCAGTGAAGTTGGCTGCTGGACTGATTTTGCAAGAACGGAGAAGGTGCGAGCAAGTACTGGTCATATTGTGTGCCTCAGTGTTGTATGTGTGCTGTGTGTGTGCCTGTGTCGGTGTGTCTGTTAGTGTGTGTAACGCCTGTCAATTCTTGGGGGGTGAAAGGATGTGGTTTGATTGAACAAGGTGGTGGGGAGGTGGGGGTGGGGGTGATGATGAAAATGACAACGAGGCTGCAGTGAAGTCGCTGCTGGCTGATTATTTTGACAGGCAGGAGTAGGTAAGGTTTTAAAGGAGGATTGGTGGTGATGGTGGTGATGATTGGAGTTGTTTTTTGTTGGGGTGGGGGGTGGTTGGGGGGGGTGGTGATTGATGAAAATGACGACAAGCTGCAAGTGAAGTCGCTCTGGGGCTATTATGCAAGCAGGAGCAAGGTAAGGTTTAGAGAATGATGGTGTGATGGTTGGATGTTAGGGTTTAAGTGGGTTGGTGGGGTGGTGGTGATGGAATTGAAAATGACGGGACAGGACAAAGGCTGCAGTGAAGTCGTGGGTTGGGCTGATTTTGCCAAGCCAGGGGCAGGTAAGGTTAAGATAGATGGTTCGGTGGTGGGTGTGTGTGTTGTGTGGGGGGGGGGGTGATGCGTTGATGAAAAATGACGACGAAGGGCTGCAGTGGGAAGCGCTGCTGGCTGATTTGCAGCCAGGAGAGGTGCAAGGTAAGGTTAGAGGAGATGGTTGCGGTGATGGTGGTTGGTAGGTGGGGGGGGGGGCGGGTGGGGGTGGGTTGGGTGGTCGTGATTTGGAAAAAAATGACGACGAAGGCTGCAGTGGAAGTCGCTTGCTGCTAATTTTGCAGCGGAGCAGGGTGAGGGTTCGAGAGATGTGGTTGGTCGTTGGGGGTGGTTGGGGGTGGTCGTTGGCTCGTGGTGGTGGTGAAATAATGACGACGAGGTGCAGTTGAAGTCGGCTGCTGGCTTATTGCAGCAGGAGGGCAGGTAAAGTATAGGAGGAGATGGTTGGTGGTCGTGTTGGTGGTGGGTGCGTGGTCGTGGGGGTGGGGGTGGGGGTGGTGGTGATGGTGATGAAATGACGACGAGGCTGCAGTGAAGTCATGCTGGTGAAATTTGCAGGGCAGGAGCAGGTTAAAAGTTAGAGAGATTGGTGGTGATGGGGGGTGGTGGGGTGGGGGTGATTGTTGGTTGGAAAATGATGATTGATGACGATGGCTGCAGTGATGAAAGTTGCTGCTGGCATGATTTTGCAGCAGGAGCAGGTAGGTTAAGAGAGTCGTGGTGATGTGGTGGTGGTGGTGTGGTGGGGGGGGGGGGGGGGGGGGGGGTGATGAAAATGATGACCGAAGGCTGGCAGTGGGAGTGCTGTGGACTATTTGCAGCAGGAGCAGGTAAGGTTAGAGAGATGGGTGGTGATTGGTGGGGGGGGGGGGGGGGGGGGGTGGGGGGGGGGGGGGGGGGGGGATGGGATGGATAAAAAAAAAAAAAGATGATGGTGATGAAAATGACAACGAGGCTGCAGTGAAGTCGCTGCTGGCTGATTTGCAGCAGGAGCAGGTAAGGTTAGAGAGATGGTGGTGGTCGTGGTGGTGATGATGGGGCGGTGGGTGGTTAGGATCAAGACGGAGGCTTGCAGTTGAAAGTCGCTGGCTGTCTGAATTTGGCAGGCGGAGGCAGTAAGGTGTAGAGAGGGATGGTGGTGGTCGTGGTGGTGATGATGGTGGTGGTGGTTATGATCAAGACGAGGCTGCAGTGAAGTCGCTGTTGACTGATTTGTAGCAGGAGCAGGTAAAGTTAGAGAGATGGTGGTGATGGTGGTGGTGTGTGTGTGTGAAGTCGCTGCTGACTGATTTTCAGCTGGAGCAGGTGCGATCAGTACTTTCATATTGTGTTGCCTCAGGTGTGGTGTGCATGTGGTATGTGTTGTGTCTGTGGTTCTGGTGTTGGTGTGTTCGCCTGGGTAATTGTAATCTTTGGGTGGTTGGTGACAGGAGTGATTTGATGAAAGGGTGGTGGTGGTGGTGGTGGTGATGAAATTGACGACGAGGCTGCAGTGAAGTCGCTGCTGACTGATTTGCAGCTGGAGCAGGTAAGGTTAGAGAGATGGTGGTGATGATGGTGGTGATGGGTGGTGGTGGTGATGGTGGTGGTGGTGGTTGAGGGGTTGGTTGGTGGGTAGGGGGTGGGTGATGACAGGGTGCGTTGTGGTGGTGGATTGGTGTGCGTGGTGGCTGGTGGGTGGTGATGATGGCGGTTGTTGGTCTGGTGTGGGAAATGATGGGTTTGATGATGGTAGGTGGTCGATGGATGGTGGTGGTGATTGTGATGGTTGGTTTTGGTGAGGGTGGGTGATGGCTTGGGTCGATGGGGTGTGATGGTGGTGGTTGGTGATGGTGGGATGGTGGTGGTGATGGTTGGTGGTTGGTGACGGTTTTTTTGTGGTTGGGTGGTGGGGTTGGTCGGTGGGTAGTGGTTGATGGTGTTGTGGTAGTTGGTGGTGGATGATGTGGTTGGTGTCTGTTGGGTGGGGGGGCCATGATGGTGGTGCGATGATTGGTGGTGTCACATGGTGGGTGGGGATGATGGTGTGGTGGTGATGGTAGGGTGGTGGTGATGATGGTGGGTGGTGGTGATGATGGTTGGCATGGTGGTGGTGATGATGGTGGTTGGTGGTTGATGAGGTAGAGATCGGGTGGGACGGAGGTGATGATGGTGGGGTGATGATGGTCGGGTGGTGGTTTCATTGGTGGGTGGTTGATGATGATCTGGGTGGTGGTGATGATGGTGCTTGGTGGTTGCATGATTGTGGTGGGGGTTGAGAGGTGGTGGTCGTCTTGGTGGTTTGTCATTGGTGGTGGTTGATGATGGATGTGTGGGTGTGGAAGGATGATGGGTGGTGGTTGGTGTGGTGGTGGTGGTGGACATGATGGTGATGATGATGATGATGTGTCAATTGGTGGTGGTGTGGATGATGGTGGGTGGTGATGATGGATTGGTGGTGTGTGATGATTTGGGTGGTGGTTGGTGGTGGTTTCTGTCCAAGTGGGTGGTGGTAATGATGATGGTGGGTGGTGTGATGGATGAGGTGGTGGTGATGATGGTGGTGGGGGTGGATGATTAGGGTGGGTGGTTCTGGTGTTAATAGGTTAGGTGAGGTGATGGATGGGTGGGTGGTTGGTGATGAGGTGGTTGGGTGGTGGTGATGGTGGTGGTGGTGTAATGGTGCGTGGTTGATTGATTGGTGGTGGGTGTGATTGGTGAAGATGATGGTAGGGGTGGTGGGTGGGTGGTTGATGGTGTGGTGTGGTGGGGTTGGTGGTGATGAGGTGGTGGTTGATGATGGTGGTGATGAGGTGGTGGTGGTGTCATTGGGTGGGTGGTGATGATGATGGTGATGAGATGGTGGTGGTGATGGTGTTTGGTGATGGTTAGGTGGTGATGATGGTGGTGGTGATGATGGTGGTGGTAGTGGTGGTGACGGTGGTGTTGGTGGTGTCATTGGTGGTTGGTGATTGATGTGGTGGGTGGCGTGGTGGTTGGGTGGTGGTGGTCTGGTGACGGTGGTGTTGGTTGGTGTCATTGGTGGTTGTGATGAATGGTGAGGTGGGGTAGGTGACGGGGTGATGGGTGCGTGGTCTTTGGTGTGGTGATGATGGTGGTGGTGGGTGTGGTGGTTTGTCATTGGTGGTGGTGATTGCTGGTGGTGGTGTGGTGTGGTGGTGGGGTCATTGGGGGTGGGATGATGGGTGTGGGTGGTGGCCCGGGGTGTTTAGGGTGGTATTTTGTCATGGGGTGGTGGTGATGATGGTGGTGGTGGTGGTGGTGGTGGTGACGGTGGTGGTGGGGAGTAGGTGAGGTTGAGAGAGCATTTCGCTCGACAAGCTCAGATCCAGGAGAAGTTGGCAGCTGACGTTGCCAACTGACAATTGCGTGCAGAATAATAAAGTTACTCACACACACACACTCACACACACACACACACACCTGAACTTTGAACCCACACACGAAATGTAGGTGAGGTCGGAAGAGAACAGTTTGGTCGACAAGCTAAGGACCTGGATAAGTTGACAGCTGACGCTCAACTGCGTGCAAAATAATACAGTTACTCACACACAAACACAAACACCTGAACATTGAACCCCCACACAAAATGTAGGTGAGGTTGAGAGAGCAGTTTGCTCGACAAGCTAAGGCCCTGGAGAGGTTAGCAGCCAATGCTGATCTGGCGGTCCAAGATAGAGCTCAGGTTAAAACGGTGAGCCATTTGTGTGTGTGTGTTTGTTTAGGTGTACGTAGGACTGTGCTAATGTGTGTTTGTGTGAATGCAGGTGTTTGTAGGTGTAGGTGCAGATCTGTGTTTGTAGGTCTGTGTGTGTGTGTTTGTAGGCCTGTGTGTGTGTTTGTTTGTAGGTCTGTGAGTGTGTTTGTAGGTTCTTTTTTTTTTCTTTGGTGTTGTGTTTGTTGTGTTTGTAGGACCTGTGTGTGTGTTGTTTGTAGGGTTTTTGTGTGTGTGTGTGTTTGGGTGTCTGTGTGTGTGTTTGTAGGTCTGTGTGTGTGTTTGTAGGTTCTGTGGTGTGTGTGTGTTGTGTGTGTTAGTAGGGTCTGGGTTGTTGTGTTTTGTAGGTCTGTTTGTTGTGGTTTGTAGTTATGTGTGTGTGTTGTAGTCTGTGTGTGTGTTTGTAGGCCTGTGTGTGTTTGTTTGTAGGTATGTGAGGTGATGTAGGTTATTTGTGTGTGTTTGTTAGGGTCTGTGAGGTGTGTTTATAGTTCTTGTGTGTGTGTTTGTAGGTCTGTGTGTGTTTTGTAGGCTGTGTGGGGTTTGTTGGTAAGGTCGTGTGTTTGTTTTTATGTCTGTGTGTGTGTTTGTAGGTCTGTGTGTGTGTGTGTTTGTAGGTCTGTGTGTGTGTTTGTAGGTCTGTGTGTGTGTTTGTAGGTCTGTGTGTGTGTTTGTAGGTCTGTGTGTGTGTGTTTGTAGGTCTGTGTGTGTGTTTGTAGGTCTGTGTGTGTGTTTGTAGGTCTGTGTGTGTGTTGTAGGTTGTGTGTTGTGTTTGTTAGGGTCGTTGTGTGTGTGTGTTTGTAGGTCTGTGTGTGTGTTTGTAGGTCTGTGTGTGTGTTTGTAGGTCTGTGTGTGTGTTTGTAGGTCTGTGTGTGTGTTTGTAGGTCTGTGTGTGTGTGTGTGTGTGTGTTTTGTAGCGTACTGTGTTCGTGTGTTTGTAGGTCTGTGTGTGTGTTTGTAGGTCTGTGGTGTGTGTTTGTAGGCTGTGTGGTGTTTGGTAGGTCCCGTCTGGGTGTGTGTGCGGTGTTTGTTTTAGGGGTCGGGTGTGTCGTGTTGTAGGTCTGTGTGTTTGTTTGTAGGTCTGTGTGTGTGTGTTTGTAGGTCTGTGTGTGTGTTTGTAGGTCTCTGTGTGTGTTTGTAGGTCTGTGTGTGTGTTTGTAGGTCTGTGTGTGTGTTAGTAGGTCTGTGTCAATGTGTGTATGTGTATATCAGTATATATAGGTGTAGGTGAGTGTGTGTAGGTGGATGTAGGTCTGTGTGTGTGTGTTAGTGTATATCAGTGTATGTAGGTGTAGGTGTGTGTGTGTAGGTGGATGTAGGTCTGTGTGTGTGTTAGTGTATATCAGTGTATGTAGGTGTAGGTGTGTGTGTGTAGGTGGATGTAGGTCTGTGTCAATGTGTGTTTGTGTGAATGAAGGTGTATGTAGGTTTAGGTGTGTGTGTGTGTGTAGGGCTGTGTCAATGTGTGTGTATGTAGGTGTAGGTGTGTGTTTGTCTTGGTTTGTATGTCAAACAACACACAAACCAAAACAAACAGCATAACCTACACAGCCACTCAAACACACAAACCACAACAAAACAATACAAACACACAAAACAACAAAACTAAAAAACAGTAGTAGTCACACAATAACAAACCTACAAAGGCCACTCAAACAACACAACCAACAACAACAATACAAACCACACAAAAAAACAACACAACCTAAAAACAAGTTCACAACAAAAAAAATTAATAACACAACCTACACAGCCACTCAAAACAAACACAAACAACCACACAAACAAGAACAAACCACACAAACAAAAACACAAACGAACGGCACTACAAGGAACACAAAACCGACACAGCCACGCAAAAAACAAACACAAACCACACAAACAAGAACAAAACCACGACAACAAAAACAACACAACCCGAAAAACAGGCCCACACTATAAACAAAGAACCACAAAAAACCGACACAACCACACAAAACCCCAAGGAACGGACCACGTGCAACACCCCTCAACCACACAAACAATGTACAACAAAAAAAAAAAACAACCAACAAACTAAAACAGTCACACAAATAACACAACCTACACAACCACACAAACAACAACAAAACCATATATGACCGCACAAAACCAACACAATATTAATAAAACCACACAAACAAACAAACCATTACACAACTTACCAACAACCACACGCCACAAACATAAAACAACAATCAACACACCCATAACAGCAACATAACCTAAACAGCCACACAAATAACACAACCTACACACGTATACAAACAACACAACCTGCATGACCACCTAAACAACATAAACAACATAACCTACACAACCACAAAAATAACACAACCTACACAACCAACAAACAACACAACCTATCTGACCGCACAAACAACACAATCTACTAAACCACACAAACAACACAACATACACAACTTACCCAACCACACGCACAACATAAACAACACAACCTATACAACCACACAAACATCACTACCTGCACAACCAACACAATTACACAACCACACAAACAACACAACATACACACCTATACAAACAACACAAGCTACACACTTATACAAACAACACAACCTGCGTGAGCACCTAAACAACACA
Organism: Chlamydomonas sp. ICE-L; assembly: GCA_013435795.1. NCBI lineage: Eukaryota > Viridiplantae > Chlorophyta > Chlorophyceae > Chlamydomonadales > Chlamydomonadaceae > Chlamydomonas > Chlamydomonas sp. ICE-L. The sequence goes on along the minus strand of JACBWV010000045.1, from coordinate 116,708 downwards.
AGCTACACAACATACGCAACCACACAAACAACACAACCTATACAACCACACAAACATCACTACCTATACAGCCACACAAACATCACTACCTGCACAAACATACAAAACAACACAACGTACACAACCACACAAACCAAAACAAATGACACAACCTACACAGCCACACAAACAACACAACATACACAAACACATAAACGTCCTAAACAACACAATATACCCAAACACATAAACAAACAATACAACATACACAACCACAACACCAAGACAAACAGTACAACATGCACAACCACACAAACAGCAAAAACAATGCAATATACACAACCACACAAACAACACTATATACACAAACACAAAAACAAACAATACAACATACAAAACAAGGACAATCGGACAAACCCAGACACAACCACACAAACAAATCCAACAGACAAAACAACACAACAAAAAAAAACACAAAGTACACAACCACACAACCGAACACACACCCCCAACAAAACAACACCAGCACACAACCACCAACAAAAAAAAAACCGACACAAAAACTCGACACCAACCCAAAAACCCAAGCAGGCACAATTTACAACAACCACACAAACCACACAACCTACACAACCCCACAAGCATCACAATTACACAACCGCACAACATACAAAACACACACAAACAACACAACCTGCACAACCACACAAAAAAAACCAGAAAAATAACATATTAAATAAACACACACAAACCAAAACAAAAACAGACAACTACACAAACCTCAAAAACCCTTGCACGGAACATTACACAAACAACGCAAACAATACGAACTACACAACTATACAACACACACAACCACACAAACAACATAAATAACACAACCACACAAACCAAAACAAACAGAACAAACTACACCACACAAACAGTACAACATACACAACCAACACAACATATACAACCACACAAACACTACAACATACACAACCTGCACAAACATACAAAATATACACAACTACACAAATAGTACAACGTACACAAACACACAAACAACAAAAAAATACAACCTACTCAAACAACACAACCTACACAAACATTAAAAACAACACAACATGCACAAACACACAAACCAAAACCAACGACATAACCTACACAGCCTCACAAACAACACAACATACGCAAACACAAACGCCATAAACAACACAATATACACAACCACAAAAACAAACAATACAACATCACAACCACACAACCAACACAACATACACAGCCTCACAAACAACACAACATACACAAACACCATATACAACTCAATGTACGCAACTACAAAAACAGAACCACACAACCTACACAACCACATAAACAACACGACATGCACAACCACGCGCACACCATAAACACACAAACGACACAACCACACAACCTACACAAACAGCACAAACCATACAACCTACAAAAACAAAAAAAGCTAGCCTCTAGTTAAACCTCTTCCCCCCTTCTCCCACGCAGCAACTGAACCGTGTGAGGGCATCCTTAGCTGGCCCTGACGTCTTTGCTTCATGCCAAAAAAGGCTAACCCCTTCCCCCCTTCCTCCACGCAGCAACTGAACCGTGTGAGGGCATCCTTGGCTGGCCCTGACGTCTTTGCTTCATGCGAAGCGCTTGATCGTTTTGTGGTGGAGACGCACATGCTTCCTCTTTCTGCCAACGACATCCCTGATGATCTGCCGGCCGCCCTAGAGGCCGACTGGGCAAAAGATATGATGCAGCCGGAGGAGGCCAGACCAGCTAGTGCTTACATCCAAAAAAATCTAGCCCCCATGGCCCATCTGCACCCCACTGGGGCGGACCCACACCCTGATGATCACGTGGACCTCGCCAGCCTGGACAGACTGCTCCAGGGCCAGCCGAAACCAGTGGGAAAGAGCTCATTCCGCCCAGGTGGCATGAAAACCCTAAGTCCTATAGAGGGGTACCGTTTGGACCTCGACGGGGAGGAGGAGGACGGGTTGTACCGCCCGATCTCCAATGTACACGGCAAGCCCTCTCAGATCCCCAGTGCCCCGGTGCCTGGGGGGCAGAGAGGGCTAGGCCCCCCTTCTGCTAGAAAAAAGTGGGGGCCTCCCAGCCCCATTGGAGCCCTAGCACCATTGGCAGCATCACGTGGGCCACATGCGTCATTACATGGGCAGGACAACACGCAGTACAACGTTGCCCCGTTGATGGCACAGCCTCACAAGGGGGGGGCTGGTATCTTGGGTGAAGGCAGTACAACACCCAAGAAGAAGTACAACTCATTTTTCGAAGAGCTCAATGAGCTGTTCCCCCCCTCTCCTCGTAGCCCCTACTCTAAGGGGGGGACCTTGACGCCCAGGGGGGCGGGGACCCCCCCTCGGTCCCCAAAGGGAGGCCTGCCCTCCAATAGGCAGTTGAATGCCCCTAGCAACCTGGCCAGCCCTAAAGAGGGGCCTGGCCCAATGGGGGGCAGTACAGCCCACTCCCACATGGGTTTGGAGGGCTCGGTCTCAGGGGGGGGCGGAGGGGGGCTTAGGCCGCAGAGTGTCCCCACCTCGGAGGAGGAGGCTCAAGAGGGGGGCAGACAAGAGGGGGCTAGGCCAAAGAGTGTACCTCCTAGTACTGGCTCCAGGCCGGCTAGTAGTAGTTTTGGGGTTGATTGTGTTAGTGGTGTTGGTAGTATTGGGGGTGGCAAATCAAGACATAGGCTAGGGCCGATGAGCAGTTCTCCTAGCGGCACAGACAGACCTGGTAGGTCTGCTTCTTCTAGGGGTGATGCTTCTGGGTCAATAGAGGGCGTCAGGGTTACAGGGCGAGGAGTAGCATCATTGCAAGAACATCAACATCAACAACAACAACAACATGCAGTCCTAGACTCCACCTCAAGCACTACCGCCCCTCCCACCCCACCCCGAGGTAGCCCACACCCGCAGCGCACCACCTCCCCCCCCCCACGGTCCCCTTCCCCCCCCTCCACCTCAACCACTTGCCGCCCCTCCCACCCCCACCCCGAAGTTCGCCCCACTCTCGCATCATGCCACCTCCCCGCCTCCGCAATCCCCCTGCCCCCCCCTCCACCTATCCTCCAGAAAGAACTATCCCCTCCCAACAACGCTCGCCAAGATCCCCAGCACATGAATCTCCACCCTCACCAAGTAGATCCCCAACACCCCCCCGTCCCAATCCTCCAAGTATACCCCCTCCCAGACCTCAACAAGCATACCATACACAGACCGGCCTCCCCACAACCTCACCCAGAAAGCAGTCACTCACCACAACATGAATCCAACCACCCTAACCACTCCGCAGACAGCACTCACTCCACCCCAGTGCGTGATCCTACCCCCCAAAGATCCCCTGGCCTCTCCCCGGGGGAAGGACGTGGGCCACGGCGCAGGTGGGGCACACCCCAGGGGGGGGCTTCGCCCCTCCCTGACCCGGGCCCCCCTCAGCAAAGTGACACCACCACCACCACCACCACCGACGGCAATAGGACTGGCACTGGCACCCCCCCTGGGCCTTCCACCTCCACCAACCAACAGAAAGAAAGTAGCAACGCCGACAGCAGCACTGAGCTCCCTACACAGAACTCACGAAGTCTTCTTCAAACTTCCAATACCAAAACAAACACCCCCTCCCGGCCCGCTGCTTCTCCCGACCTCCCTCAAACTTCCAATACCAACACCAACACTGGCAACGGATCTACGCTCCCCACACATGCCTCGCCAAGCCGACTACCCCGGGGCCCTCCCCCCCGTCCTCTCACCATCCCCAAATCCCCAAGCACTCACAACTCTGGTGCTGGTGGAGGTGGTAGTGGCGGTGGTAGTGGGGGCCGTGGCAGTGGTAGTGGGGGTGGTGAAGGTGGTGATGGTGCAAGAGAGGTGGCTCGACCCTCAAGGGATTCTTCGGTTCTAGCTGTTGAGCCCTTGGCCCCCTCCGCGACTGTCTCCTTGGCAAACTTGTTGGGAAATGTGAAGAGACACTTGCAGCAAAAGCTAACTAGGCGCCCCTCTGCCCCCTCCCCCGTCCCACTCACCTCCCCTGCCTTGTATGTGCCCGCCAAGCGTTAATACAGTATGCATGCATGCATGTACTAGTACGGTAGCCCATGTGGCTGTAGGCCACCCCTACATGCCCCCCTCCCCCGTGTCCCCCTCCCGTTTTATTTGCGCACTAGGCCCACGGAAGCCCCGAAGCTGTTCATGTTTCTAACATGCATGACTTGGAAAGCAGATTATGATATCGAACTGCATGCTGGGAGAAAAAGCACAGGAGCGGCAACGATCGGCTTCGATAGTGAAGAAAGGTGATAAGTGCAGCCGTGCAGGCTGCGGATTCAACCTACCAACCGAACGACTTTAGAACGCTAGTTCAGATTCCGACCCTGCTGAGACCTGCGCAATTGCAAAGCTGCAAACGAGCGCGCTGGGTTGTAGACGTATAGCTTGAGCGCCATGTAAGCTGGAGTTCGCCAAAGCCTGAAAGTCTACCCTACTACTTGGAAACTACTTGGCATGTATTGCATTCTGATGCGGAAAGCAGATCATGATAGCGAATTGGGATACGTGAAGGGTGGGAATGGCGCGCAAGGCGGATTGGGCAAGGCAAAGAAGCGAACGTGCTAATTGATGAGTTTGAAGCGCCAGCCACAGGGCCGTACAGAGCTGGTAAAGTTTGAAAAGGGAAGTACGAAGTACGGTCGTCGCGTGGTTTTTGCGTGGTTTCGTAGGAGTTCCCAGATCGAATCTGCACCGATACATGTGCACTAGAAATCCCTGGTTTCCGTGGTTCTCTCACGGGGTGACGGAGGGTCATTGTTCGCTGCAATATGCAGACGGTTAGATGCCAAACCTGGTACCTTGTGGCAATTATTTACAAGCTGGAGTCATGTAACCAAGTTCAAGTTCCAGTACGCACACGACACATGTACTGATATTCCGGTATCATGAGCGACATATACTAAAAAGTGACTTCACTTTGGAAGATGGTGAGCAGCCCATAGTGGGCTGGAAAACCTCCACTCATCCCCACCCCCAAGCACAGGCGCACACACATGCTTGTTTCCGCCTGTTCCTTGCTGCACACTGCTGCTTACTGCTTGCTGCTTCCAGCCTGCCCTTAGGCCACCATGTATGTTTGTTACAGTCCAGGGGTAGGCCAAATAGGCTAAAGGGACTTGCCCAATCGTATAGGAAGGGCTTAAAAAGAAAAAGCACTGATGAACTGAGCCCCAAACAATCGTTTAACTGACGGGGGCCCTGAGTTCGTGCTACAGTGATAATTTAATTCTACAATATGATTAAATCATCATCTCAGCTGGGATGATAATTTAATTTTGCGATTATTATCGCATTTTTTTATAAATTGAATTTAGTATTTCCATCCTTCAAAGGAATCAGGATTCATGACCAGCTTCATACTGGAGTTTTTATCCACCAATTCAGGTTCAATGTTCATTTTCCAAAAAATATTTTTCCATCCTCAGCGTACATAATGGACATTCTAATATGAAATGCATTTCATCTTTGACTACTCTTCTACCGTCAACCACCATATCGCAGCACCTTCAAATTCTACCAGAACGAGAGGTTCTCCTTTCTGAGTCGACATTTAAGTTGTGGGCTCGAAGACGTAGTCTTGCTAAGCATTTAATATCATCCCTATTGTTTTATAAGTTTGTGTACGTTGAACTATGGTTTCTATCCTCTGACATCATTCAATTCGCATACGTAATAGTTTTAATACCGATTCCTTGGTTATCACACAGATTCCTGGAGTTCAACGTACTCAGGGATTGCCAGTCAATGTCTGTTATTTTATAGATGCCTTCATCAATTCTTCCCAAGTCAATCTTGCTCAGTAACGTCTGATTATCTTGAATAATATTGAACATTATGTGTGTTCATGCAACAATCCAATCGAATCTAAACATAGAAGGCTGCAGTCGCCTTAACTGATACGTGGTAGAAAGCATATGATCATCTACAGCAGGGTAGTGCAGGACGCAGCGTCCTGCGTCACAGGACGCAACATGGGGTGGTCCGTTGCGTCCCAGGCGCAGGTTTAGGCTGTTGGTTGCGTCTCACCCATCAGTTTATTGACCCACCACCACTCCATTTCCATCGGCTACGGGTTCTGTTGATAGTAGGACGCAGCCTTAATGTGTTACTGCGTCCCAGGACGCAACCAACCGAATTGGGTGCGTCCCAGGCCACCTACTGAATTAGGGTGCGTCCCAGGACGCAACCCCTGGGGTCCGTTTGAAGTACCCTGGTAAACAGTGCTTCGTATATTGTGGTATACATTCCTACCTAACTATCATGCTGGGATGGCCATAACTAACAACAAAGTTAGTGTTTGTGTGTTTGGTGGTGATGGTGGTGGTGATGGTGGTGGTGGTGGTGTGTGTGTGTGTGTGTGTGTGTGTGTGTGTGGGGGGGGGGGGGGGGGTATACGGGGGGGGGACGACACAATTCAATGAAAAACAAAATGAAAAAATGAAGAAAAAATTATGATATGTTCGCGTTTACATTTTCCTGGTAATATTTTCTTGTACTGCCAAAGTCGGCGAGCAGCCAAATTGCTGGCTGAAGCTGTGTAACCAAGCTCGAGTTCAAGTTCTAGAAGTTGACCTGAACGATTCTTTAAATGCCTGATCCGGCAACACCAAAAAAACCCATAAACACACAAAACACTAGAGATGTTGCTCACCGATTGTGAGCACCCTGAACGAGAGCTGCTCCTGTAGCCTCTAATATGCTTCACCACGACAAGTCATAATAAACTGTCTAATCTGCTTATTGTGCTCCCTGGTTTTTGTGGGTCGCAAGCGCACGGGGGGACTTGGAATTTCAGACTAGTTTAGCCGGACCCATGCGACGCCATGCAGCGACGGAACGGCGACCAGTTGTTCACAACAAAAGAGTGGCCTAGACAGTGCGCAAATCTCCTTCAATCTTTCTACATACATATACTCCTCCGGCCCACATCCGCAACTATCTTGGGGTGAGGGCTGGGGTGGGGTTCTGTCTGTTTACCTGTCATTTTTAATTCCCCCCCCCCCCCCCCCCCCCCCCCCCCCCCCCCCCCCCCCCACACACACACCACCACCACTCTCCACCCTATCGTTAAACAAGGCAACCTGTCTTTGCAGGTGTCCCCACCCCACCACCACCACCACTCTCCACCCTGTCTCTAAACAAGGTAACCTGTCTTTTCAAGTCTCCCCGCACCACCACCACCACCACTCCCCACCCTGTCTCTAAACAAGGTAACCTGTCTTGTCAAGTCTCCCTGCCCCCCCCCACCCACACCACCACTCTCAACCCTGTCCTCTAAAACAAGGGCAACCTGTATTTTCAAGTCTCCCCGGCCCCCCCCCCCCACCACCACTCCCCACCCTGTCTCTAAACAAGGCAACCTGTCTTTTCAAGTCTCCCTGCCCCACCACCACCACCACTCCCCACCCTGTCTCTAAACAAGGCAACCTGTCTTTTCAAGCCCCCCTGGCTAAACAGTCACGTTGGGTCGATTTCAAGTCTGACTGGTTTCTCGCTGGCCCCTGGCTTAACTGTCCCGATGGGTCGATTTCAAGTCTGGCTGGACTCTAGTCTGGCTGGACCCTGGCTGAACAGTCCCGACGGGTTCATTTCAAGTCTGCCTGGACTCTGATTGGCCCCTGGCTGAACTCTTGTCTGGCTGGACCCTAGCTCAACAGTCCCGATGAGTTGATTTCAAGTCTGACTGGACTCTGACTGGTTTCTGCCTGACCCCTGCTAAACAGTTCCCGATTGGGTTGATTCAAAGTTCTGACCTGGGGGACCTCTGACTGGCCAACCTGGCGGGAAACCCTGGCTGACAGTCCCAATGGGGTGTTGGGGATTTCAAAGTCTGGGTGGCTGGACCTGACTGCCCATGGCGCCCCCTGCGGTTACTAACTCTAGTTTCTGGCTGGACTCTGGCTGAACAGTCCCGATGGGTTGATTTCTTTCTTTTCATTTGTTTATTTAGGATATTCATTCCTCCTACCAAATGCAGATCGGTGGGCCCAGGGACAAGGATCATGATAACAAAACACAACTGCAGCACTTGAAAGTCTTTCTCAAACTCCCTACTTGCAATTGGCGGAGGGAGCTTGTAGGGCCATTTTTTTAATTTTCCCCTACCAATGCGGATCGGGCCAGGAACAGGTCATGATACAAAACACAAACTGCAAAGCCACTTGAATGAACTTGAATTCTTCTCAAACTCACTCCGCAATTGGCGGAGTGAGTTGCAGGCCATTCATTCCTCCTACCAATGCGATCGGTGCCAGGACAGGGTCATGGATACAAACACCAACGCAGCACTTGAAATTTCTTCTCAAACTCCCTCCGCAATTGGCGGATGGAGTTGTAGGCCATTCATTGCACCTATCAATGCGATCGGTGCCAGGACAGGGTCATGATACAACACAACTGCAGCCACTTGAATTCTTCTCAAACTCACTCCGCAATTGGCGGAGTGAGTTGCAGGCCATTCATTCCTCCTACCAATGCGATCGGTGCCAGGACAGGGTCATGATACAAGACAACTGCAGCCACTTGAAGTGTTCTCAAACTCCCTCCGCGATTGGCGGAGTGAGTTGCAGGCCATTCATTCCTCCTACCAATGCGATCGGTGCCAGGACAGGGTCATGATACAACACAACTGCAGCCACTTGAAGTGTTCTCAAACTCCCTCCGCAATTGGCGGGGGGAGCTGTAGGCCATTCATTCCTCCTACCGATGCGATCGGTGCCAGGACAAGGTCATGATACAACACAACTGCAGCCACTTGAATTCTTCTCAAACTCCCTCCGCAATTGGCGGAGGGAGTTGTAGGCCATTCATTGCACCTATTAAAACGATCGGTGCCAGGACAAGGTCATGATATAACACAACTGCAGCCACTTGAATTCTTCTCATACTCGCTGTCATCGTAGTCGTCATCGTCATCGTCAATAGAGGGGATGTAGAAGTAAAGGGAAGTCATTCAGGGTTGGTCCGTGGTTGGGGGATTGAGGAAGCTTCACGATCTTGCGCGTTCGGCCTCCAACACGATTAGGTGGCCCGGTTCGGTGTGTTGGAGTAATAACCGAGCGTTGTCGTCATCGTACTCCTGGTTCCCTCGACTGTACTGCTGCTGCTGCTGCGCGAGCTGCTGCTGCCTCTGCTGCCTCGCCGACGAGTGGTTGTTTGCCACGAGGATGGAGTCGGTCTTGGGGTGCTCCATGGGCATGCGGGCGTAGGGCGCGGGGGAGTCGGGATCGGTTTCCGGGACGCTGCCCGGTAGGGATGCCATCGGGGAACCTTTTGATTGGAGCTCCCGGGAGGAGACCACCCCAGCATCTGGGTCGGCCCCTGCGGCTAGGAGGAAATCGGCGACGGCTTCTTGGCTGAACTCAATGGCTGCTGAGAGAGCCGTGACCCTGGAAGGGGGGTGAGGGTTGGAGGAATGGGGTCAGTGGGGGGCTGGGGGTATACATTTTGGCATATTGTGCCGGGCTGACGGTTAGCGGTGACCCTGGAGGGCTTGTTGAGGGTCGGAGGAGGGGGAAAAGGAGGGGAAGGGGGGGGGGGGGGGGGGGGGGGGGGTCTGGGGGGGGGGGGGGGGGGGGGGGGGGTGTAAGTGGGGGGTTGGGGGTATTTACATCAGGAATTATGAGGGCTTGAGGTGAGGTAGTGGTGACACTGGAGGGGGGGGGTTGAGGGTATTGGAGGGGCAGGTGGGGGGGCTGGGGGGGTAATAATCAGCATATGCGGGGCTAGTAGGTAGTGCGTGACAATGGGAGGGGCTGAGGGGGTTTGGTGGGGGCAGGGTGGGGGGGGGCACTGGGTATTACATCAGCATATGCCGGGGCTAAGTAAGGTTAGTGGTGGAAATGGAGGGCGGTGAGGGGTTGGAGGGGGGCAGGGGGTGGGGGTGTGGGGTTATACTATCAGCATCTTTGCCGGGTGATAAAGGTTTTTAGCTAGTGGTGAAACTGGAGGGGACTCGAGGGGTTGGAGGGGCGAAATCAGTGGGGGGATGGGGGTATTACATCAGCATATGCGGGATAAGTAGTGGTGGGCACTGGAGGGGGTGAGGGTTGGAGGGAGGGCGGGTGTTGGGGTGGAGGGGGTGAGGGGTTGGAGGGGGAATCCGTGGGGGGGGCTGGGGTTATTCAATTTTGCCATATTGCGGGCTGATGGCCGTGGGGTAGCGGGTGACGTGATTGGTGTTTGACAAACTGAGGGTTGGAGGGAGTGGAAAAGCGGAGGTCTTGGTGTGTGTGTTGTGTGGGGGGGGGGGTTAATTTACATTTGAATTAATGCCGGGAAATAAAGTTAGAAGCGTTGGAGGAAGGAGGGGGTTGAAGTGGGGGGTCGGGGTAGGGTCTGTAGTAGTGTGTGTGTGTGTGTGGGGGGGGAGGTGGGGGGTGGGCAGAGTGGGGGGATGCTGGGGTTATACATTTGCCCATATGCAGGGCTGAGTAGCGTTGGCAATGGAGGGGGTGATAGGGTGGGACGGGGGCGGGTGGGGGGAGGTGGGGGGGGGGTGGGGTAAGTGGGGGGGCTTGGGGTATCATTTGCATAGTGCCGGGATGAAGTAGTTAGCGGTGAACCCGTTGAGAGGGGGGGGGAGGGTTGGAGGGGGCAGGTGGGGGGCTGAGGGTATACATCAGCATATGCCGGAGGCTGAGGTTAGGCGGGTTTGGCGCTGGAGGGTGTGAGGGTTGGAGGGGCAGGTGGGGGCTTTGGGGTTATTTACATCAGTATATGCCGGTGCTGGATTGTTAGGCGGCTTGGCGCTGGAGGGGGTGGTGCGGGTTGGAGGGGGGCCAGGTGGCGGGGCTGGGGGTTATACATTCAGATATGCGGGCTGGGGGCTGGCTGAGGTAGCTGGGTGGCGGCTCTAAAGGGGGGGTGAGGGTTGGAGGGGGCAGGGTGGGGGGCTGGTGGTATACATCAGCATTATGCCGGGCTAAAAAGGGAGTGGTTGACAACTGGAGGGGGGTTGAGGGTGGAGGGGGGCAAGGTGGGGGGGGGCTGGGGTATACATCAAGGCATATGCTGGGCTACGGTAGTGGATGACAACTGGTGGGAGGTGAGGGTTTGAGGGTTGGAGGGAATCAGTGGGGGGGCTGGGGGGTATTTCATTTGCAATATTTGCCGGGCTTGACGGGGTTTACGGTTGGACACTGAAGGGGTTGGGGAGGGTTATGAGCGGTGTGGGTGTGTGTGTGGGGGGGGGTGGGTATACATTTGCATATTTTCGGGCTTTAAGTAGGCGGTTTTGAGACTGGACGGGGGTTGAAGTGGGGGGGGTGGTTGTGTGTGTGTTGTATGGTGGGGGGGGGGGGGGGGGGGGACAGTGCCAGCGGGGGGGGGCAAGAGTGGGGCGGCTGGGGTTATACATTTGGCAAATATTGCCCGGGTGAGGTGGTAAGAGTTGGCATTTTTTTTTTCCCCAGAGGGGGGTGAGGGTTGGATAGTGGGGGGGGGGTGGGGGTTCCGGGTGGGGGTGGGGGGGGGGGGGTTTAAGTAAAGTGGGGGCTTGGGGTATTCACTTGGCATTTATGGGCCGGGCTTGAAAGTAGCGGTGAGTGAAACCTTGAGGAGGGGGGGAGGGTTGGAGGGGGGGGGCATAGGTGGGGGCTGGGGGTATAAATAAGGCAATTATGAAGGGCTGGAGATTTGAAGGTAGACGGGTGGGGTTGTGTTGGCGGCTGGAGGGGGTGAAGCGGGTTGGAGGGGGCGCATGGGGTGGGGGCCTGGGGTATACATCAGCATATGCCGGGCTAAGGTAGTGGTGACACTGGTGGGGGTGAGGGTTGGAGGGGAATCCAGTGGGGGGGCTGGGAAGGTATTATTTTTTGCATATTGGCCGGGTTGCTGAGGTAGCGGTGACACTGAAGGGTTGGAGGCGGGGAATTTAGAGGGGCGGTCTGTGTAGTGTGTGTGGGGGGGGGGGGGGGTATACATTTGCATATGCCGGGGGGCTTTAGTAGATGGTGAAGGACTGGAGGGTTTTTGAAAGCATTGAAGTGGGGGGGGGTAGGGTTCATGCGGTCGGGGTTGTTGTGTGTGTGTGTGTGTGGGGGGGTGGGGGGGGGGGGGTGGGGGGCGCGCGGGGCAGTGGGGGGGGCTGGGGTATACATTTGAATATTGGCCGGGTGAGGTTAGTTGTTGGCTGACTGGAGGGGGTTGAGGGTTTGGGGAAGGGGGCGGGTGGGGGTGGGGGGTTGGGGGGTTAAGTGGGGGGGTTGGGGGTATTCCTTTGCATATTGCCGGGCTGAAAAGAGTAGCGCGTGAACCTTGAGGGGGAGGCGTCTGGGAGGGGGAGGGGGGGGGGGGGGGGGGGGGGGGGAGGGGGGGCGGGGGGCTGGGGGTATGCATTTGCATATACTGGGTGTGGAGGGTAGCTGTTGGGCAACTGGAGGGTTGGGAAGTTTTTACTCACTTTTCAGATTGATAAATGGTTTAGAAAGTTAATGATAACGGCCTGGCTGGGGCGTGAGATTATCTAAGGGAAGGCCGTTGTCTTACGGCGGAGGAGAAACGGGCTGCTCACTCTACATGGGTAGAGCGACAGGGCGGGGGACAGCGAAGGAGAAAGGAGAAAACGAGGAGGGCGAAGGCCGACGACTAAGGAGTGAGACGCAGAACGCGGACAGAGAACGCGGGGACGGAGGGAGAAACGCAGGGACGCGAACGAGATGAACGCGGACGGAGGAGGACGCAGAACGCGACAGAGAAAAGGCGGACGGAGGAGACGCAGAACGTCTACATATAAACTCACTTATTATAACTCATAACTCTACATATAAACTCGAAACTTATCAATGTCCTCAAGAAACTGCGTACAATATAACACTCATAACTCTACACATAACTCTACTTATCATACTCATAACTCTACATATAACTCTACTTATTGTACTCATAACTCTACATATAACTCTACTTATTATACTCATAACTCTACATTACTCATAACTCACCCTTCATAATTCCGTTGGTTGATGTTTGCGCCTTTCTCTAAGAGGTATTGTACCACAGGCTTAAAGCCGCCTATGGCGCTCACCATCAGGGGGGTGAATCCTTTTGCATCGGAATGCGGAGGAGGGGGGCACAGGGTTTTCAGGGAAAAACATTTGGTGGGATGGGTGGGTGGGGAGGGGGAAGTGGTTGGTGGGGTCAATCATCACGTTCACAATCAGGGGGGTGGATCCTTTTGCATTGGACGCGGGAGAGGGGGGGCACAGGTTCAGAAAGAAACATGGTGGGTGGGTGGGGTTGGGGGTGGGGGGAAAGTTTGGGTCGGGGTGGGGTCATGTCAAAGTCACCAGTTTCAGGGGGTGATTCCTTTTGCATCGGACTGCTAGAGGGGGGCACAGGTTCAGAAACATGGTGGGTGGGTGGGTGGGGAGTGGGGAAGTGGGTGGGTGGGGTCACCATCACGTTCACCATCAGGGGGGTGAAATCCTTTGGCAATCGGACTGCTGACGGCGAGGGGGGCACAGGTTCAGACTCCATGGTGGGATGGGTGTGGGTGGGGAATTGGTCAGTGGGGGAGTGGTGGGGTGGGGTCACATCACGGTTCATCCATTCAGGGGGTGAATCCTTTTGCATCAGGCTGCGGGGAGGGGAGCACAGGTTCAGTCATACTGTGGGTGGGGAAGTGGGTGGGTGGTGAGTGGGTGGGGAGTGGGGAAGTGGTGATCTACACTAGCTCCAGCTTCCACCAACAGCTTCACCACCAGCAGAAAGCCCTCCCCACACACCTATACCCCCCCTACCCCCGACCCCCCCCCACACACACCCCACACTACCCCCCCCCATACACTCACATGATCTGCACTAGCTCCAGCTTCCACCAAACAGTTTCACCCAACAAGCAGAAAAGCCCTCCCCACCCCCACACAAAACCTATGAACCCCCCCAAACCCCCTACCCCCCCCCACACACACACCCCACACAACCCCCCCATACATCACATTGATCTGCGCAACTAGACTCCCAGCTTCCACCAACCAGTTCACCAAACAGCAGAAAGGCCCTCCCCACGCACCTATACCCCCCCCTAACCCGGAAACCCAACCCACACCAACCCCACCCACCAACACCCCCCACACACTTCAACATGATCTACACAAAAGCTTCCAGGGCCTGCCACCAATAGCTTCACAACCAGCAGAAATCCTCCCCACGCCCTTTACCCACCCTTACCCCCAAACCCCCCCCACACCACCCCACCCACCACTTACCCCCCCTTCAAACACTCCCTCACATGATCCACACTAGGCTCCCAAGCCTCCACCACACAGCTTCACCAACAGGCAGGAAGGCCTCCCCCACGCTCTATTAACCCCCCCTAAAACCCGAAACCCACCACACAACCCCACCCACACTACCCCCCCACACACTCACCATGATCTACACAAGCTCCCAAGCCTCACCAACCGCTCAACAACAGCAGGAAAGGGCCTCTTTCCCCACGCAACCTATTTAAACCCACCTTTACCCCCGAACCCCCCACCCACCCACCCCACACTACCCCCCCACCACAACTCAACAAGATTACACTTAGCTCAAAGCCTCTACCAACAGCTTCACCACCGGGCAGGGGAAGCCTTGACCGTGCTGCCAAAGAGTAGTCCGCTACCCCGCAACCCCAACCAACAACCCCAACCCTAACCCCCACACCCCCTCACCCACCCACCCACACCCACACACCTCACCACGATCTACACCAGCTCCAGCCTCTACCAAAACAGTTCACCACTGGCAGAAGGGCCTGACCGTGCTGCCCAAAAGGGTAGTGCGTGACCCCCGCCACACCCACCACAAAACCACCCACACTACCCCCAAACCACCACCAACCACACCCCACAACCAATACCACACACACGCCCCCCAACACACGAACCCCCCACACACTCACATGGATCTGCACTAGCTCCAGCTTCACCAACAAGCTTCTTCCAACAACGGGCAAGGAAAGCCCTCCCCACCCACCCATACCCACCATACCCCCGCCACCCACACCACACCACTCCACGACACCCCCACAACCCCTCACCCACACTAACCCACGCCAAAACCACAACACCTCCACCCACACCCCTGAAACTACCACTACAAACCCACCACACACTCCACCCACAAACCCCACCACACATTCACCCAACACCACCTGCCTCACCCCACAACTACCCCAACCCCACCAACCCCTCACCCAACACTAACCCCAGCACCCACACCCCCACACTCACATGATCTACACTAGCTCCAGCTTCCACCAACAGCTTCACCACCGGCAGAAAGCCCTCCCCACCCACCCATACCCACCCAAACCACCCTACCCCCCACACCCACACATACCCACCCACAACTACCCCAGCCACCGACACCCCCACAACTCACATGATCTACACTAAGCTTTTTCCCAGCTTCCACAAATAGCTTTCACCACCGGCAGAAAGCCCTCCCCACCCACCCCCATATCACCCAAAACCCAAAACACACCCTACCCCCCAACCCACCCACACTACCCACCCACACCCCTCACCAACACCCCCACACTCACATGAATCTACACTAGCTCCCAGCTTCCAACCAAACAAGGCTTCACAACCGGGGCACGAAAAGAAAGCCATCCCCAACCACCCAGACCAACCCAAAACCACCCATACCCCCCCACACCCGCTCACCCACCACCCCCACACTCACCATGGATCTACACTCAGGGCTCCCAGCTTCACCCAACAGCTTTCACCACCGGCAGGAATAAGAAGGACAGCCCTCCCCCACCCACCCATACCACCAAAACAAACCCCTACCCCCACACCCCTCACCCACACCCCCACACTCACATGATCTACACTAGCTCCAGCTTCCACCAACAGCTTCACCACCGGCAGAAAGCCTGACCGTGCTGCCAACAGTAGTGCGCTAATGCCCGACTGGTTTGTGTAGCTCACATTCGCTCCGACTCGCAGCAGCTCCGAAACCACCAAATCGTGTCCTAATGAAGCAGAGAAGAGCAGAGCGTTGAACCCCCCATTTTTCATTCTCCTTGGTTCTACTCCAAAATCTATCTGGCCGCCCCCCAGCGTTTGAGGAGCCTGATTAATAGAATACGACCTTAAGATCCCGGGTGCAATGGCAAAACTAACTTTCGGATGAGGGCCGATTCTCCGGCGATGTTCCGTTGATCGATGTTGGCCCTAGCTGCTAACAAAGCGTCCACTAGTTCTGCCCATGCACCTGTTGGCCGGCCGCCCAAAAGGCGTGTCTTAATATACATTATACCCTTAGCATCACGTTGGCTTCAATTGAATGAAGCAGCGCTCCCCTTGCACTAACCCGCTAGGCATCCCCTACCGATGCAAGCATGAAGGGGCAGTGGCGGCCTGCCCACGGGGGAGTTGGTAAGAATGTTGGGGTTAAATCTAAGATTGATTCTGATAAAAATATTGAGCTTGAGGGTGGGCCGCCCCTTCCACAGGGGAAGTTTTGTTAGCAAGTGTTTTGAGCCCAAGTTCCCTATTTTGGATGAGCAGCTCTGCACTAACCCCTAGGCCCATCAATCCACTAAACGCTATTGCAAGCATGAGGGCGGTGGCGCCTGCACGGGGGGTTTGGTAAGAATGTTTTTGGTAAATCTAAATTGACTTGATTAATATTGAGCTTTGAGGGTTGGCGCCTGCACAGAGGAAGTTGGTGTATAATGGTTTGAGCCCCCCCCCCCAGTCCCTATGGATGAGCAGCTTTCCTGTCACTAACCCCTAGGCAATCCACTACTTACGCCGATGCAAGCATAGGGCCGGTGGCGCCTGCCACGGGGGGTTTTGGTAAGAATGTTTTTTGGTAAATCTATTGGATCTGATTTTTTTTTTTTAAAAAAAAAAAAAAAAGAAAAAAAAAAAAAAAAATTTTTATTGAGCCATTGAGGTGGCGCCTGCACGGGGAGGTTGGTTTTCGCAGTGTTTTGGAGCCAGTTTCTTTACCTATTGGATGAGCCCAGCTCCTGCATAAACCTAATATCCCCTATGGCCATCCACTACGCGCTGGCCAAGCATGAGGCCGGGGGCGCCTGCAAACGGGGGGTTTGGTAGAAATGTTTGGTAAATCTATTGATCCTGATTAATATTGACTTGAGGGTGGCGCCTGCCAGGGAGTGTTAGTAGGTTTGAAGCCAGTCCCCCTATTTTTTTGGATGAGCAGCTCCTGCACTACCCCTAGGCATCCACTACGCGATGCAAGCATGAGGGCGGTGGCGCCTGCACGGGGGGTTGGTAAGAAATGTTTGGGTAAATCTATTGGATCTGATTAAATATTGAGCTTGAGGGTGGCGCCTGCCCACGGGAAGTTTGGTTAGCTAGCAAGGGGTTTGAAGCCAGTTCTATTGGAATGAGCAGCTCCCCCTGCACTACCCCCTCGGCATCCACTTACGCATCAGCAATGAGGGGCGGTGGGCGCCTGCCACGGGGGGGTTGGTAAAAAAATGTTTTTGGGTAAATCTATTGGATCTGATTAAATATTGAGCTTGAGGGTGGCCTGCCCCACAGTGAGTTTGGTTAGCAGTGTTTTTGAAGGAGCCGTCTATCCTATTGATAGCAGCCGCCTGCACTACCCCTAGGAGCACCACTAGCGATGCAGCCATGAGGGGGCGGTGGGTGGGCCCCGCCTGCCAACAAAGGGGGTTAGGTAAAGAGGGTTACTAAGTTGAAATCTGATTAAATAAATAAATAAACTACGAATGTTTGATTAAATATGATTAAATTAATAAATAAATAAAGAAGAAATGTTAGATTAAATATGATTACATGAATAAATACAATAATATTATGTTTTTTTGAATTTTAATCCTGATTAAATTAAATAAATAAATAAGAAATATGATTACATCCTATTTAAAATAATAAATAATCATAATTAAATAGCACCGCCTTATGACGAGGGTGAGGTTTGAGGGGAGGCCCATCCCCTTGGGCTGGCACTGGGCCTACCACCAATGTTTTGAGTATTGCCCCGTACATTAATCTGCAAGCTTCACTGCAAAAAAAATGTCAATGATACAGCCTGGGGTGGGGCGTGGTGTTAAGGGAAACCCGTCGTACGCCAAGGTTTTTAGGACGTCTTCTAACCTTCACCGGACAAGCTACAAAGCGGTTTTTTTGACAACGACCTGCAAACGCCAAGAGCGACCCGAAAGGGGGATCGAACCCCCGACTCTTCCATCCTCATAGTGAGTGTGTCTACCACTAGAACCAAGTGTATATCACTGAAACGGGCTAAGCTTCCCTGCAACTAACCCCCTAGGACGTGCTTGCCCCCCCTTTTCATGAGGCAAAAAATCGACTTTTTTTTTTATTTTTTATTGTAACCAAATGAACTATGAATGATGGTTGAGGCGAAAAAACATTTTGGAACATTTTTTCGAAATTAAATTTTTGGATTTTGAACCCGAATTTATTCTTTTTTATTGGAGGCTAGACATCCACAACACAGCATCCAATCCCAGCATGGGAATTGTAGCCCTACGTCATTTTGGTGTGGTGTGGGTACAACGACCGTAATTATTTCCTGTTCGTTCCGATAAGAAGTTTGTTAAACAGGCGACCACTGGAAATGACCAATCAGTATAGTTTTTTTCAAATCTGAAAGTGGGGTTTTCTAGCCTTGGGTGGTTTTAAGACCCTCCTCCCGGGACCGCGTTTAAGTGCTTTTTTATATTTATACTTTTTTTTACCAGCCTTTGTAGTTTTTCCATATGCTTTTATAAAAGGGCCTTTAAGGGCACATAGAACTTTTTTTCCTTCTTCTCTTGTACAGCAATTAACTTCCCCCGCTAAAACTGGGTCCAACCTATGCGATCTAATGATAACGGCCTGGTGGGCGTTGGTATTAAGGAACCCGTCGTACGCCGGGTAGAGAAGCTGTCTTCTAGTCCTTCCTACCTTCAAACTGGACAAGCCTAACCATCCGCGGGTGACCGACGAACTTCCCACGCACCAGGGCGACCGTATGGGGGAATCGACCCCTTGACCCCTGCATCCTCCTCAAAGCGATTTGGGTGTAACAACCCAACTAGAACCACTTGATCATTCGCTAAAAAAACGGGGGTCAAAACTAGGCGATCGCTAATATAATAGGCCGGGAAACAAATCCTCCTGAGCACATACTGACCGCTCAACATCAATAAAACCGAGGACAAGGTTTTGAGCAAGCGTCGCCTGCCGACGGCTAAATTGCGGAGAGTGATCGCGACGGAGCCGCCAGGTGGTAGGAAAGCAGTTAGTAACGAGTACCCGTTGGCTGACGTGTCGGCCTTCCAATCGCGGTTCAGAAAGGTGGATGATGAGTGATGGATGGAGGGATGGAATGGATGGATGGAATGGATGGATGGATGGAACGAACGGACAAATGGGTACACTGGGGGCTTACCCCGCCCCAGAAGGGGGGCTTCTCTGCCAAAACTTTCACTCCAAATGAAATATCTGGACTGTATATGAATAGCGCCTAACAAATCCCGCCGCCCACCCCAACCTGCATCAAGTGTTTTCATATTATGGCCACACATGCCCCCCCACCCTCCCCCCCCCCCCCCCCTCCCCCACCACCCTTGCCCCTCCCAACCAACCAACAACATGTGCTTATCCAAAACATAAAGTGTTTCATAATATGCAACAGCCCCTGCCCCCCCCCCCCCCTTGCCCCATCCCCACCAACCAACACATGTGTATCTATGAACTCCAAGTGTTTTTGTTAGAATATGGCTACAAAGCCTAGCCCCCCCCAGCCCGCCAACCACAGCCTTGCAAACCCAAGCTGCACCCCCAACCAACAACTCTAACGCTAACATTGTGCGGTATATATATATGACATCAAGTGTTTTCAGAATATGCTACAGCCCCAGCCCCCATCCCCCCACACGCAAACCCCAACCCCAACATGTTTGTTGTATGTGTTGAACAACAAAGGTTTTCCAGAATATCTTACAAAAAGCCCCAGCCCCAGCCCCAGCCCCCCACAACGCACCCCCCACCCAACAATGTTTGTGCTATATGAATAATCAACAAGTGTTTTTCAGAAATATCTACAAATCAACAAAAGCCCCATCCCCCAGCCCCAGCCGCACACGCAGCTGCCCCCCCAACCAACAACGCTACGCTACATGTTGTGTATATATGAACATCAAGTGTTTTCAGAACATGCTACAGCCCCTGCCCCACCCGCACTCAGTTGACAAACCACGGGACAGAAAAAAAGCCAAAAAAAACGGCTAAGTGCTCCTGCACCCCCAAACCAAACAACTGAGTTTTGTGTTTCCTCAACACGTAGTGTTTTCAGTAACATGTACAAGCAGCCCACTGAAGTGCCCTTGGCCCTCAAGCAGCACTGGCACCTCCACAGTCCCCCACCGACACCACACAAACCAGCTTACGACACAACTACAACTAAACCTAAACATAAACCAGCTACAACTACAACTAAAACTACAACTTCCTAAACCAGCTACAACTACAACTACAACTACCTAAACCAGCTACAACAACAACAACTTCTAAAAATACCTAAACAAACAGAGGATCCCCGTTCAATGAATGGCTCAATGGCAGGGCTCCTTGAACGACGAAGGTGACGGGTTCGAATCCCTACGGATATGCCTTAGTGAGCCCGCGGATCCGCTGTCAAAAAACGCTAAATGGGTACTTTGTCCAGTCAAGTAGCAGCCCGTTTCCCATTAACCGCCGGTAAAGAACCAGGCTCCCTTTTAATAAAATAAAATTATACCAACGCCCCCCACCAGCGTTAAATCATTACTGTTATAGCGAGTTGGCACCCCTTCATATCCTGCCAGGTCCCTCAAATATCAGCTTACGATCTGGCCAGTATCCTGACTACACAAAGCAGGCAAGAAGTTCCAGTTTCCAGTCCCCCCCCCCCCCCCCCCCCCCCCAACACACACACCACTCTACTCCCCGCCCTGGTTCGCTTTAACAAGGCTACATGGTCTTTTCAAGTCCCCCCAAAGTCCCCCCCCACCCCCCCCAACCCCCCCCCCCCACAACCCGCCCCCACCAACCCTCCCCCCACCCCCCCCCCGCCGCCCCCACCACACACCGACGCCACTACACCTGAACCACTCCCCCGCCCCTGTCGCCGTTAAAACAAGCTACCTGTTCCTTTCAAAGTTTCCCCCCCCCCCCACCCCCCCCACCTATCCTCCCACCACACACAGTGCAACCCCGCCAACACACACCCACCCACACACACACCCCACCCCACACCCAAACCCACTACCTCTTCTCCCCCGCCTGGCAACTAAACAAAGCGCAAGTTTCGTTTCATCCATTCATTCAAAGTCCCCCCCCCCCACACACACACTCCAACACCCCCCCCCCCCCCACGACTTCCCCCACATAGGTGTCCTAAACATAGGCTACATTGTCTTTTTCGTCCCCCCCCCCCCCCCCCCACCCCCCCCCCCCACACACCCCACGCGCTCGCTGATAAGGTTCCTACACACACCAACACCCCCCCCCCCCACACACACCGACTCCCCCCACGTTCCCTCTAAAACAAGCCTACATGTCTTTTCAAGTTTTTTTTTTATCAAGTCCCCCCCCCCCCCCCCCCCCCCCCCACACCACAACACACGACCCACCAACCCACACCCACCCACTTTTTTTGTACCCCTCGCCGTGTTCCGCTTACAGCCTACCTGTCTTTTTTCAAGTCCCCCCCCACCCCCGCCCACCCCCCCACCCACCCCCTGCCAAACACACACACACAACCACCACCACCACCAACCTTTACTTCCCCCGCCCTTGTCGCTACAAGGCTACCTTGTCTTTTCAAAGTCCCCAACACCCCACCACCCCCCAGCCCCCACTACTCACCCATCCCCACCCACCACACCACCACTGGCTCCCCCCGCCCTGTAATCTACCAAGGCTAACCGTAAATTTTAATAAGCAAGCAACCTCACCAGAACTTAACCCCAACCACCAGTAAACCAAGCAGCCACTACTACCGACACTCCAGCACCAGCCCACCAGCAACCACCAGCAGCAAACCCACAAACAACCAGTTAAACAATACAAACAGCAAACTATAACAAAAAACATAATCTCAAAAAACCGCTAACCAAGCCAACAAGCCAAACCACACCTAACCACATACAAATAAATCACCAAGTAACTACGTTCTGTACTTCTTCAAGATCTCACCAGATGAATCTTCTTCCCCCAATTCCTTCAAGTCCCCATTATGGAACGTTCGCAGCCGGCGCAACAACAACGGCATAAGTACTACACGAAGTACCAGAGTACAACATCATAAAGCACAGTTGTCATCTTATACTACGTCCTGAACTTCTTCCATGTCTCACCAGTTGAGTCTCTTCGCTCCACTTCCGAGTCTGCCGGTTTGAGCACAGTCTGAAACCAACTCCAGCCTTGACCCGTCCTCACCATCCCTAGCATCAGCCGCGTCCTGCCTTGATTTATTTTAGACTTGTTCATTGGGACAAGTCCATCAGTATGCGCCCCTAAATAGTAGCTGAATACCTCCCCAACCTCCATCGTTACCACTTGCCTGCAATTTGATATTAAGAGCACTGGTTTTTCCCCAGAGCTATCCTGCATGGCCCTGAAGATGCATCCCTGATGGAAATGGCCACCGTTTCCCCAAGAAATCCCTCTAGTCTGGGCAAACCCGTCCCTGACCACAGCTTGCCAAACCATTTATGTTCGTTCGTTTACATTTTGGCCCGGACCCCTGGCTGGTGCTTGCCAGAGCCGAGGGTTTCGTTCCCCTCTTGCCTGTGGGGCCCCTCGTCTCAAACTGGCCATCCCCTAACCTCCGCGGGTCGAGGCTTGCGACTAGCACTTCTATTGATCTTCAGGATCTGTAAAATCTCTTGCTCATACGCGTGGGAACATGGGAGAGTTAAGTCCGAGGCCAGAGCCAAGTCACATGTGTTGATGGCAGATGCAGGATGCCGGAGTGATGTCCAAGACCAGAACGAGGGATTAGGTCTAAGAGGCGCACTAAAATAAGAGCTATGGAAGCAGGCAGCAACTTGGTGGAAAACAGTCGCAACAGAGTAAAGTGTGGGGTTGAGGCGATCAGTCCCTAAGAGTCTCCTGGCCTTGAAAAGATACTAGCACAGAGTTACTCCAAGCAATCGCCGTGTATAATTAAACAGAGGGAGCATTTTGCGTCAAAGTCGCGTTGAACTAAGGATATAAGAAGAGCTTGACGCGTGGATGGGAACACAAGGGCGTCCTATGCGGAAAAACACCGTGTAGGAAAGGAAGAGGAGCCTGTTTTGTACACTTTTAGTTACGTCATAATTCAATGATAGCGAATCTTCGGAAGCTTTGGCCATTTCTGCTTACCCAACCCAGGCGAACCCAGACCCGCCCAGAATGGGAGAACTTGAGGTCGCGCGCCCCCAGAATCAAGGAGCGCGCCACGTGTGCCTACCCCTAGACCGCCCCAGACCCTGGCTGGGGTGTCTGTTCACTAGGGGCGCTGCTAATGGCCCTTCCACCGACCACACGCCGCCGCCGTTGCGCCCTGCCGCCCTGTCCCTTTAAACAACTCCTTTTTCCCACGCACTCCCTTTTCTTTTTTTAACACTCTTTTTCTCCCACGCCATTGCCGCTGCCTCAATTCTTTCCCTAATAACCAATTCCTTCTCCCTTTTTAGTCATGCACAGACAACCACTTCCAATACATTGGGTGTGCGTTTCTCGGAATGGAAAACTGAAATAACCCCCCCACCCCCCCTTGGCCCCTGTCACAAAAAAACAACGTACCGACAATCGCCTAGGAAATCCTGCCAAAAGGAATATTTATGCGCATAATTTTCTCCTTCCGAAACCTCCCCCCTTCACCCTAATTCCTTTTCCCACCGCACCCCCACCGCCAGGAGGGTGGGTGTGGGTGACGGCCCACGGGCCCCCACCCCCCCACCCCCCACATATAATGTTCGAAGAACTCCTATTCCGACATTCGAATTCCCTTTGCCCCCTACGGCCCCCCCCCCGTCCCAATCCCTAAATAACCCCCCCCCCCAACCCCCCCATAGTAGCGGATAAACGGCGGGTACACTCACTCGGAATGGACTCCCGCTTTAGGGCCACTAATGCCCCCCACAGCCTTTGTGTTTGCCGTCCAAAATTATTTGCGGCAAAGCTTCCCCAAAAGAGTGATCTGTGTTCTAACCAATTGATTTCGAGTACAGTCAGGTCTGGTAGATTCGAGTAGTAGTTAGGACACGGACCGTACGGTTTATATAAGACGAGGTACTGCCGTGTGGAAGGTTCCGTTGCGATTTTAGGGGTCCGTCCAAAGGTCCCCGATCTAGGATGAAGAATAGGCCAAGGGGTGTGTTTCCAGCGGGGTTCCGCTGACATTTTGCTATGTCCCGCTGAAGTCCACGCTGGCTTTTTTGACCGCTGAATGCCGACGTGGACTTCAGCGGATCCTACGCGGACTTCAGCGGAATGCAAAACTTCAGCCCTGACCCTCCCGGACCCTCCCGCTGAAGTTTTTTTTTTGGAATCTCCGCTGAACTCCACTTAGGATTCCGCTGAAGTTCCAACCCGGGCGATCACCAAGGATTCTCTCCAGGATTGTCCTCTATGAGGTTTTTTGAGGCCCTTTTCAGAACATCCACAATTTTTGACGCTCCCCGCGAGGGGAAAAACCATCCCCCTGCCCCCACTGGAAACAAGCCATACACACCCCAAGTTTAAAACTGGTCGAAGTGACGGCCCTAGTTTTACCCGCCTGGCTAGTGGTCAAAGAAAATAGATTTTCCCCGGAGTGCCCCTTGTCTTTAAAGTATAAGGGGTGGAAGTGTAATAGTGTAGAACGGCTTGATAAATATCCTTTCAATGACAGAATTCCTTAGTCTGAAAACGTAAAAGTCCCTTATAGTTATGAGTCCTTCTCACTTAAACAAAGTTGATTTAGGATTACCACCCTACTCTATCTGAGTAGTGGTCCCTTAGTTTTAGATCATTGGCCATAAATTCCAGAATTCCAGATCCCTTGTGATACAATATGGGACAGGGGTCCCTCTGATCTGTGACTGGTCGCGAATTCGCGACCATGGTCGCTTGACTACCTCGCTAGAAGTCGAAATTGGTCTCTCGACCTTGTCGCTTTGGCATTTGGCATTTTGTGGCACTTTGTCGCTTTGTGGCACTGTGTCGCTTTGTGGCATTTTGTGGCACTTTGTCGCTTGGGCGTTTAGGTCTCTGTTCCTTCAACCACAATAAACCACCCGACTTTGGCTATTATGCCTCAAGGAATGCTCAGCCCGCACCTAAACTCGCTGTCTACACTCACATTCGCCGAAAAATTTGGCCGGTGTTTTACCCCTACGAACACTAAAGCAGGGAAATACCTGGTACACGCACACACCCACCAACGAGGCAGAACCCCTCCCACCAGACCTTGTTGCCCAGGTAGCCCAATCCTGGCTGAGTTCCGCAACCCCGCCCGTACATATCCGCCTAGTGGCCAGCTACCCCAACAGCTAACCTAGGATTCGGTTACACATACGCGCCCCAGGCCGCTCACAAGCCCGCAGCTTTGCGTGACACGCGGCGCTTTCTGAACACGAGACCCATAACAATCCTTTGGCCATTTAAGCCGAATCCCTTCCTTTCGCCTGATCTCAAATCTCCTTTCGCCCCCAGCACAGCAAAAGCACATACCCCCAAGGAACAGAAGAGTTTTTATAGCGATTGAGATGCACCATTCTCATCTCATTCTATCTATCAAACCCCTTTGTCCAGTGCGTCGATGCTGTCGTCGGGATAGTCACTGCTAGGCGGCTAACTTTGGCCCGCCACACTACCCCATGCAGTTTTTGCCTTGTTCGTGACACCCACCCGTCGACGAACAATCCAATACACTGTTCACGCACTCGTGAATAATCATCTAGGCCTCTTTGCGCCCCCGCCTTGAACCCCTTTGTCGTGCATTGCAATCTCCCCCCCCCCCCCGGCCTTGCCGACCCTTTCCGGCCAAGCCTTATGTAGAACAGACTCGCGCGTTCACTTAGAAACCGCAGTTTTTTTATCTCTATTGTGCCTAGAACAAATTGTAACTCACAATTCTACTATCACAAAACCCTTTTCCAGAAAAACCCACCACGATTTCAAAGTCCCTGCCCCGTCTCCCAAGCCCCCTGTTCCGTTAACGACTCCCGGAACCTGGTATACCTACGTCCGCCTCCCGTACCCTCCCCGAGCATTTGAACACCCCCCGTCTTGCCGGAACATTTCAAAGGAGAACTCCGGTCAACTCCCTCCTCCTTTTCGCCCCTCGACTCATTCCACAACTGGCCGAAAGTCCAACCCCTCGGAACGGTGAGACGGTCCCAAACCGTCCAAGAAATGACGGAACGGTGCTTCCACCCCTCGTAAAAAACGCGCGGCTTACCGGAGTACAGTAACCCACCCCCCATCATAACACCCCATCAAACTTGGTTACGCCCTTGCCCAGGGGGCTTAAGATTTTTTTTTTCTGGACGGACCCACAAAGCTAACCACAGGGACCACATACCCCCTAGGACGCTTTTTCTCACACTTTTGAGCCCCAGCAAGCCAAAGCGATCCACTTTTTTGGAGGCAGCGAACCCATATCCGCTTTTGCTGCTGGGAACTTGATAAAGTCTGTATACCATATAGATTTGGACTTAATTAACCCAAACCCTACTTCTGTAACCCATAGTCTGGAATTATTATCCCATTCTAACAACGCACCATACAGACTTCCAATAACTATACTGATCAACTATAATTCGGGCCCCGCACCTTTTACCCTTCCTTGTTGCTCCTCCTACCGTTACGAGTCGACGCAACTCACTAGCAGCCCCTAGATGATTTAAGAACTCCCACCCACCTTGTTGCCGGTTCCCCACCCAAGACCTCCCACACATCCGAGAACCACTACTCTGATTCCCTGCTTTGTGATCTCCAACCAACCACCCAAGCCCACACATTTGCTGTAAAGAGACCCATCACACAACCGTGTCAATTGTGAGCCCGCCCCTCCCCACCCCTCAAATCGAGACCGTACCGGTACACCCGTAACCTTCTGAACATCGAGACCGATCTTACTTGACTTTCTGAACCGGAGACTTGTGATTACGGACGACTTGCTGATACTAAGACTTGCTGATCCTAAAAAAATAAACCCCGACAATACCCAAAACATTCCAACTCAGACCCAAGCCATTTGCACCATTACCAAAAAATCACCATATTCATTGGACCACTCTCTATATACTAATCAGTTCCCCACCCCTGATAAGGACCGCTGCGTAGGACTACCCTGATCTCAAGTTCGTCGGGAGACTACCCACCACGTCGCTAGGTACGGGCCATCTTTCTCACTCATGTTCCTGACCTCCAGACCTATCGCTTACGCGCATCTCCAATCCGGCAACGCGAGGGCCCGCCCATTTTTTGAGTTGAATCTTGTTTTTCAGATACAAACAAAAACAAAACACCACACTCTTCCAAAACACACGCCATAAGGCCTCCTTTGCCCATTTTTTGGTTATACCCTACTGTTACGAGTCCCCCATCTTTCTGCATCTTTTTCAAAAAGCACAGGCCGTAGGCCCGCTTTCTTTTACTTGCACTACTTTCGCAACTACACTACTTAAAACAAACAACCAAAAAAAGCAACGGCGAAAGGGCGCCTTTTTTTTTTATTGGACCCCCCCCTGCTCCACCACAAACGGCGAATGTCCTTTTTCTTTCAGACTACACTGCGGGAAAAGGAAAAAACCAAGCCAACAATACATCTTGCCCCGCTATCTTACCAACACACATTCGTTCAGGTTTACCATCAGGACAACAAGCCGTGGGTAAAAAACCGTGGGGAACAACCCCACCCCCTGAACAACTAACACCACAAACAACACCACAATGCGAGGAACACGAGGACAAGTCAAGCCTGCTGCAGAAGCAGAAGCGCGCTCCAGACGCAACTGATTTCCAGCAACAAGCTTCATCAACAGACGCCCGATCAAGCCCTCTCAAATAAGAAACATTTATTCTGGAACATTCCCATCACAAATCAAATTAGACCAACTGCATCCTGGCATAACCCCCCATTACTAACTACTCTACTTCCCCCAACCATCCCCCTAACAACGATACCCCAACTTTCAACCCCTTCCCACTGGGGGCAGCACCCCCTGGACGAAGGGGAGTCATCGGAGATCGACATCCCCCTTCCTATGGGGGCACTTGCCCCAACCCTTAACATAGCCTCAGCACCACAACAGCCTGAACCCTATCAGCCCCCCAGCCGTTAAAAAAACCCTCCTGACCCCCAGCCTTTTCCCCTACTATCAATCACCCCAGCCCCCAACCCAGATCCGCGCATGCTACCAGGCACCTCCACAAGGACAATTCTGTGGAACTCTACTACAGCCCTAAAGGCCCTCCAATCAGCACCCCTTCAGCCATCACCCCAAACCCACTCATGCCTGGAGCGGGCAAAAGTGGGAAGGCCGCCCTGCGCGCGTCCCTTGGGAAGTCACAACCACCGGCCCCATGCTGAACACCCACCCCCACCTTCCTGCGTGTTTTTGCCCGTCCAGTGAGGATGCCTGGAGGACAGATGCTACCCACCAATTCCCCCACTGCTCCCACGATCGTCTGCCCTGTTCCGTCCCCAGGCCAAAGCCAATGCACAGCCCCTGCAGAATTTAATAAACCCCTCCGGGAGACCTTCACTGCGCAACTGCGACACAAGCAGCAAGCCCTCCACAAACATGAACCGCAAACACGACCGTTTTCAGCTCAGAAAGGAGTAGAAAAGCCCCCGCCACGACTTGCCCCGCCACTCCGCCCGACAGAGCCGTTCCTCCATAAACCCACGCCAGTCAACCCACTCCTGCCAAGCCAACTTCCCGGCAATAGGTCAACAGCCTCCATTCCGAACAACAGTGGATCCCGCCCCCAGTTCAGTTCACCCACATGGGACCATGGGGTAAATCCAGGGGTGAACCTGCCAGTTTTGTCCCTTCCTGACAGTGACCGGGGGTCCCCCAACGATGATGAGGCAGATACTGGAGGACCACCTGGGTCCCAAAACCAGAAGACCCCCCCCCAGCCCCCACCGGACCTCCACGAACTGACCACAACCCCACCCCCTGAAGAAGATGAGGTACCCCACCCTCCACAAACTTTTCAAAGGATGTGAAGCGCGCTGGATAGCAATGACAGCGAACTGTCACGTCGCACCATGATCAGTGGTCCCGGTTCCAGTCCCTATCAATCATGGCAACTTCCAACAGAAGGATCACAGCTACACACGGCGGCAGCAAAAAGTAATCACATAACCAAAGCCTGGCTTCTGATGAGAAGAGCTACATTGTCCACATCAAGAGAGCCCCTTGCATTGGGATGAGTTGTGGAAAACAAATTGAATGGGAAGGTCTAGAGGGAAAACTCTCCCTTCAACCATTCGTCCTTGTTTACAGACAACAGAAGGCCGCATGGAATCCCAGGAAGTGGGCCAATGCTCTCCAGAACACAAGCTCCTTGAAAATGGAGTCCTCCAAGTCCAACGAGCATGGTCAACCAATCAATGAACCCAGCCAACTTTGGAGCTGAAAAGGCTCATTCATTTCTACCGAGCTGGTTCAAAACACTGGGACTAAGCAAAACTCCCGCACCTCAAGGTTAATCCCCTCTCGATGCGCCCAAGGAGGAGTAATGAGAAGTTTGAACTGCTACGGGACAACTTGGCAGCCCTCTTATATTAATAAAAATCCCCATTTCCTCGCAATTCTTGATGGATGTCAAAAATTTTCACAAAGAGTACGAGGAGTTTTGGGGGGAAAAAAAATAATCCCGGCTGGACAAACACCCCCATTAACGGAAGCGCCATGGCCAAGGTGGGGCCAAACTCTTTAATCCCGCCATGGCCCCCCACCCCTGAGGAGAACTTTGGCAGCTACAAGGGATGTCCACACCCCACCCCTCGGTTGCTTGGCAATAGCCAAGCTCTACAAGCTTGACCCAAGCAAGACAGCACACCCCTGGAAAGGCTTGTCTGGCTTTTGGCCCAAACTGAAGCATCCAAGAGAAGACATATGAACAGCCAACAAGGCCATGATGCCCTGCGTTCTCCAACCCACCACACCATCACGACAGAGCCAACTTGCATGGTTCATGGCCACGCCAAACGCCCTGCCTTTTCTCTTCTTTTTTTTTTCTTCCCGTCACCCCAGGACCCCAGTGCCCCAAGGGGCCCAATAACGGTGAACCCACGAGTCCTTCCATAGTTTGCACTAACATGCCAACATCAACTGGCACGTGTTCCGACACTTTGCTTCAAACCTGAAACAACCCTGGACCCACCCCCCCCCAAACCCATCCTGGGTGGGCCCGAAGAACCCAGCACGGTACCACCATCTGGCGCACCTCAGACAATCCAGCAAGGCTTCGCCCCAACCACCAAACTTGGACACAGCCTCAAAATCCTGGAGTGCTTACCTTCTTATTCCTACTTCCGCTCAGTGCCGGAGCCTGTCCACACAGCCCGCATACACAAATGCGTTAACCCCCCCCGCACGCTTATCATTACAGACACCGCCACAGACTCCAGTACAACAGCAATCCTTCCCGTACCCCCTCAAAAATCCCAGGTACCAAGTGGAAGAACCCCACGACCCCTTTTTTCGGGCCGGCCCCCCAGGGAAACAACACCAGAGAAGCATGGGGAGGAACTGGTGGCGGAGGAGGAGGTTATCAGATGGCTACCAAGAAACAACCAAGGCAACCCGCAGGTGGATACCAAACAGTTACCATGGAAAACAATCCATGGCCATCAGCAACTAATACAAGGGCAAACCAAGAGCGCTAACGACAATAGCATGCAGCCAGCACAACGGCCAGACGGTTCTCATCAACTCAACACACAACAACACATTCGCAGATGCAGGTTGCAGCAGCCAACAGCATAACCAACCCAGTTGCATGACACCGGTCGTCGCCATTCCGTTGAAAGGAACTTCGTTCGCAAAACAACATCAGCGACTGCCATGCCCCCATCACCCCCATGATCAACACAGCCTTAGCAACCCACCACTACAACGTAGAGGCTTCCCAAGCTGCGCATTGATCTACCAAAACCTGACTGGTTTAACAATGCAGCCCCTGGTAGTCAGCTTTTCCTTCCGACAACTAACTCCAGACCGCCGAGAACACAAGCTAGCCTCACAGGCATTTACAAGCCCACATTTGAATCTTTCACTGAACGAACTGGGTCAACAGCTCCATCATTCGCCCTATCTTCGACTCAAGAGTCCACCCCCGTAACCAGCGCCCTCGAGTATCACACGGCAAAACCGTTACCACAAGCCCCAGCATCGGCCAAAATCACAAACCTCCTCATGGATGAATGAACAGTCTGTGCAACGCGGATCGTTTTGAATTTGATGTTCAGAGAAGTGCAGAAACTGCACGAGTTAACAGGCCTTGCAGGTCAAGCCACAGCAAGTTGAGGTACAAGCACACACAGCGCCGCCAGCTTTGGTGTCAACTCACCACCCATGGACACATTTGTCAACGCGACTAACAACTGGCTTCTGGTCACCCTAGCCCTTCTTAACAAAGCAACCACACTGCTGCAAGGAACAGAGCCCCAGCTACGGTTTGTACCGACTAGCAACCTGTCCCACCAGACCTGGCCTCTCTTTTAAGAAGTCCACAACTGGGCCCTCCTACAGTGCGTCAAACCTATGGTCCCCTCGTCGACAAACAAACTACCCCGGCAGTGGTGCCTCCAACTTCATCTCGAATCTATGGCGGGACCCATTGGGACACCAAAAAAAAAAAACGACATCCTCTCTCCATGCCACCACAAGACGTTGCGTTTCAAATGAACCCGTCCCAAAAGCTCCTCACCAAGGGATTCAAATGCCGGTCATTTTTGTTGCAGGCGAAACCAACCCCCCAACGAGATCAGCGTCAGGCCAACTTTTGGTCATTGGCCCCTGACAACACCATCTTCGATGTGCCCCTCATCGGGTAACCCCCCTCCCACTTCTGGCATGCGGCAATTTCTATTGTTTCTGCCCTACCTGGAACATTTTTTCACAAAGAAAAACTCAACACTTGCGCCCCCTTCGTCCTCTTTCCTCCACTTTTTTGTCCGGGCGCAGAGCAATACTCCTTTACTTACTGCCACAGGTCCGCGCCTTTTGACCGTGGGACTTTGCCATCAGGCCAGTAATCCTCGAACAAAGCCAGCGTTCCCCTCCAATGCTTAGGCCGCCCGCAACGAACCAGGGTATGCCCCCTTCGATGGGACCAACCCCACCCACCCCAAACGGATTCCCCCATCATATTGAAACAATCTCGACAGACAGCAACCCATTCGACTAATGATGGAACATCCTCCGCTTCTTTCTTCCCCCAACCCTCTCGTCGTCAACATCCACAACGCAAATTTCAACAATGTCCTCCCCATCCCAACTGAGGGGCCCCCCCCAACTTGATAAAGCGTTCTACATGACCTTGCTCCCATAGCAATATGTCACCCCTCTCGCACAGCATGGAAAGCTACAGCTATATGAGACCACATTTGACACGACGCCCTGTACCTTTGGAGATGTTAGCGCTACTCCACAGTGCAATCCCTAGAACTTTGCCAGCCGTCAGACAAACTTTCTCATCTGTCCTTCCACCCTGGGGAAAGGAAACAAAATGCCCCTGCCCCCAATCGAGTCACCCTCACCCCACGCATTATGGGGGAAGTGCTCGCCATCCCAGGAGCATGTAAGCACTCCGGGGGCATCCCTACACCTTTTTCACATCCTTTCACAACCCATTGTCAACCCCAAGTGTCCAATCAGACCTATGATTGACGCTTCTGTTGTGCATCTAACCCTCATCCAGAGGGACCTACAGTTCCTGTACTCAAAATCTCCTACCCCTACTTTGGGATTATTCTACAAACAAGCACCCCGCCCTCTACCCACCTGTTCCCAGGTTTCGGTTTGCCGCTGGAACTGCGTACGCAGTCGTGGCAAGGAACGGCAACCTGAGGCCCTGTGCTCGCCCCCCCCCCCCCTTACAACAACCAACAACACATACTCTCTCTGCCTTCTTCTTTTCCCCTCCCAAGATACAGAAGAGCTACAAGAGCCACCAAACAAAAAAAAACCGCTGTAATCAATGGGTATGACCATCGGACACCCCAGCTTGTGGCATTCTAACCCTCCATCTGCTGATCCGCAGGCCACCCGTCTACAAAACAGTGAGGATGACTTTCTTTTCGAATCACAGCCACCTTCTTGCTCCTCGCTCCTCATCGTGTTTGCCCCACCTCAACCACCTGCCTGAATTACTCTTTGCCTCGACAATTTTGACCATCACTCCACATCTTCCATCCTCCTCTCTCCCCCCCCCAACCTGCCGGTGGGACAACTATAAAAGACCCCAAGGACCTTCTCACAACACAGCCTGGATGATGTCCTACCCTGCGACCATGTCCAGAGTTTCCTGGAGGGGCCAACAGCAAATTTTACCACGGCGTCCCACCTTTTCCTTGCCTCTTTAAATTAAACCAGTGCACCTGGACCCCTCCCACTCCAGCTTTCACTTCCTGCCTGGCCGCCCTACAAGGAGGCCTTACTAGCTGGGGCCATCAGTCCACATGGACCCAACTATCTGCAGGAGGGGGGTTTAACAACAGTATATTTAACAACAGTAATGCCAGACGGGAGCCAGTTCACACCCAATGCAGATAGAGGGGGCCCCCGAACAAAAAATCCAGACTGTAGACCTCTTCCTTTGGTCCATCATCGGATGGCAACTGAGGCGCAACGCAAAGAGATGGCAGCCATGCTCCACAAATGACCCCAGCCAGTA
The DNA here is from genome assembly GCA_013435795.1 of Chlamydomonas sp. ICE-L. NCBI lineage: Eukaryota > Viridiplantae > Chlorophyta > Chlorophyceae > Chlamydomonadales > Chlamydomonadaceae > Chlamydomonas > Chlamydomonas sp. ICE-L. The sequence continues at coordinate 82,774 of JACBWV010000045.1, read as the reverse complement.
GCGCGACCTTATGGAGGATTTTGAGAGAGGGGATACAAAGGGAATTGTGGCCTCCTATGCACATAAGAGAAGGACAACGACAAAAGCAGGGCATTCACAGTCCCCTAACCAGCACAAGCCCTACTCTATATAAAAAACCTTGCTCAAGAACAAAGTCGCGCTGAATTGCCTCCTGCTAGCTTTTCAAAGGCCCAGCTCCTTCAGCTCCAAGCATGAAGCAAATCAAGACCCAAAAAAAAAAAAAAAAAAACAGCATGATACAAAAAGCGCGGGGGAACAGAG